>CM053793.1:109040967-109640967 GCA_028749045.1 Cupressus sempervirens | reverse complement strand
AAGAAACAACTAATTTGTTCTTAGGTATGGGTACACCATTGTTAGAGTGGGTTTTCGTTGCACCAAAAGATCAATCTATCAATGCCCATTACAACCACTCAACTTATAGTATACAGGAGGTGGTTAAGCCCTTGTCACAAATCCTAATGGGAGCACTAAACAAATTACAAATGATATCCCCCTTAGCATTACCTAAGTGTCTAAGAATTTGAACCTATGGCCAAGCTTTGATACCACTTGTTAGAGTGGGGTTGGCATTTCACCAAAAGACCAATCTATTAATTCCTGATACATCCACTCAACTTATAGTACATAGGAGGTAGTTAAGCCGATATCATGAATCCCAAGGAGAGTGCTAAAAAAAATTCCAACAAACATCTCATACATCATTTTTTAGTATTGAATTATATTCTTCAATCATTTCTTCTTTTCAAAGTTCTCTTGATAAGGCTTCTTTAACATTTGAAGGTTCTATTTCGATGAGTTTAGTTAGTAGTGTCGCATAACATGATTGATTTCTTCTTCTCTTTCTTTCTTGGATTACTTCATCAGGTTCAACATGATTCTCTTCTATCATTTTCCTAGCCCAAAGTGGCCTCTTTTTATAGTTAACATTTTCAATACTCTCTAAACTTGAGATAGTAGGTGAATGAGGTTCAGTATCATTCTCCCTCTCATTTTCTACTGGTTATCTTCATCTAATTTAGTGGTAGGTTTTGCATATGGTTCATTGATATTCTTAGAAAGATTCAACGAAATATCTTCTTCAAATTTAACATCTCTACTAATTGCAATTGTTCTTTCACCCGAAACATAGATCATGTAACCTTTGGTTGTTTCACTATATCCAATGAGTATTCCCTTCTTTCCAAATGGTTCTAATTCTTTTCTTTTCTCTTTAAGAATATGAATATAAATAGGAAACCCAAATATTCTTAGGTGACTTAGATTTGGCTTGATACCCAAAAATAATTCTTCAATAGTGGTGTTTTGTAACATTGAGCGAGGAGATCTATTTTGAATGTAAACTATAGTATTAGAAGCTTCATCCCAAAAATAAGTATGAATATTTTGGTCATACATCATTGCTCTGGCTGATTCAATAATTGATCTATTTTTACATTCTAAAACTCCATTCTATTGAGGATTATATGGTACCGAAAACTCCCTCTTAATCCCAAGAGCAATGCAAAAAGAATTGAAAATTTTAGAGATGTATTCACCTCCATTGTTTGATCTTAGTGTTTTTATTTTCTATCTAGACTAGTTTTCAACTAGTGCTTTGAGTTCTTTGAATTTAGATAATACTTCAATTGATTCCTTTTGTTTGAGGAAGTAGATCCAAGTTCTTCTAGAATAGTCATCAATAAAAATCACATAATAGAGACATCCATTTAGGGAAAGTATAGA
The DNA here is from genome assembly GCA_028749045.1 of Cupressus sempervirens. Taxonomy (NCBI): domain Eukaryota; kingdom Viridiplantae; phylum Streptophyta; class Pinopsida; order Cupressales; family Cupressaceae; genus Cupressus; species Cupressus sempervirens. The sequence goes on along the minus strand of CM053793.1, from coordinate 109,639,557 downwards.
CATAGGACCACATAGGTTAGTGTGTATAATTTCAAGTTTAGATTTTGATTTGTGAATCTTTTTAGGAAAGGATTGCTTGGTGTTCTTTCCTAGGGAACATCCTTTTCAAATACCTAAGTGATCAAATTTGAGGCAAGGTAATCCTTTTACAATTTTCCCTATGGATGATAATGCATAGAAATGAAAGTAACCTAGTCTCCTATGCAAAATTTTGGTAGGATTTGATGTCTCATGACTTAGGGCTAAATTTTGTTGTTTAGAAAGTTTATATAAACTTCCATCTCTAAATCCAATAGATATTTTTTTTCTTGATGTTGGATTTCATTGGCTAAGATAGAACTCTATCTTCTTGAAAGGTGATTCTGTATCCTTGATTAGCAAGACCGAAGATAGACAAGATTTCTTTTATACTAGGTATGAATAAAACATTTTTAAGTTGAAGAGTAATACCCGAGTTTAGTTGAATTAAACATGATCCAATACCTTTAACTGGATATGTAGAGTTGTCTCCAATGGTTACTTCTTCAAAAAAGTATTCTTCAAAGCTTTCAAATTTATCTCTAAAGCTTGTAATATGATGTGATGCTCCACTATCTATAATCTAGGTGTTTTTGTTTGAGTTTAATTCACTTAAGAGTGCTAGATAAAATGCAATATTTTCTTCTTTTTCCTCTTTCTCTTCTTTGATTTTTGCTAGAGCTTCTTGAATTTTCTTTCGTTCAAGGTAGAAGTTGTGAGTGTGACCAAATTTGTCACATTTGAAATATTGTACTATTAACTAATCTTGTTTCTTATATGATTTGTTGAATTCCTTCCTATTACATTTGAATTTACCTTTCTTTTCTTTATTGTTTGCATTAACATGTAGTGCTTGAATATCTCCCTCTTGGTTTATATTGATTCCTCTGGACACTAATCTTCATTCGTCTTAAGTGGATTCATTTTTGAATAATTCAAATTTAGGAAGGTCAAGTAAGGCAATTTGACCACAAATAAATGTTTCCCATGATAGTGGAAGTCCTTTTAATGCAATTATGTTAAGTTATTTGTCATCAACTTGACTCCCAATTGTTACAAGTCAGTCTTTTAGCTTAGAGATTCTTAGAAAATAGGAGGTAATTGATTGCCCATCATTCATTTTTATGTGTAGAAGATCTTACTTTAAAGTTACCCCTCTACTAGTATTATTGATTTTGAAAGTGTTCTTAATAGTAGAGAACATCTCAAATGCAATTTTAAGGTTGGACATAAAAGGAAAAATATGATCCTTCATACAGTCTATAATAATTTTCATGGCCTTGTTGTTGTGTCTTTTCCATGTTGTTTTATCTAGATCATTTTTAGGAATAGATTTGTTTGATTCTATGTATTCTTCTAACTCCATTTCCCTTAGTACTATCATGACTCAAATTTTTCATGATTAAAAATTTGATGCTCCCTCAAGTAAATCCTCTAATCTTACATCATTAACTATTTTGAATTTGAGGATAAAATTCTAATATTGAAAATTTTTAAGATTGTAATTTTAATTTTGAAGAATAGAACTCCCTATCAGGATGGCTTTGATACCATGTGAAAGTAGGATCTCTGATAGAGACACAAACTATTATTGCAGATTGAACTAGTTCATATTTACTTACCAATTTGATTGTATATATAATGTGCAGTTCTGATGTAGATCTTACAAACTTGAATAGTGATGTAGAATGGACAAACACAACTTGATAAATATTCTTATTTATAGGAGAGCGATCACTAAGTCTGAGTATGCCTCTTGATTGATATCAAACTCTATCAATCACTCTAAGATAAATATGTACAAATTCATGTCCTCGTAGAGAAATAACTCTACGTAGCCAAAAGCCATGTAGGTTCATGTCCCTATGTGGACATAACTGATCACCATTTGGTGTATAAACAAATAAATTTAGTTTTCTTCTCCACCAATGATCAATTTATGGTAATAAAAAATATGTTTAGGAACATCGACAACATAATAGTCTCTTCTTATGATAAGAGCCTGATTAGTTAAGTAATGTAATTTATGAATAAATAGACATATATGTGTGTATTTATATTATTCTTATCAATAATATAAGACATAAAACAATTTTCATGTAAATCATGAATACAAGTACTCATATAATGGATATATCACTTCAACTGTTGCTATACTTCAACAAAGAGCCCACAAATTAAGATACTCTCCATACTTATGAAATTGTAGAAAGAAGTTGAGAAGAAGAATGCAATGGCTTTGTTTCACATTCAGATGGCTCTTGAAAAGAGTTTTTTTCCTAGAATTGTTATGTCTAGATAGAAAAGGAGCCTTGGAAGACTCTTAAAAGATGCTGACCATGGCAATGATCAGATGAAGGTTGTGAAGCTACAAACCTTGAAAAAATAATAGGAGAATTTGAAAATGAAGTAAATAGAGAATGTGGGACATATTTGTGTGAGAGTCAAAGATAAGTTTCATAAAATGGCCACTTTGGGAGAACATATAAGCATAGAGCATGGCATACATAAGGTATTAAGATCTCTAACCCCAAGATGGAATATAGTATTTATTAATAATGGAAGAAAGAAAGAATTTAGCCACCCTAGAGTATGATGAGCTAGATGGATCTCTCATATGACATGAGGATTGAATAAGGGATACTTCTACTAGTATTAATGAGAAGGATTTTTCTCCCCAATTACAAATTTTGAAGAATGATGGTGCTAATAGTAGCAATAACAACAACAAAGGCTCGAAAAGTGGTCAACATCATAATTATTCAAGAGGAACCCAATGAAGAGGAGGTGCTCAAGGAGGAAGAGGTAGAGATAGATTTGATTAAAGGAACATCCAATGCTATCATGGAAATAGGTATGGACACTTTGACTAAGAGACTAGACTGAAATCATAAGACAATAATGTAAATTATACTTGTCAATACGAGGGTTCTTCCGCAGGTAATTTATTCTTGTGTTATGGAAAAGCTAAAAATAATATGAATGATGTTTGGTATTTGGATTCTGGGTGCTCTAACCATATGTATGGTAACCAAGAAATTTTTTCAAAGTTTGATGTTGGTTATAGATCTAATATTTCTCTTGGAAATAATAATACAGTGGAGGTTGTAGCCAAAGGAGCCTTTGATGTTTAGACAAAGGAAGGTGTGAAAATTTTGAAATTACAATAGGAAAGGTAAACTTCTAAGAGGAGGAGTCGGGAGGGGGGGTGAATTAGTAGTTTAAATTTGGACCCATAAAACTTTCACCACACATCCATCTCATACATTCAATGAGTAAATTGAAATAACAAGTAAAGCATGCATATCTAAATCATGTAAAAATATAAGAATTCACACATATATAACACCAAATATGATTACATAGACACCTTTCAATGAGAAGGTAAAATAGGGGTGGGGATGACACTCACAAATCTTCACTACTGCAGCAATAAAGTGTATCCAATGAAGGTTACAATGTTTGGAGCATCAAACATGATCTACCCTATGAAAGGTTTGTCATGTTAAAGGCTTACACAGATTGTTAGGTCTCACCTTATTAGAGGATTTCAACACCCTATTAAAAGTGTGCCTAGTTAAAGGACTTTAACTTATAGTTAAGTAAGCACCCTATTAAAGGATTTCATACAACCTATTAGGACTACTCTATTAAGAGATTTTGATTAAAATCGCCTATTAGAATGTCTCATCTTTGATCCTATGGTTAGCACTTAATTTCTTGATAATATATCACTTCTAAACTAATGTCTTCTTGATCTTCTCTGATTAGATGTCTCTTTTTTGTAGCCTTTTCCTTTCCTCTATTTTTCTCTAACTGATTCTACAATGTAATCCCACTTCATAACTCCTTAACCACTATGAATGCACTATTTTCACATGAAAAGTTCTCTCTTAACTCCTTCAATACCTTACTCATACGCTAGAGATTTTAGGGTTTGTCCTTCTTAACAAGACTTAGGTGACATAGGGCAGGTATGAATCTACAAGATTCATCCATTTTTCACTTAATCCTTCCCATTTTCTAATTGGTCACATGTAATTACATAAGGAATCAAACTTGAGATTTGTCCTTATCTCCAAAATATTGAAATTTAGTCTTAATTTAGCTCAAAAATGGTTTACATAGTTGTTTGTACCTCTACAAACAAATATGTCAAAATTGTTTCACTTGGCATTTGAAGTCTCTAATGCTCAACATATATCGTTCACTCTATTGTCACTCAGCATCTATGTTACTCAATATGTAGTACTTACCCTTCTCTTGTATCACTCGACATACACTATCTTCCCAACACTTGAGTGACTTAGCATATGAGTGACTCAACACTCACTACACGACTCAACATGCTCTATAATATACATGATGTGCTTGGAATTTACTAGTTGCTCAACATAACCTAAGTAAATAACTTAAGTGTGTTGACACACACTAGTTGCAATCAATCTGAGATCAAAAATCTCCCCCTTTGACATGAGTGTCAAAAACACTTGAGTATACATATATGTCCTTTATCTCTCGAGCATAACATATCTCTGACTTAGCTTATATACATAACTTCAAATTTTCATAATTTTGGAACAACTTACATACCTTATAATTTGATATCTCCCCCTAAGTTGATATGTTTGTTCTGTATCCAAAATTTTGTACTCCTATAATCTGATATCCCCCCCTGAGTTGATATGTCTGTCTTGAATCCAAAATTTTGTAATTTTGCTAAAAAAATGTGTCTTATTTGATACACTTTGACTTCATGCTTCTCCTTTTTTACTTACTTTCCTTATATCTTCACCAAAATCTTGTATCTCCCCAAAAATGTTGTGCTCCCCCTTTTATATCATTTCTTTTATCTTTTGCTCTCCTCTCAAAATATTTCATCTCCTTAAGAATATTATCCCCTTTTGTGAAACTTATGTCAAAGGACTATACACTTATTGTTTGTTTTTCTAAAAAGGATTTATGGACATCTAATATTATCTTGAGAGATGCATCCTAGTTCTCACATGCCACATCAAAAGACTTTTTTTGGATAGCTAGCTTGGTAGCAAGGTGAACTAGACCATCTAAGGTTGAAATATTTGGGTATTTCTTCATTAGAGTTTTTAGAATAGCCTATCTCCTTATCCAAAATTTCCATACGAGGGGTTAGAGTGGTCTAGATGCTAGTTAGCTTGGCTCTTATGTTTTCCTCATTTGCTAACAATGTAGCTAACTCATTCTAGGTTTGAAGCAATATCCTAAAATGCTTCTCACTCTGAGCTAGATTCATAGGTAGTTGGGCACCTAATAAACTTATCTAACTTTCCAAGCTCAAGATATGACTTTTGGTTTCTTGGGTGAAGAGTGTTGGATTACACAATTTAGTGTACAATGAGAAGATATTCTCAAGTACCTTCTTCACATCCTAAACCTTAGCTGCCAATGCAAGTTGTGTTAGTGCTATATCACCTTATATTTTCTCATTAACTTTACTTTGAAACTTCTTTTTTGACCATTCTAATAATTTTTCATTTGTGTCTAGGTCGGCATCACTCACTTTCTCCATTATATTTTCTAGTTGTTCTATTAATGGCTTGATCTCATCTAGAGTCAGTAGACTAAATGCATCTAAAAAATTTTCTTTGATGTCCTGCAGTACCTACTTCTTCCTGTGCTCCCTCCTAAGCATTTATTGATGCTTTTTCCTTGCTAGGGATTTTTGTAATATGCCCTTTTGCTCTGTAGTTTTTGTATCATAGTCATACTTAGGTAGACTAATTTCTTCATCAAGGCTCACATCTCCATATTGGATCATTTCTTATGCCTTGGATGAACTCGGGCTTGGCATCGAGATCTGTAAAGAGGTTGCATCTGTGGTCAGCTTCTAAAGAGTTTGAGTGGAAGGAGTGCTAGATGCTAATAAGGTTACTAGTTCTTGGATGGTTGTTTTCTCCTTCAATTGAGGTGTCATCTTACTATCTTCAAGCTTTCCCTATTTTTCCACAATGAATTCACTTGCACCTTGATCTTTTGTTGTAGGTGTAGATAAGATTACCTATCCTATTTCACTCTATTCTTCTATAGTGGCTTGTGTTTCCACTATACTCTTCTCAATTTTATCAACCTTATCTGACATAGCTTCAGGTTCTTTGACCAAAGTTTATATGGTAGTGACTTGATGGATGATAGAAGGTGGTTCTTGTGGACTCACCTTTTCCCTTTCAATATTAGTCACTGATTTTTGCAATTCATCTATACTGACCAAAACAAGATTCTCACAAAATTTGACCTACAGTGTATACTAATCTAATATCTTCTTCAAATTACCCTCTATAAGGGGATTGATGTTTTGAACTAATAGGTCAGAAACATCCTTAATAGTTATTATTTTAGTAGTCTCACTTGTGACATGTTGAGGACTGACACTCAGCAATTATGTGTCTTGCACACTCTATTCTTCATGTTGCTTTGGCTCAGCTATTCCTTGTCATCTATTTGCATTGATGTTCCTTCCCCAATAGCATTATATTTTTCATCATCATCTTCATCATTCTTTGCTTCAATGCATTCTGGTTCTCTTTCCTTTACTATAGTCAACTCACAAGTAAGTTTCCACATCTGTGTGGACTTTTTCACTACATCCTCAATGTTGTTTTGTAATATGCTACAGGCTTTGTATTTAGGTGTGAACCTAACTACATATTTCTTCCCACCCTTAAAAATTTGTGCTTTAGTTAGTCAAGGCATCACTTGTTCCAATGAGGTCTCCCTAATTTATCTCTCTAGGTTCAAACAATAGTGCTATTTCTACTCAACTTGGTCATATAAACTGTTGGGCATAGAGTTAGAAATCTCTAATGGAGTAGTCTTGAATTTTTCCATCATGGTATATATGGTCTCCTCCACTTGGTTTTTCTCTACTTTACCATGATTGTCAAAATCTATACATGAAAATCCTAATATATTTGCTCTATTCTTAACATTTTCACATAAATTTTCTAAGTCTACAAGAGGATTCTAACTCACCACCATAAATTTGTTGATGTCATCTAATTTGGTTTCCTCTTCATTAGACTTAGCTTGTGCTATATACTTCCTACTTGGTCTTTTTTCCAATTGACCTTATTTCTTTTCTTTTTTGGTCTTTTCCTTAGCCTTTTGCGTAGTTGCACATGTACTAGCTCTTGTGGTAGGTTCAATAGGCTTGGCTTGGCTTGGTTTTAAAGCTTTCTTAGCCCTTTCCACTAGTTGTTCCTTGGACTTCTTCTTTGTATTAGTGGGTGTAGGTGTTTCCTTGGCTTCTTCTTCCTTGGCACCTTTAGCTATTGCATTCTGCTCCTCTTCTAGCTAATCTTCACCCATTCCTTGAGTTAATGCAAGAGATGCTTGTGCTTGAATGTCTTCTTCCTCTTCATCCTCTTCTTCCTCCTACTTGACACCCTCTCCAAAATTAGCTTTCAATTTATTCACTATCTTTTCCTTTCTCTTCATGGCAGAGGTAGTCTTGAGTTCCATTGCAATTTTGGATTTAGTTATTTCATAATTTGCAAATATTTTTGCACTTTTATCTACCTCTTCTACAAGTAATTTAGTAATAGCTGTAGAGGCTTGATCAACATTCATTTCATAACCTAAGGGTCTCAACCATCTCACCATTGGTGTAGTAGCTTGTAAAAAGTGTAGTCGATATCCACTAGAAAACATACATCATCATAGTGTTTCTCTACTAGTGACAGTATTCTCAACCTTTTCTTCATTGAATGTTTGAAATCCTCAAAGTAGCTAGTCATCATAGATTCAAATTTCTATCCTAACTACTCAATGTATTCACAAATTTGAATTGCTACTGACCTATTGGTTTTCCAAGATACTATTCTAAATGATGGAAAGGTGTTCTGCATATACAATAATATGCATATCAATATAGAACAAAATTTGCATTATGCACTGTTTGTCTTTCTGATGGCTCCAAGGTTCTCAACTAGCTATTGTAGGTGGAGTTCTGCTAGATCATATGTATGATATTTCTTGACAATTTTGTATCCCACATCCACAACTATGCAAGGCACACTATTTAATCTACTAGATTGGTAAAAATTGTGTGAAATTACCCTAATAAGAAACTCAATTAATGGATTAGTAATTTATCAATTGTCATGCCTCTTTTATTTCAAATAGCTCTAGTGTCCTTCTTAATCACTTCTTTAGCATCACTTCTTAGTGTCTTAGGTTGATCTAGGGTTGGGTAACTAGTAACCTATGGATTATCCTCTTAGTAATTTTGATAGGTCCATTGTCTAGCCACAATGAACTATTGCGTATTTGGCTAAGTACTATCCTGATCCACTCGGTTTTAAACACATTTGGAAAATCTAGGGCTCATGTCAATCCCTTTTTCTCTATTATTTTTAATTCTTCCTTCAATACACCATTATCACAAAGTCTTTTGTATGCCTCCCTAATCTCCATATCCCCAATGTTACCAATTTTACAGTTATAGCATTTCCTTACATCTTGCACCATTAACACATTCAGTGGAATCATTAAAAATGCACCAGAAGAGTCTTGCTTGTATGCAATGTTAGGAATAGCTTTGAAAATGGGTTTCTTAACTTCATTACTCACTAATTAAACATTCAAAACTTCCTTTCCCTCTACATTCTTTGAACTAGATGCCATTCTATGGAACTAGGTTTTATGAAAATTTTAAACTTTTTAGCTTAGCTCTTGATAAATACCTTATGAAATATGATGAACTAGTGATGAATCATTTCTCAAACCTTTTTTAATCACTTTGGATGGTTTTCTAGATTTCCTTCTACTCTGCTCACTCTTTCTTGATTTCAGAATGATGAAAAATGAGTCAAAAATTGATCAAATACCATTTGAAACCTTGCAATTAATGTTGAGTACTTACATAGCCGTAAACTTTGCATAAACTAGTTTCAAGGTCATTCAACATCTATTATCATTTCAATCACTCAACAACCACTATGAGCTCGATATCAACTAGCATTCCACTTGGCACATACAGGAAATTTTTCATACTCAGCAAAGACATGAAAAACTTAAAGATTTATTTTGGATTTCTAACAACATCTTGCATCTTTATTCATGTTAATGTAATCTTTTCAGTACTAAAACCTCTTGGAACTAATGTATGATGTGGATAAAAGCACAAACCTATGTCAACCTTTTGTAAAGGAAAAGGCTAACAAAAGTATATTTGTTCAACTTCAATGATATAAAACTGGTATTATTATTTAGAATTTGAAATGAAGTAAACTAATGAAATGTGTAGAAATGGAATAGGTTTAGGATTATAATTTTGAATTATTATTTAAACTACAAATTGATGTATTTTCTTAATTTGTATAGATGGTCTTTTTAGTTGTTGAAAAATATTGAAAATTAGGGGTCTAGTTCCCACCACAAAACTATATGAAAATGAACTTATTTCTCTTTAATCCAAGAATATGTTATATATAACATATACAGCTATAACAATAAAAAATAAAAAACTAGCTTCAGATCTATATTTTCTATTTTATAATGCTTCAAATTTCAAATCACCTAAAATCAATAGTTTTAATCTCCCACCACATTTTTCAAAGAAAACAGGTGCCTGCAAATTTTTTTAATTACAATATACTATATCTAATTCAAAGACTATAAACTTTATATGAGAATATTCTTGACTTTGAGGTATATAAAATAGTTTTTATATGTTATTAAAAAATATCATAAAAAATAGTAAGATTTATTGAAATGTCTTTTTTTTAAAATAATTTTATTTCTTTAGTAATTTGATACAAACTAGTATAAAACATGCATTTAACAAACATTTCCGATTGGAAAAGTGTGAGACCATATATAACTTAGGTATAATAAATTTATCTAGATCATATGTTTGAAAAAAAATAATTTTTGGATAGAAATACTCAAATTCATTTGTTTTGATAAGTCAACTTGAAAGGTGACACAACTTTGTACTTTTACCCATGTAACTTTTAAATATCAATCCCACATACCTCTTGATTGCCTAGTTTGATGAGGTGTGATCACCTGACCTGTTGGGTGAAGTGATCCCTTATCCACTTGATGTGTTGCAATCATCCTTTTTCTTCCATGTTATATTCATTTCATCTCTAATGTGTTCAACATCTTCCTTACCTTTGCCTTTATCAAACTTACAACTTGGTGCCTTTGACCTTGTTGGACAATATCTACTAATGTGAGTGGTCTTCAAGTAGCTAAAACATGTGGTTTGACTCAACCACCTTTGGTAGTTACCTTTGAAGTGTGTCCTAATACAATTTTCAAGAACATGTCCATACTCTTGACTATAATGATAGCTATATCTTGTATTATAATCCCAATTATATGAGTTGTCATTGTTCTTACCTTTGTTTTCCTATTTGATGACCATATGGGTTTGGATTTGTACTCAAAAGCTTTATGTCCATACTTCTAATAGTTGTAGCAATATCCTTCAAATCTTTGTGTATTCATGGTCTTGGTTCTACATTCATGTGCTTGATGACCTTAATTTTTGCACTTATGACAGTGAACCATGTGCTTAGGCTTGATTTTTTGATTTGTAATCTTGCTCCTACACATAGTAGTAGTATGTCCTTTCTTACCACAATTATGACAAGTATGTTTGGAGTTCTTACCTCTTTTGTTCTTTTCTTCAACACTTTTGGATGACTCTCCTTCTTTAGTGCTTGTATATCCCTATCTAGATGTATCATTATTGGATCTAGGGGATCTCAATAATTGTTCAAAGTATTTGATGGCTTCGTTTGGTTTGTTGAATGTCTCAACATATTCCTTTTCCTTTTTTAGATCATTTTTGAATTGCTCATTTTGCAATTTCAATGTAGTTATATCAATATCCTTGACATTTAGTTCATAATTGGCATTCATCATTTGACTTAGAGTATCTAATTGCATGTTGGAAATCTTGTTTAGCTTTGTTGACTTCTTTTCTAGTATGTTTCTTAGAATTTTTTGCCTTCTTCAATCATGGCTTTGTTTTCCCTAGCTTTCTTCTTCTATTCAGTCACTTCACATAGTAGTATAGCTTGTAACTCTTGTTCTAACTAGAGATTTCTGATTTCCTCAGCTTGGGCTCTATTCTTTTCCATTAGATCTATAATTTTTGCATCGAATTTATTGGATTCTACACTTGCAAATAGCTTAGTAGTATCCATATCTTTGTATTGTGTGTCATTCTCTACAATAGCCATTTCTTTCCTTCTCTTCAAAGACTTCTTTAGTTCCTCCCTTGCTTCACCCAGTTGATATAATATGAGTTGTATTTCAATTCTTTGGTTTTCAATAATTGTTCCCAACTTGTAGACTTCCATTTCAAGATCTTTCCTCAAAGCTGCAAAGCTTCTTTAGTTCTTCCCTTGCTTCATCTAGTTGATATAAAATGAGTTGTATTTCAATTCCCTGGTTCTCAATAATCTTTCCCAACTTGTAGACTTTCGTTTCAAGATCTTTTCTCAAAGCTACAAAGCTTCTCTTTCATTAGACAAGGCTTTGATACCAATTGTTGGAATTACAATAGGAAAGATAAACTTCTAAGAGGGGAGCAGAATTAGTAGTTTAAACTTGGACCTATAAAATTTTCACCACACATTCCATCTCATATATTCAATGAGTAAACTGAAATAACATGTGAAGCATGTACATCTAAATCATGTAAACATATAAGCATTCACACATACACACATAACACCAAATATGATTACCTAGAAACCCTTCAATGAGAAGGTAAAAGAAGGGTGCAAATGATGCCCACAAAGCTTCACTACTACAGCATTAAAGTATATCCATTGAAGGTTACAATTTTTTGACCATGAAACATGTTTACCTTGTAAAAGGCTTACAAACACTGTTAGGTCTCACCTTGTTAGAGAATTTCAACACCCTATTAAAAGTGTGCCTAGTTGAAGGACTTTAACTTAAAATTAAGTAAGCACCCTATTAAAGCATTTAATGCAGCCTATTAAGACTACTCTATTAAGAAATTTTGATTGAAATCGTTGGTTAGAATGTCTAAGCTTTGATCCTACAGTTAGCACTTAATTGCTTGATAATATATCACTTCTAAATTTATGTCTCTTTTATCCTCCTTGATTAGGTTTCTCTTTGATGCATCATTTTCCTTTCCTCTATTATGCTCTAACTAATTCTTCAATGTAATCCCATTTAATAACTCATTAGTCACTATGAATGCACTATTTTTGCATGCAAACTATTGATCTCAAATTAGTTTTGACAATTGAGTGTCAACACACTTAAGATATTTTCTATGATTATGCCAAGCTAGTAATATATGTCGAGTATAAGAGGTATAGATGTTGAGTAGAAATGAGTGCCAAGTCACTCGTAAGCCGAGTCAATTAAGTAGTAAGAAAATATACTGAGCCTAGCAAGTTTTAAGTGTTGAATAAACAATTCATGAACTATGTGTTGAGCATTAGTATTAACAAGTGTCAAGTAACACAAAATGGACATAGTTTTTTGTGATGGCACAAACAACTACGTAAACCATTTTTGAGCCAACTTATGGGTAGATCTCGAAGCTTTGAAGATAAGATCAAGTCTATTTGGATTTCGTATGGGATTAACATGAAACCAATTAGAAAAATGGAAGGAATTGAGTGGAAAAAATGATTTAATCTCAATCATAGATTCATACCTAACCCTAAGCCACCAATGTATTTTTAAAGGGAGATGAAGCCCCGCAATTTAGTATGGTAAAAGAGTATGAGAGAATGCATGCACAAAGGTGATGCTAGTAAAGATTTGAAGGAAGTGAAAGGGGTGAACTGATTAGTTTCAAGGTGACTTAGAAGAAGGATAGAATTGCAGAATGAAAGGATCAAGGATATAACAATTTCATATCAGCTTTGGAAGGATCAAGATGAATCGAATTGAGATCTAAAATCAGCAATACTAGATTACAAGTAGTCAGATAAAAGATTCTACTATACTTTCTAACAACTATATCAACGGGATGAAATCCTTTGTATTAAGGTTGACATAATAGTCATAGTGAAATCCTTTAATAGGGTGACATTCGAAATGAGTGTTCTAAAGTCCTCTAGCCAAGCACACTTTTAACAGGTTGTTAAAATCATTTAATAGGGTTGGATCTAAAAATCCTTTGTAAGCATTTAACAAGGTAGGCCTTTCATAGGGAAAATCATGAGAATGGTCAAACTATGTAACCTTAATAGGTGAACTTTATTGCTACAATAGTGAAGAATTGTGGGTGTCATCCCCACCCTAGTTTTACCTTCTCGTTGGAGGGTTTTTGGGTAATCATATCTAGTGTCAAGTGTTTATGTGGATGCATTTACTTTACATGTTATTTCAATATGTTTATGAATGTATTTTTTTAAAGTTAAAAAATTTATTGGAAAGAGATTAGAACTTCTAATTCCCCCCCCACCCCAAAAGAAGTATACATTTTCCATTCATATTTTCAATAATTGGTATCAGAGTTGAGTTCTCATCATGAGAAGCCTTACAACTTGGAGAAAAGATCTTGAGATGGAAGTTTAAAAGTTGGGATAGACCATTGAGAATAAGGAGATTGAGATACATGTCTTACTACAACAACTGAATGAAGCTAGAGATGCATTGAGAAGTTTGATAAGGTTAAGTGCACCAAGTTGTGCCGAAAGGGGGTATAAGTGGACACCTTTTCTTCTAAAATCAGCAATTTATAAACTTCAACAAAAATCTGAAGATAGTTGTGCTCAAAATTTTAAGATATGACAAAAACAAAAGTAGTAGTCCTTTGAATCTAGTTTCTAAACTACTATTATACACTTTTAAGGATATTAATGCCATGAAAGTAGAGCCTTAAGCTAGGGGACATGGATTGAATGAGGTCAAGCAATAAATATATGAAACTTCTATATAATAGATTTTTAAAAAAAGGTACTTGTAGCCTCTATATTCACCATGCATTAGTTATAGTTTGTGACCAAGTTCTAAAAGGTTTTGTAAATTTCTTCAAAGATACCTGTTTGCTACCAGTTTTGGAGTTGTTTAACATGAAAGGGTTGTAAATCTTGTCTCCTCCATAGAAATTCCATGATCTTCTAGATTTCAAGGATATAGACCCTAATGTATTATATTATGAAAGAAACAGCCCTAAGAGTGAGTGCAAAGAATTCTTTGACCAAGCCTTAGGTGAGCGAGGTGATGCCTAGCTGGGGACTGTCAGCAAAGAAAGAGCTCTCGAGAGAAAAGCTTGAAGAATGAAGACTTTCCCTTCTAAGGAATTGAAGAGGGGTATGAGGAGGTTCTAACTTGTGGAGGAGGAGTCTTTTTGAAGTGTGGAAGGTGTCTTAAAAGTGGGGACAACAGGCAGCCAAGAAAACCCTACCAAATCCTCAATTTTGATTTGTTTTACTATGGCCTACACGCACCTTGAGACCCTAATAATCCTTGAGAATGGGTCCTATGTATCAATTTTTCTTAAGGATATAGTTTTTGAAACTCTAAGACAAAGGAGCTATTTCCCCTAGAAATTTGGGTGGAGGCCTAATTAGGGGCTCTCCTTGTAGCCCTTTTGTGAAGAAATCTTGAAATCGGGTACAAACCCATTATTTTTATCCATTCAAGCATAGTAAAAGTGTTCCAATAACACCTTAGGAAATCATGGAAACCTTGGTTGGACTAAAGAGTGCTATGGTGCCCCAGTAGACCTATAAAAATTTTAGAGGGATACTATTCCTAAAAGAGTAAGGGAGTGATGCTACAAGTTTGGATCAGTTAACCTAGTGAGGAGGTTGGGCAAGGTCAGTAGATGTTCTAAGTAGCAAGAGATCTTATAGACCACATAGGTGTATAGAAAACACTAAGATCCACATATAATATACAAGGTTGCACGAGGACAGGGGTACTTAGGGTACTTAGGGTACATGTTTGGGTACAGGTATAGGTAAAGCTATTTTTTATAATAGGGGACATGGGTACTGGGGTATACCAAACTTTATTTTTAATTATACTTTTATATTTATAGAAAACCTAAATTTATGAGTCATGACAATGATTTTTCAAATCAAGAACAGTGATAAAGTTTGCAAATATAATGTATTGTTTTTAGTTTTAGATTTTATATATGTTTGTAATAATAATATATGATAAATGTTTAGATGCATAACATAGAAGGTAGGTTTAAACATGAACAAGAATATCATAAATCATATGACAATGACATATTGCAAATGATAAATTTCTAGCTTTAACACTGATAAAGTTTATTGTTGATCAATACTGTATTAAAGTTTCAAACTGATTAGGTATTGAATTAAGCTTGATAAACAAATAATAGAGAAGGAAAACTTTAAACATGAACAAGATCATAAATCATATGATGATGCCATATTAGAAATGATAAACTTATACTTAAATAGTGATAAAGTTTATTGTTAATCAATATTCTATCAAAGTTTCAAATTGATTAGGTATTGAATTAAACTTGATAAACAACAAGCCGATACACAAATAAAAAACTGAAAAAAAAATCTAAAATCTCAATCAAGGTCCTTAGCTATGATGTTGTCCACTGAGTGCCCGGTACTTGGGATACATGTACCCAATACTTGGGTATGTGGGTACAAGTACCAAGGGTGTCATACATGAAGGAACATATAATCTATTATGATAACCAATAATGTCATACATTAACAAGCACATAATATATTATGATAACCAATAATGTTATACATAAACAAACATATCATATATTAACCAATAATTTCCTAAGTTTAATAATGGCATGCATCAAATAAATGTCATACATCAAATATAAAATGTCATATATACATCAAATGTATATCGAATATGTCCACAAACATAAAATCCAACATATATGTTCGTTGATGCCTATACATGTATATCTTCTCCTTCCCATGAGGGGAAGGAAACAAATCTCTAGAGGTCTTCAGTCATCATGTGGAGGGAGATGATGGCGATGATGGGGTCTTCCTCACACATTCGTTCATCCTCTTGTTGAGGCTCTTCTCTAACTTGAGCTGATAGAAACAAAGTAGATATGAATCAATAATTATTATACAATGAAATCAAATATATGTACACACAAAATTTATTATTTTCTTACCGCCATCATATAGTCGCTCTACAAGTCCACCTCAAAGGCTCGTGGTTGATTGGGTGTGACAAGACCCTACAAAAATTCAATCAATATAATCACTTATAAATAACATTAGAAATTTTGATACTAACTATTATAAACAAAAATTAAAACCAAGAAAATTTGTTCATACCTCAATCAATGGCTATGAACTAGCCATAGCTGTAGTCACTCCATGATCGACAGACTACCAAAAATGAGGAGGAGTCTCAGATGTCAAGAGCTACATGTCATACAATACACGTTACATGTAACATGAAACATGAAACAAATATAATCAAATGAATTAAAATTAACATGAAACAAATGTACCTCTATGAAGCTTGTATCACGTCTAGGCTCAGAGTCTATAGTGAATGTTGATGGTCCTATAGAGAACCAATGCACATGCATACATTTTTGTTTCAATCCTTCATATGATTACTTAATAAATATATGTATTAATTTAAATGATTAAATCGATACATACCTCTAGACTTGTCGATGAGACAAAAAATGGGGCCGAGAGATTGCTACTAGGGCCGCCAACACTCTGACCCTGAATTTTGAATAATGTCAATACATGCTAATTAATTAGTTATTCACTATACATATGAAATGTGATCAAATTAGTTTATTTTAATTGTAATTTACCTATGTGTCAATCCCAAATGTCTCATTTAGGAACTAATTAGTCACTAGCCCATCATCTGCACCATCTCTAGCATGATTGCCAAATGTGCATAAGGATTCACATGATGTGCACATGTGACCATGATGTGCAGAAGGCTCCTCCTCAAGTAATGGACTCATGCAATGAATGAGGGTCTACATCAAAGCACTAATAGTCCTTAGAGTGTTGGCCTCTACATGTTCCTTTACAACTAAAGAAATAGTCACATGCTCATCCTGTGGCTTGACCACAGTTTCCCTAACTACATTAGGGTCATGATGTGTCCCTGGCCTCTCAAATGATGACCCCCCACCTCTACCTTGAGACTCTAATATATCAAAATAATTGGGGATCTCCTTTAGGAAAAACTCACAATATAATTTCCTTAAGAAATTCATTGGGGCCTTGTGATTATTGCAAGGAGGGGCATAAAAAACCATCCACCATCTATCCCAAAAAATATTTCTAATACCATCAGGTATGCACCAATGGATGGGGAACAATTTAGTTGTCTCTCTGACAGTATCTTGTTCACCAGGCTTTCTAAATAATGCACAAATCCTCCCTTTTGGTATATCTTTTATTTTAACATCTTGATGTGATGATTTTTTTGCATAATATCTTTTTTATTCATCCCTCTTAACTTGCCAAATATCTAACTGACCACTAATAGAAGCTATGTGGGTCATAATGGACTCAAGGGAGGATGCTAATTGAGCTCTCATTGGATTGGTTTGTCCACAAGATTTCAAACTACCAATGAGTGCTTCTAATTCAATTTTGTCTCTTTCGATTTAATTTATTATATTTTCTTCTTTGCTAGCAAGAGGTCTTCCAATTGGTGTAGGTTGCAAAATTTTTTATTTTTGTTGTGGAGGGTTTTGGTTTGGATCTTGTTGAGGGTTATGGTTTTGATCTTCCTAGGGACTTGCTAGTTCATTATTCACATTTCTTGATAAGAAATCAATTAAAATCTAAATAAATAAACAAATTTAAAGAAAAACTAAAAAAAACCTAAAAAATAATACAAAAAACATATAAAATAATGCAAAAAGAAGGTCAGACAACATATGGCATGCTCTTGATCTTGAACTTTGATGGAAAGGAGGCACATTGACAAGGCAGGTGCTAAAAACCTTCAATTTGTTGAAACACATACATGGTGTGAGGAGGAGCATTTGGAAAAAAAAGATAAAATAAATGGGCTATGGATTTGCAGCCCATTTATAATAATTTGTGTTTTTTAAAAGTATGTACATGCTACAGCGTGTATGCACTATGGTTCAGAATACCCAACACATAGTGTGTGCACGCTATAGCACATATGTGCTATTGAAAATTAGAGAAAAAAATGGTGTCACCTTTTTGGCACCACAACTTGGTGCACTTACCCCTAAAGAAAAGGAAAGAGATTGCTATGGTAGAAAATGACACACAATACAAAGAGATTGACACCAGAAAGTTATTTTTTGATCATAACTCCTATGAATTTAATGAAGCAATTACAAATATCATGGATAGGAGTAGAGCAAAAGTAGAGGAAATCATAAATCTCAAATTGGAACAAGAATCACAAGCTATATTGCTATGTGAGGACATTGAGCAAAAGAAGAAAGCTATAGAAGGCAAGGCTATGGTTGAAGTAGACAAGAGAATTTTGGCAAATAGATTGGAAGAGAAGTCAGCAGAGCTATCCAGGATCTCAAACATGCAATTGGACACCCCAAGTCAAACGATGAATGCCCATCATGAGTTGAATGTCAAAGACATTGACATAACTACATTGAAGTTATAGAATGAGGAATTGCAGAATGACTTGAAAAGAGAAAAGGATTTTGTTGAAAGTTTCAACAAGTCAAATGAAGCCATTAAGTACTTTGAGTAACTACTAAAATCCCCTAGATCCAGTAAAGACACATTAGGACTTGGCTACACAAGCACTGAAGAAGGAGAATCATCCAATGTTGCTAAGGAAAGAAATAATAAAGGTAGGAATTCTAAACCTATTTGTCATCATTATGGTAAGAAAGGACATACAACTAATGTTTGCAGGAGGTAGAATGCTAAGCCAAAGAACATGAACTATTGCCACAAGCATAAAAAATGAGATCATCAAGCACATGAATGTAGAACCATAACCATGCATGCACCAAAATTTGAAGGACATTGCTAAAATTGTCAAAAGTCTAGACACAGAGCCTTTGAATGCAGATCCAAGTTCGCATGGTCATCAAACAAGTCAATAAAGGGAAAAAGCTATGAAAACTCCTATAACCAGGATTATAATACAAGACATAGCTATCATTATTGTCAAGATTATTGACACATCCCTCAGAATTGTGTATGAACACACTTCAGTGGTAGCTACAATAGATGGTTGAGTGAAACTACATGCTTTAGTTGTTTGAAGACTAGTCATACTAGCAAGCACTTCCCAACAAGGACAAAGGCACTTAAATCAGAGTTCAACAAAGGAAAAGGCAAGGTAGATTTTGAGCACATCAGAGGAGAGATGAACAAAACATGGAGGAAGAAAGATGGATGTAGCACATCAAATGAAGGGATCACTTCACCTAGAAAGTCAAGTGATCACATCTTATCAAACTAAGTAAAAAAGAGGTATGTGGGACTGATATTTAAATACTTCATCATACATCAATTCAAAGATAAGTTAGTGCTAAAAAGGGAAAATTAGCATGAATAAAGATGCAAGTCAACAAGGAAAAACCAAGGTTAAATCTTTAAGTTTTCATCTTGTTGCAGAGTGTGAAAAGTCCTCTTCAATTACTGAGTAAATTCTAGTGTGTGTTGAGCTGTTAGCCAAAGCCAGTTGAAGTTGAGTTAGTAGTAGCTACTAAATGAAGTAAATTTCTATACAAGACAAGAAAAGGTAATTCTTATAGCTTCCAAGTGATGGGAAAACCAATGGGTTTCTAGTAAAGAAAAAAATTGCATAGAAACTGATTTTATAGCTATAGATGCACCATGCATTAAATGTGATATTTTGAAGGGTATAAGGTCAATTGTCACTCATTGTTTCAACATTAAAAACACAAAGAAAGAGTGAAAAGAGTGAAGAAGAAATTTTCAAGAAAGAATGAAGAATTTTCATGGATTCCAACAATGATCAAGCATCATTTCATCGATCTAAAGGTATTCTTCACGTGTCAAGTTACGCAATTTCATATTCATTAAAACCCTAGTTTGCAAAATGGGCTCTATCTCTAAGAATCCTAAGGAGCAGGAACCATTTGAATTTCAGTGGGTTAGTAATGAGGTAAAACAACCAAAATTTAGGGCCATACAAGAGGTTGCATACAAGAATGACCTAGCAGGTGCATTATCTGTTATTCCACCCAAAGTCATAATGGTACAAGATGTGAGAAAGTGTTATAACTACAAGGTCAAAGGAATTAGAGACATGGAAATACGACAAGCATATGATAAATTATGTGAAAATGGAGTTTTGAAGGAAGAGTTCAAGATTGTTGAGAGAAAGAGACTAACCCATGCGCTAGATTTCTCCACCATTTTCAAAACAGAATGGATCAGAATTGTCTTAAGTAAAATCCATGAAGTATGCCTATGGCTTGAAGGTGGACCCATTAAACTGCCAAAGAGAATTATACATAGGGTTACAAGATACCCAACCCTAGATTGGCCCAAAGATCCTAAGAAGCGACTCTAAAGAGGTAATAAAGCAAAATACAAGGGCAAAGTGGAACAAGAGAGGAATGACCATCGATACTATCAAAGATCCACTTCTTGAATTTGTAGTGAGGGTTATATCACACAAATTCTATCAATCAAGTTGTCTAAATAGTATTTCATGCATATTAATTGATGTAGGATATAAGTTTGTGAAGAAAGATCATACTTATGATCTTGTAGAGCTATAGTTGCAGCAAATAATTGAAAACCTAGGAGTGATAAGGAAATCTAAAAGTGCTCAATGAAAATTTGGTTCAATTTTGATATGCATATTCTCTTATGCTCAAAATGAATCCCCCTCTTTTGGTAGAGTAGGATAGAAGACCAATAGGTCTGTGGCTATGAAAAAAAATGAGTACATTGAACAAATGAGAGACAATTTTGATTTAGTAATGACTAGTTACTTTGAAGACTTCAAGAAATCAATGAAACAGACGCTAAGATTTCTTGTTTTCCTAGTGGAGAAGTATTATAATGATATTTTCTTTCTAGTAGACAGTGACTACACCTTTATCTAGGCTACAATGCCTAGAGTCAAATGGCTAAGGCCTTTGGGTTATGAAATCAACATAGGTGAAGCATTAGCTACCATCACTGCACTTCTTGCAAAGGAAGTTGACAAGATAGCCAAAATCTTTGGTAACTATGATGTTGTCAAATCTAAAGTTGAAATAGAGTTGAAAATAGCCTTAACTCTAAAAAAAGAAGACAAAATAGTGAAGAAAGTTAAAGCCAAGTTTGGTGAAGGAGTTGAAAGCAATGATGAAAATGATGATGAAGAAGAAAAAGAGGAAGAACAAGAGCAAAGACAAGAACCTCTTTCCCTAACCCAAGGCATGGGTGAAGATGAAGAAGAAAAAGGTGTTGAGGAGGTACAAGCTGAGGAAGCACCAGCCAAAGAAGAACCAAAGAAGAGAAAGGCTAAGACATAGCCTGCAGCTCAACCAAAGGGAAAGAAAATTGTAAAACCAAGCCCTACAAAGCCTATTGCTTCAGCTATAAGAGCCAACACAAGGGCCACCACTCAAAAGGCCAAGGATCAAGTAAAGGAAAAGAAGAAGGCTACTAAAAACAAGGTCCTGTGTAAAAGAAACTAAGGAGAAAATATGTTGCACAACTAGAATCAGATGATGAAAGGACTAAGTTAGAAGATACAAGCCAATTCAAAGTGGTAAGTCATGCTCCCAAGTTTGATATTGAAAATATTTGTGATAATGTCAGGGATAATGTAGACTTAATTTGTTTTATAATCATTGAATTTAATAAATTGAGTAGAGAAGATCAAAATAAGGTTGAAGAATCAATGTATGCCATGATGGAAAAATTCAAGAATACCCCTCTTGAATTTGACAATACAATGCCCAAAGACTTATATTCAATTGTTGAAAATAAATGGCACTATTGCCTAAATATGGAGAAGGAAATAAGAGATTCTACATTGGTACAAGTGATGCTAGAATTGTCAAAGGGTAAAATCACAAAGAAAAAAAAGAAACATGGTAGCAAATTTGCACCCAAATATAGAGCCTTCAGTATACTTCAAAACAAGATTGAAGATGTTGTAAAGTAATCCACTCAAATGTGGAAGTTGATGTATGGATTGACTACTATCAAAGGAGGAGCAGAGGATCCCTTTATGGGAACAAATAATGGAGAAGATGAGGATAAAAATAAGGAAGGAGAAACTAAGAAAGAAAAGGAAGGTAACACAGTGGAGGAGACATAACAAAAGGAAGATGAAATGGAAAAAGCTGAGGAGCAGCAAATAGAACAAAGTGTGCAAGAGATGCAACTGCCACAATTAAGCTCTCCACATGACACAAACACACCTGTAGTCACAACAAAAGTGAAAGATGTTCCCAATAAGTCAACTCAAAACATTAATCCACTAACTACAGAGGATCTAAAGAAGATCCTTGACCAATCCACACTATAGGAAAAATTGTGTGATAATTCAGTTTTGATCAGTGTGGATGAGCTATAGAAAGTAGTAGTTGACATAACTAGGGATAAGGTGAACACACAAGAACCACCTTCTACCACCCTTATAGCTACTAGTGGTCAATCTCCAATGCAAACATCAGAGGATACATCAGCAAAGGGTGACACCACAATCAAAGTTGTTATCATTGAATAACAGACTCAAACTATAGAGGAGCCCACAAATGATCAAGCATGATAGACAGAGGTATTTGTGCCTGACACACATACTGAAGGTGTTGAATAAACATTTGTGATTGATCGAGGAAGATCAAAAGAAGATAAGGACATTCCAAAGGAAAAGAAGCAAGAAGCCATTTAGACATTGGTTAATTTACCAACAATTGGCACTGTTACCAAAGTCCTTTAGAGGCTGAGTATTGATGCAATGCCACTTCAAATTTTAGCACCAAGCTTGAGCTCAACAAAGGTTGCAACGGTACTTCACTATGGATACCTAACATTAGATGAAGAAATAATAATACCAAAATATGACTATGCAAACATGAACCTAGAATAGATCAATATCATGTAGGAGGCATTAGAAAGGAAGAAGAACTAGGAGATACTCATGAAGGAGTATAAGAAAAGGCAAGCACTACATGAGATTAAAGACATCTTTTTAGATGCATTTATCTTGAAAGCACCTGATGAAACCAAGCCTATATTGGAACAATTGTCAGAAATTGTTGAATAGGTGATAAATGAAGACTAGGAAACCAATGCTAAACTCATGGAATAGTTTGAAAAGAAGTTTCAAGGAAAAGTAAATGAGAAGATATCTAGTGGAATAGCACTATCACAAGTGGAGTTGGCTAGAAAGATAGAAAAAGAGAAGAAAGTACTTGAGAATATATTCTCATTGTACAAAAAATTGTGTGACCCCACACTCTTCACACAAGAGACAAGTCACAAGATTTTGAGTCTAGAAATGAATTTGAAGATTTCAAGTACACAACTACCTAAAAATCCAACTCAAGGTGAGAAGCATTTCCATACAGTTCTTCATACACAAAAGGAACTAGCTATATTAATAGTAGAAGAGGCTAGCACAAGAGCCAATCTAGTCCAAATTCAAGCTTCCCTTACCCCTTACATGGAAATACTCTAGATGGAACTAGCCTATGTTAAAACAGTGCTAAAGAAAGATCCTAATCTTTCAAATTTGGATTTCTTAGTTCATCTTGCAGTAGAGATAGCCATCTAAATCAAATCCTTAGATATTGCAATAGATAACTAGGATATTATTCTCAAGATTGTAATGGAAGTTAACCAGAAATTTTTGGATAAATATACACTTAGTGTATAGACGCTTTGACATTAGTGTCAAAAAAGGGGGAGATAAACATAAGGAGGAGATAAACAAACTAGGGGGAGAGAAATATGCAAGGAGGAGACATGTGAAAGGGGAGATAAAAGAGAAGAACAAAAAGGGGGAGTACATAGAAAAAAAGTAGAAATAGGGCATATCAGATACGAAGTATCAAAATGATTGAAGACAAAGATTAAAACCAAGAGGCAAATCTACTCTGAGAGATTTTGGATATAGAAAAGACACATTAACTTAGGGGGAGTCACAAAATTTTGAGGTATATGGTTCATTAGAAACAAAATTGAACAATTTTGAAGTTTTCCATATATGCCGAACTAGATGTATATTATACTTGAGGAGATTAGATTCATCATGTATAGTTAAGTGTTTTTGTCACTCATATCAAAGGAGGAGATTGTTGATCTCTAATTGGTTTTGACAATTGAGTGTCAACACACGTCAGATATTTGTTATGATTATCTCAAGATAGTAATATATGCTGAGTATAATATGTATAGATGTTGAGTTGAAATGAGTAATGAGTCAATCAAGTGTGGAGAAAATAGATAGAGCCAAGAAAGTTTCAAGTGCCAAGACAGACATAATTATAGTATGTGCTAAGTATTAGTATTAACAAGTGTTGAGTGACATAGAATGGACTTAGTGTGGAGCAAATAGATAGAGCCAAGAAAGTTTCAAGTCCCAAATGAGTAATGAGTCAATCAAGTGTGGAGCAAATAGATAGAGCCAAGAAAGTTTCAAGTGCCAAATGAACTATTCATGCTGAGAAAGTTCAAGTGCCAAGACATACATAATTATAGTATGTGCTAAGTATTAGTATTAACAAGTGTTGAGTGACATAGAATGGACTTAGTTATTTGTGATGGCACAAACAACTATGTAAACCATTTTTGAGCTGAATTATGGATAGATCTCAAAGATTTTAAGATAAGATCAAATCTATTTGGATTCCCTATGAGATCATCATGCAACCAATTAGAAAAATGGAAGGAATTGAGTGGGAAAAATTAATGAATCTCAATCATAGATTCATACCTAACCCTAAGCCACCAAAGTCTTTTTAAAGGGAGATGAAGACTCATAATTCAATATGGGAGAAGAGTATTAGAGAATGCATGGACGAAGGTGATGCTAGCAAAGATTTGGAGGAAGTGAAAGGGGTGAATTGATCAGTTTCAAGGTGACTTAGAAGACGGACAAAATTGCAGAATCAGTTTGCAAAACAAAGGATTGAGGATATAGTAATTTCATATTAGATCAAAAAGGATCAAGATGATCTGAATTGAGATCTAAAATCAGCAATACCAAATTATAAGTAGTTGGATCAAACATTGTATTGTACTTTCTAACAACTATATTAGCAAGCTAAAATCCTTTGTACTAAGGTTGAGTTGACAATCATAGTGAAATCCTTTAATAGGGTGACATTCCAAGTGAGTGTTCTAAAGTCCTTTAGCTAGGCACACTTTTAGTAGGGTGTTAAAATCCTTTAACAG
The DNA here is from genome assembly GCA_028749045.1 of Cupressus sempervirens. Taxonomy (NCBI): domain Eukaryota; kingdom Viridiplantae; phylum Streptophyta; class Pinopsida; order Cupressales; family Cupressaceae; genus Cupressus; species Cupressus sempervirens. Next base: position 109,614,196 of record CM053793.1, on the reverse strand, counting down.
GGTGGATCTAACAATCATCTGTAAGTGTTTAACAAGGTAGGCCTATCACAGAGGAGATCATGAGAATGGTCAAACTATGTAACCTTAACAGGTGAACTTTATTGTTGTGGTAGTGAAGAATTATGGGTGTTATCCCCACCTTAGTTTTACCTTCTCATTGGAGGGTTTTTGGGTAATCGTATCTAGTGTCAAGTGTTTATGTGGATGCATTTACTTTATATGTTATTTCAATATGTTTATGCATGTATTGTTTTAAAGTTAAAAGTTTTATTGGAAAGAAATTAGTACTTCTAATTCACCCCCCCTAGAAGTATACATTTCCCATTTTGTATTTCCAACATGAACCTCTCTCTTAGCTCCTTCAATACCTTACTCATACACTAAAGAGTTTAGGGTTTTTCCTCCTTAAGAAGACTTGGGTGACTTAGGGTTAGGTATGAATCTACAACTAAGATTCATCCATTTTTTCACTTCATCCTTCTAATTTTTTGATTGGCTACATGTAATTGCATAGGGAATCCAACTCAAGATTCATCTTTATCTCTAAAATATTGAAATTCAATCTTAAGTCAGATCAAAAAAGGTTTACATATTTTTTTGTGCCTTTACAAACAAATATGTCAAAACTATTTCACTCGACATCTAAAGTCTCTAATGCTCAGCATATACTATTCTCTATGTTGTGACTCAACATCTATGTTACTTAGAATGCACTGCTTACTTGGCTCCTATGTCACTCAGCATACACTATCTACTCAACACTTGAGTGACTCAGCACTCACTATGACTGAGCATGCTCTATAATATACATGTTGTCCTCAGCATGTACTACTTGTTTGACATGAACTAAGTAAATACCTTAAGTGTGTTGACACTCACTTGTCAAAACCAATCTAAGATCAACATGAAAAGTGTTTAGAATATTTATTATACTCCCAAATTGAAGCATAATTTATTGAGTGTTGGGTAGCGATGTAAAAAAAAATTATAGAGTGGTGTTTGAGAATATGAAATATACTATCTATGATAAGGGAAATAAAGTTATTACAATTGATCCTATGATGAAGAATAGGATGTTTCCATTGAAGTTTGGTGAAAATGACAATCAGCTTATGAATATAGTGTGTGAGGATAAAAGTTGGTTGTGGCATCTAAGGTATGGCCATTTGAATTTCAATAGCTTGAAGATTCTAACATCAAATGCATTGGCTCCTGGATTTCCTAAGGTTGAAGAGCATAAAAAGATTTGTGACTTCAGGATGTACAAAAGGGAAGCATGCAAGGGAATCATCTCCAAACAAAAATACTTGGAGGGCCCAATGCCCACTTCAGCTTATTCATTCACATATTTTTGGTCCTATGCAAACACAAAGCTTGGGTAGGTCATCATATTTTATTACTTTTATTGATGAAGCCTTTGATACATTCAACAGGTTTAAAACTTGTGTAGAGAATGATAAAGGGAATACAATCAGATGTTTGAAAATGAATCATGGAGGAGAGTTTTGCTCGAAAGATTTTCAAAATTTATATGAAATGAATGGGATCAAAAGATAACTCATAACTATATACAAAACTCAAAAAAATGGAGTGGCTAAAAGGAAGAAATGTATTTTGGTAGAAATGGCAAGGAGCATGTTAAAAACCTAAGGTTTGAACAATTCTTATTGGCTTGATTTAATTGCTACGGTAGTCTATACTCTCAATAGGTGTCCTACAAGTGCCCTAGACAAGATGACTCTGTATGAAGCATGATATAAGAAAAGGCCTAATGTAAATCATTCTAATTTTTTTTGTTCTTTGGCTTATGTTTGTATCCCTAATCAGTATAGGAAAAAAACTAGATGCTAAAAGTGAATCATGCATTTTTTTGGGTTATAGTGAAGAAAGAAATGCTTGTAGATTGTATAATTTTTTGCAGGATATAGTGAAGAAAGAAAGGCGTATAGATTGTATAATCCTATTACTAACAAGCTTTTTGTTTTAAGAGATGTGACTTTTGATGAAAGGAGAGTTTATGTTCATCAAAAAAGTCATGGTGAAAAGCCAAAAAATGTTTTTGATGATGATATTTTTGCTAATAATGATAATGAGAAGCTAGCTAATGGATCTATTTCAAGATCTCCAAGCTCACCAAGAAGCCCCTCATCAACTCCAAGTGCAGGTGCATCCTTAATTCCTCCAAGAAAGGCAAGAAGATTAAGTAATAACTACCAGAGGTGTTAAAATCAAGAACATAAAGAAGATCCAATAGGTGAGATGATAAATTTTGCATTACTTGCTAAAGCTGATTTTAAGCCATCATGTTTTGAAGATGCATACAACTATACTACTAGGGTTTGGTTTCAAACAATGAAGGAGGAAGAGGTGGATTCCATTCATATGAATTAGAGATAGGATCTTGTAGGGCTTCCATGTGAGAAGAAGAAGATTGGCACAAAATGGGTCTACAAGATCAAGTATAACATTGATTGATGAGAGTTTTGAAAGATACAAGGCAAGATTGGTTGCTAAAGGTTTCACTCAAAGGTATGGCATTGATTAGGAAGACAATTTTGCACTACTAGAAAGACAAGAAAAAATTAGGATACTAAACTCTTTTGCAGCTCAAAAGAAGTGGATTATTCATCACGCGGATGTGAAAAGTGCCTTCTTGAATGGGAAATTAGAAGAAGAGGTATATGTGGGACAGTCAAAAGGTTTTGAAATTCAAGGCAAAGAAGATCATGTCTACAAGTTGAAAAAGGCTTTGTATGGCATCAAGAAAGCACCATGTGCATGGTATGAAAGAATTGTTGGATATTTTCAAAACAATGATTTCCAAAGAACTAAGAATAAACCTACCCTTTACTACAAACAAGAAGGTAATGATATTCTCATTGTGAGTTTGTATGTTGATGATTTTGTATTTATGGGTAGTTGTCAAAAGATGAAAGATGAATTCGAGGTTGCTATGATGAATGAGTTTGTATGTTGATGATTTTCTATTTATGGGTAGTTGTTAAAAGATGAAAGATGAATTCAAGGTTACTATGATGAATGATATTCTCATGAACTATTTTCTTGGCATGGAGGTTTATTAAGGTAAAGATATAATTTTTATTTGCCAAACCAAGTATGCAAAGGATATATTGAAGAAGTTTGATATGGCTGATTGTAAACCTCTTTCCACTCCAATTTCCCATGGAGTTGTATTTTGTAGAGGTGATGGTGCTGAAATTGTTGATGAGACATCATATAGAAGTATTGTTGGGAGTTTTATAGTTTTAACTCACACAAGGCCTGATATTGTTTATTCAATTACATTGGTTTCAAGGTAAATGAAAAATCCATCAATGGAACATATGAAGGCGACTAGGAGAATTTTGAGGTATGTGAAAAGCATAGTAGATTTTGGCATTAACTATTCTTCTAATAAGTTAGAGCTTGTTGGCTTTAGTAATTCAAATTGGGGAAGTAGTTTGGATGACTAGAAATCTACATTAGATAATTATTTTTCTTTGGTTTTTGGTTTAATCATGTGGAGTTCAAAGAAACAAAGTATGGTTGCTCTCCCTTCCATAGAAGCATAATATGTTATGGCCACTTTAGCTGACGCATAAACTTTATAGCTCAAAAAGATTCTTGAAGAAATTGTAGAAGTGCAAATTTAGCCTACTGTGATTTTTTGTGACAAAATTAGTGCCATTAAATTGGCATGGAATCTAGTTCATCATAGCATGACAAAACACTTTGATTTGAAGCAACATTTTATCAAAGAATTGGTGCAATAGAAAGTAGTTAAATTATAGTATGTAAGTACAAAAGAGAAAATAGTGAACATCTTCAGAAAAGGAGTTGCAAAGGATTAGTTCTTGGCACTTAAAGATGGAATTATTGACCCTCTCACCATCGAGGAGAATAAAGATTGATGTTGATGATATCTCCAGTTTCACCATTTCCATTGCATTGATAATTCACTCCAACTCCATCATCACCATATTTTTCCTTTCAAGCTCCAATTCCACTTTTTTTAAATGTAGTTTACAGTAGTTTAAAATAAGAGTCTATGCATATGAGTGCATGATTATCAACAAGTTTTTTCTATAGTTAACTCAAACTAGTTATTGTTATGTATTCTATTGTAACCTTTTTTCTAGTAGCATGGAATAAATAGCACTTTATTATGATGTTAGCTATTGTTACTAGCAGTCTAGTTAATCTCATCCACCATAGAAAATCCTTTCTTGGTTTTTATTATATTGGAATTCATTTAGTTTTTGTGTTAAATGAGGCAATAAAAAAAACTTTTCTATGTTGCTCAAATAACAAAGCTTACTCTTTTTTAAAATAGAGTTCTTGTTTATTTTTATTTTGTATATTGTTTGTGTGTTGATGTTGTATTTCTAGTTATTGTAGGTTTTTTTGGTTTCAACATAAGTCCAGGTGGGATTTCTTGAGTTTGTCTTAAAGTTTAGTTTTCTCACAATTTTGGAGTACTCGTGGAAAATGGTTCCTACCTATATAGATAGTAGTATGATTAGCTGAAAGTGTCGAGGCTTGTGGTGAATTTGGATAGTCATTTTTAGTTTCAAACTAGTCAAACTATGTTAGTATATCTTCATCTTTAATGTAATTTTTCTTTCAATATTAAGAAATTTATAGGCTATCATTGCCTTTCATTTTTTATTTTTTTATTTGCAAATTTATTTTTGTTGATTTAATTTCATGCATTCAATTAAACTTGTAGCTGACAAATCATTTTTTATAATTGCTAATCAAAATCACAAATGTGAGAATGTTTGTGATTGGATTGTAAGAAAATAAAATAGATAAAAATTATGTGAAAAAATAATTGAATTAAAACTTGATACTTTAACTTTTATTAATAGTAGCTTTCATAATACCTTACTAATAAAGATGTTATCTCCTTCAAATGAAATGTAAAAAATTGAATGAGAGAAAGTGAAGAATGGTAAGAAGAACACATTAGAAAGAAGAAATATAAGAATGGACTGAGGAACTTTAAATCGAACTAACATCTAAAATGAACTTCATAGTTTCTCCATTTTATTTGATCAATTGATCAATGAAATGATGTGAAACCATGTTTAGATTGATATTTATGTATCTATTTCTAATTTTTTGTGATCATATCTCCATCCACTCGAACGGAGTGGTATTAGAGCCAGTTGTAAGTGACATTAGAAAAGGAAAAAATGAAAGTAAAATTAAGGAAAGAAAAAGGGAAGCAGATGTTGATTATTAGACAAAGAAGATCTTATCAAAATAGAATTCATAGATGAGAAGGTCACAGTAACAAAGGCATATCACATGTTTATAGCCAACTATATGAAAAAATTTAGCAGAAATAGAAGAAGATAAAGTAGAGAAGAGTTAGAAAACTCATGCTATATTAGATCTGTATTTAAATTTTTTGTGCTAGTTATTGTCCAAGTTAGTGTGAGAAATATTTTTGCCATTGCAGACACAATACATATAGTCACAAAGCTAAAATGTCTAAACTAGAAAATTGTTGGAAAATGAGACCTAGGGATTTCCAAAGAAAAAAGGTCACCATCTGAAGGAAAAATTGTAGTAGCTAGTGTTTTTTCGAAATGAGCCATTGAAAGAGAAGGAAGATATTTGAAAAATAAATTACTAATCAAAGGGCATGTGGTTTTTTTGTTACATACTCAATTAAATTTCCTACGATAGTTGATTGATTAGAAAATGTGAAAACAAATGAGGTGTGAATCATATTAGACCTATGGTTTACTAGATAAGTACATATGTAATGTTTCTTCTCAATGTAGCATAGATATGTTTGTAAGAAACTTATGTGTTTTTAAAATTGTGTGAATTTATTGAAAGTTTGAAAGAAGATAAGAAAAGAGTGAGCATGCAGATGAAGAGGTAATTTTTGTAATCAATTAATGAGTGAATTAGACCCATGACTATGGGATTGTTTTCATTATAAAAGCTGCAAAAGTGAGACATCTTTTTTATTGGAGTTGGCTTGGAAATTGCTACGTTTATTTGTGTAAGAATTTGCCTTAGGGAAAAATAACACAAAGATCAAGAAGCTCAAGCACTAGCACAATATGGACCAATAATGGATGATCAAAATAACCATAAGAATGAATATCATATGTGTACATACATACTAGAAGTGCTTGTATGTAAAGGCATCTATAATGACTAGGAGTTAGCAAAGTGATAAGGCTCACAACTAAGCACATGTCCACTAAGAGTGAATTATTCTCCATTAAGCACATGAGTTAGTGCGATGATGAGAGGATAAACTTAACATAACTATATCTCATAAAGAGATGTTTTAGACACCATGTTCTTAATTAGAGTGTGAACAATTATGTTTTCTACATGAAAAATCCTATGTTGTCACCAAGATAACTCATCTAGCTATGCATACTTCTAGGTGTCTACATGATAAATAATAAAATAATACATTTAACCTAAGTAAACTTAAGTAAAGTGTAATAATAATTAATTATTTACACTAACACCCACACCCCCCCCCCCTCAAGTATAACTTAGGGGAATGCAATTAAGCTTACAAAAGCTATGATGAAAATGCATGATGGGTCCTAGCTACTAGGCCATGTTAGGTACCCATGTACTAATGTAATCTCTCTAAAAATCAAGAAAGAGGGAAAAGATCATCAGAAAAACCCTCCCTTGAAAAAGAGAAATAAGTAAAATAAAGAAGATGAGAGTGAAGAAAATCTAATGTAAGGAAAAAATCCCTCCCATAAAGAAGAGAGAAGTCAAGGGACTCCCCTTTCTGGACTATACCACACGACCAAGAGATCTCACAAATGAAGATACTTGACCTCAGTGAAGGGTTTAGTGAAGATATTTGTGACTTGCTCCACTGTAGGAAAATATTGTAATGCAATGACCTACTCATGTATTAGCTCTCAGATGTAGTGCATATGAACCTCAATATGTTTAGTCTACTAATGTTGAACTGGATGTTTTGAGATCTCAATTGCACTCTGATTATCATGATGAATGACTATGGGTTTAGGTATGTCAAATCCAAACTCCTTTAGTATATGTTGTAACCAAGTAGCTTCTGTAGCCACAATCATAGATCCTTGATACTCAGCCTCAACTGAAGAAAGAGCAATAGTATTTTCCTTCTTACTATGCCAACCAATGGGACCAAAACCAAGGTGAAACATGTAACCTAAATTAGATTTGTGAGAATCAAGATCTCTTGCATAGTCTGAGTCTATATAACCAACCAACTAAAGTCCAGTACTTGTTGCATAGGGTATCCCATGTGTATGTGTACCCTATATGTAGTGCAAGATGCATTTGGAAACCTTTCAATGAAGCTAATGTGGCTCTTGCATGAAGTGAGAAATTATGCCAACTACAAAAGCTATGTCAAGGCATGTATGTGTCAAGTAGATGAGACTCCCAACCAACTATATGTACAATGTAGCATCAACAAGTGAAGTGGAACACTTTGCCTCTAACTTAACACTTGAAAGAAAGGGAATAGGTGCAGGCTCGCAATCACTCATGTGAAATCAAAAAAGTAAATCAAGAACATACTTGGGTTGAGAAAGTGTGATCCTAGCTGAAAACTATATGATCTCAATACCAAGGAAATACTAAAGTAAGCCCCAGTTAATCATAGCAAGTTTGTCTTGTAAAGAAGTCTTGACACTGCTAATGATGGATAAAGTACTACTTGTAATGATCAAGTCATCTACATAAAGCACAAGTATCAAGTGTGATTCATCCTTCTAAAGAATGTAGACATTTGAATTTGAATGACACCTAGTGAATCCTAATAAGAGTATAAAGGAATCTAGTTTGGCATACCAAGCCTGAGCAGCCTACTTAAGACCATAAATAGACTTCTTCAACTTGCAAGCCAAAGTAGTATCCTATATGAATCCCTAAGGTTGCTCCATATAAATCTCTTCAACAAGATCCCCATTGAGGAATACACTCTTCACATCCATCTGATGTATAACCCAACCATGAGTTGTAGCAATAGCTAGTGTCAAATGAATGGAGTTCATCTTAGCTACCACTGTAAAGGTCTTAGTATAATGAATACTAGGAACCTGTGAGAAACCTTTGGCAAAAAGTCTAGCCTTATACTTATCCACACTTCGATCTGCTGCAAAATTGGTCTAATAGATCCACTTGCAGCAAACCAACTTTCTTCCCTTAGTAAGAGGATCTAAGTCCCAAGTGTTGTTTTTTATTAAATAGTTATATTATTCCTCCATGACCTTGTCCCTTTTAGGAATCCTTGGTGCTTCTTTAAATGATCGTGGATCAAAAGAAATGACAATATATGCATGTGGGAATGATTTGTGTTGTGATCTTGTCCTCCTAGTATCTAAAGGATTCCCCAATGAGGTCTAGTGGAAGAAAAAGAAGGAATATCCTCAACTATTTGTGGACCCTATGAAGGTGGTGTCTTGTGAGTCAAAGTTGAAGGAATATCATCTTCCAAGTCACTATAATCACTATCCATGAAGGAGGAAGAAGGAGTTGAAGAAGCCAAACTTGGACAAGTTTCTTCAAAGTGAACACTCCTTTCAAAGAAAATTTCATGTGTCTTTGGATCCATGAGTTTCTATGCCTTAATGTGATTAGGATATCCAACAAATATACAAGGTTTACTTTGAGGTTCCAATGCCTTCCATTTTTGTGGAGGTATCCTTGCTAATGCTGGATAACCAAAAAATTTAAAGTGTTTTACACTTGATATTCTTCCACACCAAGTCTCAAAAGGTGTAATTCCATATAAGGCCTTATGGGGACTTCTATTTTGGATCTAATGGGCACAATTCATGTCTTCTACCCAAAAAACTTGATCTAGAGACTCATGTTGAAACATACAAGTGGTTATCTCCTTAAGGGTTCTATTCTTCTTTTCAACAACACCATTTTGTTGTGGAGTGTATGCAATTGAATGTTGAAGATCAATACCCTCATTAGTACAAAAGTCTATAAGCCATGAGTTCACATATTCTCTTCAATTATCTGTTCGATGAATCTTGATGGCTTTCCCTGATTGCTTTCAACTTGAGCTTTGAAGGTGATAAACTTATCAAACAGTTCACTCTTATGAGCAAGAAAGAAGACCCAAGTGTAGTGTGAAAAGTCATCAATGAAGGTGAGAAAATAGTGAGCCTTTCTAAATAATGGCACTAGAAATAGGCCAGCTACATCACTATGAACCAATTCAAGAACAATAGTAGCTCTCCCATACTTCCCCTTGTCAAATTTCTCTTCGCGATGCTTGCCTGCTTCACAACCTCTACATACACCCTCTGAATACTTGACTTGAGGTAGAGCTATGACCATATCCTTGTTGCTAAGTTGTTGAAGATAGTAGTAATTGAGATGTCCAAACCTCTCATGCCATAGTTTACTTTATGAATTTGAGTGGGTCAACAAGGTGAGGGAAGTGGACTTAGGCAAAAAATGAGAAAAAGAATAAAGTCTTGTCTCATGATTAGCCTTTCGAATTGCCACCACAGAATTATCCTTTAGATTTTTCACTACAACTAAATTAAGAAGGAATTCCAATTTGTTGCCACATCCATAGTTAGTTATTTGGTAGATTGAAAGAAGGTTGGTACTAAGGTTGGGAACATGAAGAACATCCTTGAAGACTCCATTGTCCAACTCAACATTTCCTTTTCCTTCAACTTCCACTTGAGTATCATTTCCCACATAGATGTAAGGTACATTTGATGGTTTCAAAGAGGAAAAATATTCCAATAAAACACCCATATGATGTGTAGCTCCTGAATCAAGAAGCCATTCCTCAAAATTGTTTGTACTTGCTACCAAAGCTTGTCCCTTACCTTTTGAATTGGTTGAAGATCCTTTATCCTTATAGGCATTACGTACATCAATTTAATGTTTCCTCATTAAGTTTAGCAACTCATCAATCTAATTATCCTTACACTCATGTTCATCATGAGCATTCTTATTACAATAGGCACAAGTTTTCTTCTCCCTTATGTTGAATTTGTTTCCCTTATTGTTTTTGGAAAAAGACTTGCCTTGTTGTGAAGAAGATTGTTGTGTGGAGGAAGATTTATGTGAGGAGGTAGAAGAAGATTGTTGTGTGTTATCTTGTGGCTTAGCCTTCCACTAATTTTTCTTCTTGTTGGAATTTTTACCACCTTCATTCCCTTGATTAGCTACCAAGGCTTTGGTCTTGGAAGAATGAAGAATTCCCATAGTCACTAACTTTCCATGTTCTAAGACTAGCATTCCTAAAAATGACTTGAATGAAGGCTTAGTGAAGGCACTACCCATTGTTAATTTCTGAGTATTATAACTAGAAAATAAAGTGGCATATTCAAGAGGAAGATGAGTCATCACATATTTTATCAAATTTCCATCCTTGATGGGTTCACCACAATCCTTAAGTCATGCCCTATACATGTCTACTTGGGTAAGATAATCTTTGATGGTGTTGAAATTCCTAGGATCCAATTTGAGAAGATTGTCCTCAATGGTGTAGGCCATATCTTCATCTACTATTCCATACAATACTTCAAGTTTATCTCAGACTTCTATTGGATTGTTAATGTTCCTAATGTGATATTTGATGGGATCTAAGATATTATTTAACAAGGTTCCTAGGGCCATTTCTTGTTTTGATTCGCAGTCTTCTTTACAAGACTCCTCAACATCATCATTAGGTTTCTTTGCTACACGTATTACATAACACAATAAATCTTTTTCAACCAATGGTTCTTTTATCTTTTCTTTCCAAGTAGGATAGTTATGTGGAATTAACTTTGAAAATCAACCCATAATGCAAAAGAAAGATCACAATATTAAGGAGACATAAGAACACAAGACACACCCACCCTTTCACTCAATCAAAGAAACCCCACAAATGAATGCTTTAGGAACTTTATATGTAGTTTTTTTACAATAGGCCACTTGTAAAAATGGACAAAAGTGAACTTTTGATTTTGTTGTTTACAACCTCCTCTTGGAGTTCAAATCTAGTACTTAGCAATGTACCTCAGAAATACAACAAATTTGAAGTTTAATCAAAGCAATACAATGCAAAAAAAGGACCTACTTTTTAAAGTGGTATTTATGTCCACACAAGCCTATAATTTGATTTCAAATCTAGAATGTAGATGAGAAACTATTCACTTTCAAAAAAATGGAACCTAAATATGTGTCCAAATGAGCCCGAACTAAGCCTTTGAAGTTGCAAAAATCAGGATTTGTGATTTGGAAAAAAATAAAGAATAGAGATCTCAAACATCCTACACAAATGCATAGATCACAAAATTCTACCCCAAAACAAAAAAAAAAAAAAAAAAAAAATTGAAAAAAGGAGTTCATATGAGGGAGATATTGTTGTTTGAAAATCAAGTCTACAATTATTTTTCCTGAATCACTACCGTCGCACCTCCAAAAATCATTTGACTCTAGATTGCACCTTAGATGTCCAATTTTGATGAAATAAAAGTTGATTTGGGGGTTTTTTGACCTTCTAAATATGATGCCAATATCTGATATGCACCAACAAGCTCTAATCTTGTCTTGCAAAAAAAATCTCTCCTACTAGCCTAAAAGGCCAATTTTTTCATAGAATTTTGGAAATAAAATGCAAATCTAAAAAGAAAAAATGTAAATCTGATAAAACAAGTGTAGAGAAGCTAATAAAATTGCAAATATGAAGAGATCATACCAATTCAAAAAATTAGGCCTTTAGGTTCCAATTTGCGAAAAAAAATTGCCTCAAATTTGACTATGGCCTAGGGTAGGCAAATTTATAGTCAAAATTTATCAAATTAACACTCCAAAAGCAATGGTCAGGTATACTTTGGCTCTAGATTCTCCCAATAGCTATAGATACTCTAGATCTAAATTGTGGTCCTGTGAGAGGTGAAGCAAAAATGGTATCCAATGGCTATGTGAAGAGAAGCTCCCTCAACTCTGATACCATCTAAGAATTTTCCTTAGGAAAAAATAACACCAAGATCAAGATGCTCAAGCACCAGCACAATATGGACCAATAATGGGTGATCAGAATAACGATAAGAATGAATATCATATGTGTACATACACACTAGAGGTGTCTATATATAAAGGCATCTAGAATGACTAGGAGTTAGCAAAGTGATAAGCCTCACAACTAAGCACATGTCCACCAAGAGTGGATTATCCTCCATTGAGCATAGGAGTTAGTGCGATGATGAGAGGATAAGCTTTACATAGGTGTATCTCGTAAAGAGATGTTGTAGACACCATGTGCTTAATTAGAGTGTAAACAACTATGTTATCTACAAGACAACTGAGATGAATATGCAAACTCCTATGTTGTCATGAAGACAACTCATCAAACTATGCATACTTATAGGTGTCTATAAGATAAATAATAAAATAATAGATTTAACCTAATTAAACTTAAGTAAAGTGTAATAATAATTAATTATTTACACTAACAGTTTGCCAAGTAACCAGTTAAACATTTATAGTTCCTAGCTAGTCATTATTATGAGGAAATAGAAGATTGCAGATTTATAGATCAAAGGACCTCACTTGATGAAATAAGTTTTCCAAAATCTCCAAAGTCAAAGGAAAAAGTTTGGTTTAGCCATGGTTTGAGAAGATTACCAGTTTCCAATCATTAAGTAGAAAGAGAAGAAATATGTTGAGTAAAGAGGAAAATGGGGAAAATTATGAATTTTTTTTATCACATTTAAAGGGTGGAGATATGTACTGTCATAAAGATTTCATGATTACTAAGGTTGTGATTCAAAAACTGAACCAAGGGTTTCAGAGATAAGTTACAAAATATTTGAAAAAAAATTATTCTTGTCCAATGTGTGTATGTCAATTGTAATAAAATAAGGGGATCAAAGTTAAAATATCATTGATGTGAAAGAAATGCAAACAAAAGGCACGACAGCAACAATAGAAGGATTCTTTGAAATAAAAGGCACAACAACAACTATTGAAGGACCAAGGATCAATTATAGAAGTGACAATCTAAGGGTTTCAAATACATAGAAAAATGTTAAAGCAAAGGCATACAAAGCTATTCAAAATGAATAATCAACTAAATATGGTGAGCTCGATGGAAACATAGGTAAAATGGTGAAAAAGAGAAAAACACTTTAAAAAAAAGAATCAATGAAAAATGTTATAAATGAAATTTTAGAAAATTTAAAATATATTGATAAGGTTATAATAAGAGAAAATAAAAATTTAGAACTGAAATTAAATATCTTAGAAGAGGATAATAGTTTTACAAGAAGCCAATACCAAAAAATAAATTAAGAGAATAATGTATAAGGTCAATACTATTCTTTCATGCATGCATCTTGTTGTGATGTAAACAATGTAACTAGTAACAACTTATCTATTTCTTAAAAAATACTACTAATCTCTCTTTCCAATATTTTTAGTTGATCTCTGCCTAAACTCCCTTCTTTTCCTTCTAGTATCCTCTTATTTTCTATCTCAATACAAAATTTCTCTCATATTTTCTATCTCAACACAAGTTTTATTATAAAAGAGGAGTGGGAAATGGTCTTATTCTCTATTGATATTAAGGTAAATTTGTCTATCAGTGACTCAACACTTAGTCAAATGGATACATTGCAACTAAGCTCTATAGTTGTTCCTGAGCTTATCATTCATCCAGTAGTGTTAACCAAGTGTCTTAATTGCTATCAAGCTAAACAAACAATTTTTTGTTCATGTAGAGTTATACGATATCCATGAAGCATCAGAGATAGTTTATAATATAACCCTACCAAGCTATCCAATAGAAGTGATGAAGACTCCAACCTTAAAAAGGTTGTAATGTTAACACAGTGAATCTAGTGTTGACCGAGTCATGCAATGTCAGCTGAGTGATTCAATTTCTACCAAGCTTAATAGTGTTCATTGAGTCACATGGTGTTGACTAAGTTTGAGCTACTCAAAAGTGATCAGTGTGGACCAAGCTTCAACTTCAACTGAGTGCTAGAGTTTTTCGAGCATTGATAGTGTTTTCCAAGTATCAGAACATCATTGAGTTTGTCTTCAGAACTCAAGTTACAACAGTTGAGCTAAATTATGATAAAATTGACCTATTTTACCCTAATTTAGAAGGTTATAAATTGGATTGGTATATGTGTAATGCATTGTATCATATCCAAATAAGAATATGTAAAGAGGAATATAAATTATATGAGTGTGAATTGAAGAAGGCTACAAGTAGTATAACAGATAGTAGAGATTTTTCTATCACAACTAGGTGATCATTGTCATACAAGGAATATCATTTAGCAAATTAGAGTTGTAGATTAGAGATCAACCATTGATTCATCCTAAAAAGTGTTGGAAATATTTAGGATAAGGTAGGTTACTAAGAGGGGAGGGGTGAATTAGTAACTTATAAAACTTTTAACCAATTCAAAATTTTAACCATTCACCATTCATTCATTTAAACTACTGCATAACTGAAGGAACAAACATTCATTACACATGTACATAGAGATTTGGTGACCCAGAAACCTTCCAAATAGAAAGTAAAACTAGGGTGGGGATGATACCCAGAAAACTTCAATACTATAGTATAAAGTTGGCCTGTTAAGGCTTACAATGATCACTTCTGGTGATCTACCCTATTAGGAGCAAGTAGGACTGCTAGATCCACCTTGTTAGAGGATTTATAAACATACAATGAAGTATGCACTCTGTTAGGAGATTTACAAAAAGACCATTAGGTCCACCCTGTTAAAGGATTTATGAACTGATTCACCTATTAGGATGAAGCAGTGGATCTTCTTACAATTGTTTGCTGATAAGATCCTTGTTGCATTGGTCACCTAATGTGATAGATATAACTTTTTTGCTCCTATGTTGACCTTGTTGTATTCCCTTTTATTCTATTGCTGACTTGCTTTCACTTTTCTCAAAATATATCAATACCTTCTTTATATGCGAACATCACTCTCTTTTATACACCATACCATACTACAAATGATATCATACATTACATATGTACCATTCCAATATTTACAACTACAAGGTCGGCCAAAACACAAGTGAACAGAACATTACTGAGTCAACCAGATAGTAGAAAACTCAAGTTCCTCAAGCTAACTTGGTGACCTTCTGATACTTGGCATCTACTACATTACTCGACATCATTATGCACTTGGTAGAAGTAGAGGCTCGGTTCGTACTAGCCACACAATACTGCTTGGAACTCGGTAACCATTGGTGACTCAGTAGATATAGTGTCACTCAGTAGAAGCTAACTTCTTCATTTACCTTGTTGTGCTCAGTGAACATTGAGTCCTTCATTTAGCTTCCTGTGCTCGGTGAAAACTGAGTCCTTAATTTACCTTGCTTTTCTCAGTGAACACTAAGTTCTTCATTTACCTTGCTTTGCTCGGTGAACACTGAGTTCTTCATTTACCTTGCTTTGCTCAGTAAACACTGAGTTCTTCATTTACCTTTCTTTTCTCAGTGAACACTGAGTTCTTCATTTACCTTTCTTTGCTCAGTGAACACTGAGTTCTTCATTTACCTTGCTTTTCTCAGTGAACACTACTGAACTGCCCATTCGCTCGGTATCCTCCGAAGTGCTCGGTGAGAATTGTTTACCTGCTGAACTTATAAGGTAACCATTGAATGCTTGGTATACACTGTAGACTAAGTGATGAGCTAGGTAAGCATTCAAAATCAAATAAGTCTTTGAACTAATGACAAATATATCATAATTCCAACAACAAGTGCATCAATCAAATCTTTTAACTAGGTGGACTTAACAGTCTTTTGCTAAATCTTCTAACAGAGTGCATACTTCATTGCATGTTTGTAAATGCTTTAACAAGGTGGACCTCATAGTCCTTATTTCTCCTAACAAGGAAAATCTCTAGAAGTGGTCAATTTTAAGCCTTAACAGGTTAAATGTATATTGTAGTACTAAAGCTTGTGGGTATCATCCCCACCCTAGTTTTACTTTCTAATTGGAAGGTTTCTAGGTCACCATATTTTGTGTCAAAGTGTTATGAATGTTTTATTTCTTTCATTCTTTCATGCATACAATTAGATCAAAATATGTATGAATAATTAATTGGTTAAGTAAGATAAAATTTTATTGGTTCCTAATTCACCCCTGCCCCTCTCAGTAACCTAGCCTACCTTATATTTCCAACAATTGGTATCAAATCTTTTGGTTCTCACAAAAGAAGTTTAAATAGCTTGAGATAAGATCAGAGGCAATGGATGTATACATGCTATATAAGGATATTGAGAATAAAAAATTGGATCTAGAATTGGCCATTGGAAAACTCAAGAAAGTGAAGGAGTGATTCTCTCAATCATTGAAAAGAAGGAAAGATCTTGTAGCACAAATGGATGACAATCTCTATATTGAAGAAATAATTGAAGACTTATTTCCATAAATAAATTCAAATGAAGTTGATGTAGCAATCTTCAAGAAGAAGTCAGAAAGCTAAAAAGAGAGCAAGAAATCCAATCAATGATATTATGTGAAGTCATGTAAGTAAAAGGAAAAGCCAAAGAAGTGATAAAAGAAAAGGACAATGAAATTCAACAACTATCCCTTCAAAAATTCAACTTTATTGATTGACTCGGTGACGTAAATCAAGAACTTATCAATCTAAGGCCAGAGAATGAAAGAATGTAGAATGATCTCAATATTGAAAAGAAAACCAATGAGAGAATGATGAAATATTAGGAAAGTATGCATCAATTGAATGATAAAATTCACTATAGATAGAAAGGAAAAGCTGGATTGGGATATTAAAAAGAAGGTGAATCATCTTAGTGAGGAGCTTAAAAGAATAAAATACCTACTTGCAATCAATGTAGTAAGATAGGTCATACATCAAATAAATGTTAGAGCAATGGCAAATCAAAATTCAATGGAAAGTGTCATAGTTGCAATAAGCATTTACATAGAGAAATTGAATGCATAGAGAAACCTAAGTTTGAAGGAAAGTGTCACAATCGCAACAAACAAGGACACAAATCTTCAAAGTGTAAAACCAAAAAGTGAAACCTAGCAGATCAAATTGTGAAAGAAATATTTGGATAGGATTACAACACATGGTGCAAATGTCACTACTATGGTGAGTTTGGGCACATTAGAGTGTACTGTGTGAAACACCACATGAGGAAAAGATATACTACAAAAGATTATTTTATTTTATAAAGCGTGGACATCTTGCTAGGAACTATATGAACACAAGAAGCATTGAAGATGAAAATAAAGCCAAATTTGACAATATTAGAAAAAAAAATGAGGTAGCAATGGGTACAAAAATCTCTAGATAATGCAAGAATTTTTTTTGAAATTGTTGATACTCAAATTAGTGAGTTGGGTGACGTAGCCATTTCAACTTAGTTCCCTATGGAGATCACTAGAACTATGATTTAGACAAAGTTATCTAACAGTAGTAATAGCTAGTAAGCATAAATATCCATATTAGGATACAGGATGCACAAAGATTGCTAATTGAAAATCAGGACCTTCTTGAGCAAGGTTAGGTCACAAGATCTTATTGAGCAACATTGGGTTGCATATCTTTTTAGGATGTAGACTTTGGGCTGGTGACTCTAACGAGTACCAAGTTTAGACCAAATAGTGGTAATCTTACTGAGTTCAAAGTTCTCTAAGTTGGTAGTTCCTATCGATTCAGGAGACCTTACCAAGTTGAAGGTTTCTTCTAAGCATTAAAGATCAAATCAAGTGGAGGATAGTTTGTCACTGAGCAATTATACATACAAAGTATTAATTGAAGTTGAAAAGAAGAAACTAGTTAAAAGGAAGAAATTAAATGTATTATTTCACCGTGAATTTTCATAGCATAGAGTCAAGAGAAAATTCAGAGCCTCCAAGTGATCTAAGAAATTTTTGTTAAAGATTCTCTTGTATTCAATAACCTACTGAGAAATGACATCCTCAAGAAGCAAGGTAAAGAAAGGTTTGGAAGAAGATGGAAGGGGCAAGTATGGCATGTTGTAAGTCTCTTAAGTATGAGACTATAAGTGAAGAAGAGAAAAAGAAGATTGAGGATATCGTTATGGAAAAATTGGATAAGTGGAAATCCTCACCTTATGAGATTTCATAGAAAATTGCTTATGAACTTTTGAAAGTAGTTAAACCTAGATGGGATAGTGCAATGAGGAATGCTGAATAAATATGTGAACAAACTTTGAGACAACTTATGCCAAGTCTCGATGAGAAAGAGGTGAAGGAATCATTGAAGAAGAATGACAAGAAAGTCACTCTCAAATTCAACACATGTTTGATATTTCTTAAAGACATTAAATTTTTGGTGCATTATACTACTACCACATGGAAAAACATCTATTGGGTTGCACAAATCTAGTGACTTTGTGGTACATGTTGATGACAAGGATGGTGAAGATAAGGATGCAAAAGAAGAAGAAGAAATAAAGGATGATAGTTAATGTTGATCTTGATGAGGAGGAGGAAGGTCAAGAAGCCACTAAGGAAAGTCTTCCAAAACTATAGAGCATTGACTAAACTAATACAAAGAAAATTGTAGCATTAGTTATGATTTTATTTCCTCACTCTTTGAGCAAAGCCTTAGTACAATTAGGTTTATAGAAGGTTTCTATTGAATTGTTTGAGGTCAAAAATGTTACACCAAGCACACAACCAATCTCAAAATCTATACTATTGAGTGTTTCATTCACTGAAGTGCCTAGCACTTCATTTTTCAAGTAGCTAGTTGTTCCAACATCAGGTTTGACCGAGAAACAACAAGGTATTCTTGTTATTAGTGCTATTTCTACATTTATTTCTATTCCATCTATTTCTATAGTTTTTTCAATACCAAGTGTATCCATAGCCAATGCAATGATAGTTGAGAATTAGTCTCAACTAAGTAGGGAAGTTTTAAATAAGGGTAAAGAAATTGTTTCATCATTATTTTCAAAAGAAAATGGCAAAGAGGAACAAATTGATCTAGATGAGGACATTGTTATTCCAATTTGGGATATCTTTGACCTCACTCCTAATCAAATTGATACACTAGGAGAACTTTTGAAGAAAAAGGATAAGCAACAACATCTTAGAGAAGAGAAGAAGAAGAAAAATCAAGTCCTTGAGAACATAAAAAACATATTTGTTGATAGCAAACAACCTATTCTGGATCAATTAGCTAATATTGTCCATAAGTACAATGAAGAATTGAAAGGGTAGGAAAAACTTTTGCAGCAAGTTGAAATAAAATTTTAAAATAAAGTGTTGGAGCAAGTAGCACAAAAGATTTATATAGATCAAGTAGAACTACCTTTAATATTCTTGCTAGACTGGAAACACCTATCAGTAATATTGTTTCTTTATTTGTCAAATTAAGTGACACATATATCTTCACAAAAGAGATCAAGTATAAAAAGTCCAGGATAGATGAGGATATGAAGGCAAATGCACACAAACTATCACTTGATCTGAGTTATAGTTTTGCACACTTTACAAGGATTGGATATTTGACAAATCTCTAGAAAGAGTTATTGAGGGAAGATGCCAAAATCAAGGCCACACTTGCACAAATTTAGGGCATGATTCTTCCAAACATGGATGCACTAGAAAATCATATTGAACATGCAAAGACTCTCATTCATGATAACAACTTCTCCATAGCTGAGCACATAATGGAATTGTTAGCAAAAATATAGATAGCCTTGCATGCAAGTAAGGTATTGCAAGAATATTGGGACAAGACCATGGTACTAATCTTGAAGGTACACTCTAATTTCTTGTCACATTTGGTATTAACTTGTAGATATTTTAGACCTTTGGAATTTACATCAAAAAAGGGGAGAAGTAAATATGCAAAGGGAAAGAAAATAAGAAGATTATCTAGATAGAATATTATTGAAAAAGGGGAAGAAAAATACTATACTCTAGATGTATGTTTTAAGGAGATTTATATGTGTGAAGGAGTAGTATAGTAATATGCAAATACATAAGCATAAAATATCTTTATAAGAGAGATTTTGAAAAGTTAGAAAATAGAGTATTTTGCCAAGCTATAGCAGGAGGAAGTCAAAACCAAGTTGAAGACACAGAATGTTGATAAAGAAATTTTTGACTTACAATTTTGAGAATTCAGATTTTTAGTATGCTAAGTGTTTTTGTCACTAATGCCAAAGGGGGAGATTGTTGACATTATGGTCAATTTATCTATCATTGACTCAAGACTTAGTCAAATGGTTACTTTTCTTCTAAGCTCTATAATTGTTCATCAAGCTTAGCATTCATCCAGTAGTGTTAACCAAGTGTCTCAGTTGCTACTAATCTAAATGGACAGTTTGTAGTTCATGTCGAGATACACAGTATCTACCAAGCATAAGAGATAGTTTACAGTATAGCCTAAGTCTAACAGTGTCTACTGAGCTATCTAGTAGAAGTGATGAAGAATCCAGTGTTAACTGAGCTTGTAGTGTTAGCATAGTGGATCTATTGTTTACTGAGTCATGTAGTGTCAATTGAGTGATTCAGTTACTATCGAGTTTCTTGGTGTTCATCAAGTCACGTAGTGCTAAACGAGTTTGAACTACTTGAAAGTGATCAGTATGGAAAAAGCTTCAACTACAACTAAGTGCCAAAATTTTCCAAGATTTTATATTGTTTTTTGACTATCAGAACATCACTGAGTTTTTCTTCAAAGCCCAAGTTACAACAGTTGGGCCAACTTTGTGAATTATGATGAATTTGGTATTGTAGTCGACTCCAAAAGGTATATATATATATATATATATATATAATGCATTGTATCATATCCAAATAAGAATGGCAGAAGAGAAATATAAAGTGTATGAGTGTGAATTGAAAAAGGCTACAAGTAGTATGAAGGACATCTGAGATTTATCTATCACAGATAGGTGATCATTTCACTACAAGGAATCACATCCAAAAAATCAAAGTTGCAGATCAAAGATCAACCATTGATTCATCCTAATAGGTACATTACTCAAATCCTTTAACCAGGTGGACTTGACAGTCTTTTGTTAAGTCTCCTAATAGAGTGCATACTTCATTGTATGTCTGTAAATACTTTAACAAGGTGGACCAAACAATCCTTATTTCTCCTAATAGGGAAGATAACCATAAGTGGTCAATTGTAAGTCTTAACATGTTAACTTTATATTGCAATACTAAATCTTGTAGGTATAATTACCACCCTAGTTTTACTTTATAATTCAAAGGTCTCTGGGTCACCATATCTTGTGTCAAAGTATTATGAATGTTTTCTTGCTCTCATTCTTTCATGCATACAATTAGATCAAAATATATATGAAGAATTAATTGGTGAAGTAAGATAAAATTTTATTGTTCCTGATTCACCCCTCCCCTCTCAATAACCTAGCCTACCTTATATTTCCAAAAATTCTCATCCTCCAAGAGATTTATGGGGATACCCTACCAAACACACATTCCCTAAAGCTTTAAAATTGTCATTTTAACAAAAGTAGACTTTTGAAGGGTCCCATCAAACAAAAAACTAATATCACTTTTTGTAAGGGTCATATACCCCATGTTATTAACCCTAAGAATATTTTTGGCTAAGAGAACAATAAAATTAATTAATACATTTTTTGAACCCATGTAAGATTCAAGATTCAAATTTAATGATGATTCCCTAGCCTTTCCATATATGACTCCAATTTTATTACCTTACCAAGTCCATATTAAACATTCCCCTCTTTGATATTTTTCATAAATATATTTTTCTCAAAAAAAATCCATTTCCAAAGTTAAGATAATTATGGTAATTCTTGCATCTTCTCAAGAGATGTTTGATTTACATATTAATTTTTCTTCATCCTCTCAATGATATAATTTATTATATGCATTTAAACCACCATGAGTTAATTTAGATCACAACAACTAATCATCTTATTTGTTGAGTCACATTCTCACTATTTTGCTTGTAAAGTTTCTTAACAATTTTCTATTATACAATAGCCAATAGCCAATCTATAAACTATTTTCAAGCCTTATATAATAATTTACATGAGCACACATCTTTATAAATATTAATAATTACATATAACATCAATAGAAATGGCATAACATGTTGACCCTATTGAAAGACATATTGTCAATTAATGTCAAAATGCTTAAGTCATCATGGAAGTTAGTATAGCTTGAGCTACCAGAGAAAAGTATGTAAACCTAGCTAATAGTGGCAACCAAGCTCTATTATGAACCGATTGATTTTAGCATTTCACCTTTGGAATTAGAATTGGGTAGGAAAAGTAGTGTGAATTAATCTAGTTGATTTTTCTAAGTGATCTATGTGAATTGAGCATCTAGAGTTAGCAGAGTTGACAGTGTTGCCCGAATGTCTCCATATCACCTGAGTAAGCCATTGGACCTGATTATTAGCACTAAGCTAACTTGGTAAAAAAATTTGAAATTATTGACATGCTATTATAGATGACCTAATGTAGAGTTACTAGTTGGATTGATATATAAGTAAGAGACTTTTTCACATCAAAAAAGATATCATGGAGTTACATTTATTATCATAAGAGAATGGAAGAGTGGATTGATTAGGAGGCTATCAAGTAATGCAAAGGCAAAGTAGAAGGTCATCTATCACAGTCAAGTGATCAATATATTATTCAAGGGATCTTCGTCAACAAACAAAGTTGCATAGTAGAGATTAACCTTTTGATTCATCCTAACAAGTGTATCAATCCCAAATCCTATAATAAGATGGACCTAACAGTCCTTGCAGAATCTCCTAACCAAGTCCATACCTATTGTATTGTGTAAATCCTTTTACAAGGTGGACCTAGTATGCCTACTTACTCTTAATCAAGTAGATCACCAAAATTGATCAATTGTACGCCTTAACAAGCACACTTTATTACTGCAATGTTTAAATCTAATTAAAAAGATCATTATTGAAAAGAGGGAGATTGTTGATAAAGAATCTTTTCAAACATTTTTTTTTCACTGATGTCAAACCTGCTATTTTTTGGAATAATAATGGCTTATAAGATCCAAGTACTATCACTTAGTTGATTGATGAAGAGGATTTAATCAATAAGATGTAATGAAAGCACCTACGGGAAAGGTTGAGCTATAGTTTTGTAATGAAGTACAAGGATCAGTTAAGAAAATGATAAAATGATGTATTGATAATATACATTAAGATACAGAGGTTGGCTACACTTAGAAACTCTGGAAGAATAAGTTGTAACAAAGTTGTCTGCAAAGTTTGATTAAGTTCATTAGTGGATGCCGAGTAGATTCTACATAAGTGTTGAGCAAATGCAAAATCTAGTGTGTGTTGACTGAAATAGAAGGAGCCAAGCAACTTCAAGTGTCAAGCAAGTAACAGGTGTTGGGCATTAGTAAAATTTAGTTGATGCTGAGTGAATCCATGGCAGGTACCAAGCATTAGTAAAACATAGTTGTTGCCAAGTAACACAGTATGTGTCAAGCATCACAATTTCAATAGTGCTGAGCTGTTGCATTATTTGGAAACTCAAAGATTCACAAGATCTAAGACAAAGAGTTTATTACCTTGAATTTTTTGAATTAGATGGAGGATGAGGATGATGACCCGATGGCATAGAATTTTAGATTAACCATTTTTGGGTGAATATAGGTGGATTCTTCATGATGTTTCTAGAAGAAAAAAAGATATGAGGTACATTCATTGAATCTTGTCTAATCCATTTGAACCAAAATTAAGAGCAAAAATATTAGAGAGGGAAAAGTATTCCAAACTTCTATTTAAGGAGTTACATGTCAAGAAGCAAGAGTTCATGAGTGGTTGGTTGGATGTCAAGGTGAAGGCATCAAGAGGAAGGAATAGAGTATAGAGACTCTACTTTAATAGGTGACCACAAAGGAGATTACACTGGTACATCAAGCATGGAGACTCAAGGAGAAAAAGCTTCAAAGGAGGACAAGCTGTCAAAGCTATAGAGATTGAAAGCTAGGCAAAATTGTGAAGCTAAATCAAGATTTGAAATCTGTAAGTTATGTTGTGAGTTGTATCAAATGAAAAGACCTTATTGTTATTCTCTAAAAATTGTATCAACTAGGGTAAAATCCTATGGAATTAGGTTGGTTTAATAGTCATTTGTAAATCCTTTAATAGGGTGGCATTCCAAGTGAATGTTCTAAAGTCCTTTAACTAAGTTACATTTAATAGTGTGTTGTAGCCTTTAATTGGGTAGGCCTTTTATAGGGCATAACTTCAGAAGAGTGAGAATTGAGTAGCATGTTATTGGTGCTTTTTTCCAAATTGGGTTTCCATGTAAATCACTATGTTATGTGTTGATCTTTCATTTTTTATTCCAGCATGTTGATTTTTAGTAACTTGCTAAGTAGAATGTTTAGCTTGGATGCATTATTAGTTAAATGGGCTCACTATACTTGGTGAAAAAGTTTTATTAGGACATTTGGACCTTGAATAATTGATTCACCTCCCCTCTTAGTTATTCTAAAGCATTTCTAAAAATTGGAATCAAAGCCATCTATTGATTTGGTTTAAAGGTACTAGAAGCAAAAAGATCAAGATGTCCAAGAGAGAAGTTCCAAAGCTCAATAGAGATAACTTCACTACATGGAAAAGTTTAATGAAGTTGCACCTTGGATTAATAAGTGACCATGCACAAACTTCAATTAAAGTGGAACATGTTAATCTAGTTGTTCCCACTATAGAAGATATGAAGAAAAAGGAGCACAATCAAACAATGTTGGAGATTGCCTCTGTCCTCAACTATGATAAATTTGATGGCATCAAGGGATGTGACTCTACATTCAAGATGTGGAAAGCCTTGACTAATATTTATGTAGGAGATTAGAATTTTCAAAGAGAAAAAAGAGAAAGCCTCATAGGAAAGTTTGATGACATGAGAATGGAGGAAGGTGAGAATAGTGCTCAATATGGCTCTAGAATGAAAGAAGTAGTAAGTGCATACTAATTTATGTGGCCCAATAGAAGTGAAAAGCTACAAAGGAGATAGATATATAATGTTGTTTGCTGGTGACTACTCTAGGATGATGACTATCATGTTCTTAAAGCAGAAATTAGATGTATTTCAAATGTTTAAGTGGTATTTGGCTAGGGTTTAGAAAGAAATAGGAAAGGGTCTGAAGTGCCTAAGATCAAATAGAGGAGGAGGGTTCACATCAAAAGAATTTGAGACATTTTGCAATGACAAAGGAATTAAAAGACAAGCATCAGCACCAAGAACTCCCCCATAGAGAGAAGGGATATATCAGTGATAGACTATGCCAAAACATTAATGATGGAGAAGAATGTTGCACTAAAGTACTTGAGAGAAGCTATAAGTACAATTGTCTACACTCTAAATCAAGTACAAGTCAAGAAAGCACTCTAAATTATGGTATGGTCACTTTCCCAATGTAAAACATTTCAAATTATTTGGTTGTAGATGATATATTCTTAAAGATACTAGAAATGGAAAGTTTGATGCAAAGAGTGATGAAGGTATATTCTTTGGATACTTCACTAGAAGTAAAGCATATAAGTGTTTGAATACTAACACTAAGAAGATTGTGGAGAGTGCAAGTGTAAATTTTGATGAGTATGTAGAAGTTCAAGATAATGAAATGATCAAGAAACCAGAAGAGTATAGATCCTTTATATAATTCTATGAAGGAATGCGTACTGAAGAAGAAGTTGTCAATCAAGTTAGGAATCGAAAAAAAAAGTTAGTATCAACTGAGTCACAACCAGTGAATGTCAAGTTTCATTCAGAAGTTGAGTTGCATAATGAAGATAATGCATATTCTAATTCTAAAATCAGTACACATGAAAGAGATGATGAAATACCTAAAAGAGGTGTGCACAATGACTTTGAAGCTAAAAGTACAAACATGGAAACAAGGATAGAACTAAGGTTATCCAAGTATGTGAGAAGAAATCACCCTACAAATCAAATTATTGGTGACAAGGAAGCCAGACCAATGACCAAGAATAGACTAAGAAATGAATCATGTCTGTTGAGCAAGATTGAACCCAAAATAGTAAAAGATGGATTGCAAGATGATAATTGGCATCAAGCTATGGAACGAGAGATTGAACAGATAGAGAAAAACAAAACTTGGACTTTAATTGAAAGATCAGCTGATAAGAATGTGATTGGTACCAAGCAAGTATTTAGGAACAAGCTAGATGAGAATGGTGAGATCACAAGAAATAAGGCTAGAGTAATCTACAAAGGATATGCACAAGAAGAAGGACTATACTATTGGGAAACATTCACCCTTGTTGCAAGGGTGGAAGGAGTAAGAACACTACTTGTATATTTTTCTTACAAAGGTATTAAAGTCTACCAAATGGATGTAAAGTTTTCTTTTCTAAATGGTATACTAGAAGAAGAAGTCTACATAGAAAAACCAAAGGGATTTGTTGATGACCAACACAAGGATATGGTTTTTCAAATTGCATAAGCACTCTATGGTTTGAAATAAGCACCTAAAGCACGGTATGAGACAATACACAAATATCTTGTGAAGATAGGATTTGAGAGAACAGATGACAACACCAACCTATATATCAAGGCAGAAAAAGGTAAAGACATTTTCATATCTGAAATCTTTGTTGATGATTGTTGCCCCACTTTTCATCCTATACCCATTATGCAAAGTGAAAAATGATCTGTGTCTCAATTAGGTTTAGGAATGTATGAGTCTATTTATTTTCCTCCAAGTGAAAAGTCTCTCGATCAGGTTTTTCGTCTTCCTTCTTCTCTCGTGTTACATAGTTGGGTGCATTTTCCTTGTTGTCGTGAGTTTTGTGGGTAGTCTAGAATCCTTTTTGATGGAGATTCTTGAGTCATATCATGATCTTCACAGATTCATTTCCAAGAATAAACTTGCTCACAACTCAGTATAGTTTGTACATAAAGAAAATGAAGTCTGCGAAAAACCTAGCATTGGCTTCTCCTTGGAAAAGTTTCAAACTGGAAGACGATTTCACCTAGAGGTCAACAAATGAGATTTACATGCTAAAGCAAGGAAGAAATGGATTATTTTATGGATAAATCATCCCTACATTGTTGTATTCTACCATGGGAGTTATTTAGAATTCATTATAAGAGTTAGAATAGCATCTGGAAAAAAACTCAAAAGTAGCTTCTCTACGGTAGGTTTTCGACCCAAGAAGTCAATTTCTAACAAAGGCATTTGTAAGGGAGAAAAACAAGTAAGTGAGTTCATTTGTCACTTTTGTAGCCCTTTTCATATTTTCCAAAGCTTAGAAGCATGCTTACTTAAAAGGAAAAGTGAAAATAAGAGCAAAGGTAGAAAAATAGAAGTTGCCTTCTCCTCAACGTGTTTTCAACCCTAGAAAGCAATTTTTTGCATCTAGTGAAAGATCACTTTTGCAAGCATTTTGGGCTCATAGATCAATTGCAAGATGCTTAAAAAGGATAATGGAAGTTAGTTAATCACATTTGGGAGGGTATCTTGAGAAAAATTTGGCTAAGTGGATTTTTCCTTGCAGAGTACTATGTTCTTAATTTTTCGCAGCTTGGTGAAAAATGGGAAAGTAAGTCTATAACAAAGGAAAGTTACCATTGGGCCAATAGGAATAGTGAAAAGACATGAAAAAATCCATTAGGAACCCCCACATTTACTAATCTAACAAATTTATCATTTAATTAAATGATGTGGCGTAGATCTTGAAGATTAACGGGTGGATTGGGATTTCTATATAGAGATGAACATAACGGATTCTCAAACTACTACTTTCTTATTTGAACTATTATGCTATTGAATTGAATAGTGATTTTAGAATTCTCATAGTTGTGAAGCTCTACTCTTTGTGCCATTTTAAGTTTTAAGATTTTCAATTCATCTCTATCTCAGTTAAGATGTCAACAAGATTTACTAGATTCGATGGACTAAATGGGATTAAGTCAACATTGCAGAATGTTACAGATACCTCACTTCATTTCTTCAATATGCAAGATTTCTAAAGAAGGTTGAGGACAGAGCCAATCCACCCAATAATAGAGAAACTTTGAAGAAGCGGGCTAGTGGAAGCAATTAGGTTTCTAGTGGCAATTCAAGCTCCTGAACTAATCATTGAATGTATTAACCATTACAATCCGAACACTAAATAGATTTTGTTGTTGGATCATACAGTTTTGATCTCAATTGAATAAAAAACTATATTCAATTGCCTCTGGATCCCAGCATGGGAAGAATTTTCTGAATTGACTATAGGAGGAGCCATGTCTAAATTCTCCTTGAAGAAGATGGTGTGGTGGAAGGAAATTATGAGATCCTAGTTCCAAAAGCCATGGGGAGCTAAGAGTAAGGTTTCTGAAGCCCAAAATCATGGACATTCTACTTCTTTTGCATCAGTTGAAATGTGAGGTAGAAGCACTCAATTTCATAGAACAATATTTCTTTTTAGTCCAAGTCATATGTTTAGAAACACATTATATTGACTGGGCATTGAGGTTTAAGTGAACATCTATCTAGAGCTCTCAGTGCTACAAAGTTCTACAATACCTTCTACATGTCTTCTTTCCTGATTTATATGTTGGCTTCTCTACAATTATGGTTGGGCCTTCCTAGAATAGAAGATTTTCGTGATGATGTCACTAGTACATTAGGCCCCCATTTTTGACCAAAAGCCTATTTGGGTTGTTAAATTCTTTTTTTTTGAAAAAATGGTCCAAATATGGTCAAAATTTTGACCATGGTTAAATTGGTTAAATTCTGACCTTTACAACATAAGGTGTGGATAATAAAAAATGTCACTGCAGTGTTAATTTTGTTTTGTTTTGGCACGTGTGTGACTATAGTGGGCGAGAATTTGGTGCAAGGTCAATAAGAGAGGAGAAAGGAGGTAAAAATTTGGTCATTAGATATCATTCCAAGTTTGTTATCCATCAAAAAGTTGCAGAGGAAAATTCCAAAGCTATTCAATGCCTTTACATTTTCTCTTTCTCTTCTACTCATGGCAATTTAAAAAAAAGAGCCACTATTAATTCTTTCAGGTTACAGAGTTGTTTTATAGATGATGTTTAGGTTTAGGGTTAGCACTTATTTAAGTGCAAGGATAGAGCTGTGGAAAATTTATATTTCTAATATCATTGGTTATTTATGAGATTAAACATAGGAGCAATCAAATAACCCCTCTATTTTGAGATGGCCCCATTTTTAAGCCAAAAAAATCCAAATAAAAGATTTTTGAGAAACCTGCTACAATCAAACTTGGGCCTAAATACACCTCTTTATTGCCCACATCTTATCTCATGTTTTTTATATGGCTCCAATTTGTGATACAAAAATTATAGCACATTGTGTTAACCTTAAAACTCCTCTAAAATGGGATAAGAGTTCTTGAATTACCTGCTTGACTAATTTCAGTTTTACAGACTACTCTTAGTTCACTGGACACCTATATTCTCTCTGTAAGATCTTGTCACTTTTGTGGCTCAGATTTTCTATCACCCATTTGGATCTATGTCCAAATATTGAATTCATACTAATGGATGATAATAGACTTTTTTTTAGCAAGCTTCACAAATCTAGAAGTTAGTAAGCACATACTTTACTTGGTAAGAGTCTTGGAATACTGAAATAGTTTTCTATTCTAGTGAAGCCTTGAAAGTTTTTGGTTCACTTCTCCTTTAGTAATTCTTCAGCTATAATGAAAATTTGAATAAGAAATGGCAATCCCATCCTTTTCTTGGTAGGAAAAGACTTGAAAGACAAAATTGTTTTTTGTAACAGTGAAGTGTCAAAAAGTTTTTGGCTAGCTTCTCCATTGTTAATGTTTTGGCCATAGATGAACGCTTTGAGTTCTTGATGTTTGATAAAACTTGGATTATTGTGTGCTCAAAATAAATTTTTTTGGAAATGCATTATCATCTTTACAGTTATTGTTCTTGATTGTTAAATTTCATTTGCATTTTTCTTGGAGACATATGTCCACTGTAAGCTATTTCTTAAAAGACTAAGAATTGTAGAATAGATGAATAATATTTAATACTAAATATTTGCTTCAAATATTGTGTACTGGTACCCACAGTGATGTGCAGAGAGTAGCTGTGTAGAAATTTGTTCTGATTTTCCGATTTGTGATTAGTGACAATTTTTGGAACTCCCTCTCTTTCACATATATAAACTACTTCCTAACAGCTATAGAAGTACAATCCTCAAATCTTGTATTGATTTATTGTTTAGTTTCTATGAATTCATGTGCTCCATTGCTCATGGATAATGTGAATGTGATCAAAACTATTGAAATGGTTTCTAATTTTCATGGGCTTCAAGGCTATTGAGATCTTCATATTTATCCTAAGAGAATTCTTGGAGGCATGAACCATTGGAATAAGAGTGATAGTGACAAAATGACAGCATTATAGGATAGTTATATTCAACTATTATGCTCTCATTTTTGTTTAAGTTCTTTGGCAGCTTCCAACAAAAGAATTGTTTAGTTGCACCGATTAGGTAATCTGACTTACAAAAATATTACTTTATCATCGAGACAAAGATACATTTGTTGGTTTAAAGAATAATTTTGACAGTTGAGTGTCAATACACTTAACCATTTTTCACTATACATGTCGAGCAAAGAGTAGGAACCGAGTCACAATCGTGTGTAGAGCAATCCAATTTTATCAAGTGCCGAGTGATATCAAGTGCCGAGTAATATCAAGTTCCGAGTGATCTCAAGTGCCGAGTAATATCAAGTGTCGAGTGATATCAAGTGTTGAGTAATATCAAGTGCTAAGTGATATCAAGTGCCGAGCAATATAAAGTGTCAAGTGATATAGTTTTGTTTAGGTGCTAAGCTATCCAGGAAATAGCATGTGTCGAGCATCAATAATGCTTCATGAGCTGAGTAACTCAAAATATTAGCATAAAAGTTTGTAATTGTACAAACTATGATGTAAACCATTTTTCTAGCTGACACAAGGTAAATCTCGAAAGATCTAGAGATAAGAATGAATCTTTTACATTTCCTATGCAATCTGCATGCAGCCAATTGGAAAATTCGAAAGGTATGCAACCAATTAGTAAAAGGCAAGTATTGAGCAGGAAATTGAGATTCAATGTGGATCGTAGATCCATATCTAACCCTAAGTCTTCGAAGTCTTTTTAAGGAAGATGAAAGTTTCACTGTAATTAGAGATGAGAGAAGGAGAATAGTGTTAAGGGAAAACTTAGTGGAATTCAGTGAAAGGAGACATAGAGAGTAAGAGTAGCAATTCAATATTTAGTTGATCAGAACAAAGCAAAGTAGATGAATAGAAATCAGATCTCAAAGGATCAAATTCAGAGAGAGAGAGCTAGAACAAGTGCCTGCATTCAGCAATCAAGGATTACAAACTATCAGGTTTATAATACCTAATACTCTCTTACCATTGTATTAGAAAGGAAAGCCTATGTAGATAGGTTGGCTTAACAGCTATTTGTAGATCCTTATCAAAAGGTGATTAAATCCTTTAACAGAGTGACACTTCATGTTAAGTGTTTGTAAATCCTTTAACCAGGTCACTATTGACACAGTGTAAAGCCTTTAATAGGGCAGGTCTTTAATAGGGTATACCATCAGAAGTGGTTGAACAATATTATTACAGTGATTTTTGTGGGTATTATCCCCACCCCAGTTTTACCTTCTTATTTCTGGACGGTTTTTGGGTTACCAAATTCCAGTGTTATGTGTTGTTGATGCATGTCTTAGTTTCATGTAAATACTTGATGTATTTACATGCATGCAATTTACTTTCAGTTAAAAGTTTTACAGGTTAAAGTGTGATACTTCTGATTCACCACCACCCCCCCCCCCCCCCCCCCCCCACCCCTTCTCATAAGTATTCTTTCCATATTTGAATATTCCAACAATTGGTATCAAAGCAACAAGGTTCTCATAAGAAAAAGCCTAACAGCTTGAAGGAAAAGATCTAAAGATGGAAGTTTTCAAACTCGAAAAGATCATTGAAAACCAGGTGATAGATGTGTAACTTGCTCTGCATAGCTTAGAGGAAGCTAGAGATAAATTGAGAAATTCCTTGAAGAGAAGGAAGGATTTAGCCATAGCTGAAAATGAGATAAACTACAAGGAGATTGATAGCACAAATATATTTTCCAATGGAGATACTAAAGGGTTTGATGCAGCAATTGCAAAACTGATGGAGAAAAACAAAGTTCAAGCAGATGAGATAAGATCTCTCAAGATGGAACATGAATCACAGGCCATAATATTATGTGAAATCACTGTACAAAAGAAAAGAGCAGTTGAAGATAAAGTCATGATGGAAAATGACAAAAGAAATCTTGCAAACAGACTTGAAGAAAAATGTACTGAATTGACAAGGATCTCAAACATGCAGATGGATACACTTGCCCAAATGATGAACCTTCATCATGAACTCAATGTGAAAGACATTGAGATCCTTACACTGAAGATGCAGAATGAACAATTGCAGAATGACTTAAGAAGAGAAAAGAAAATTTCAGAAATCTTCAACAAACCCAATGAAGCAATCAAGTATTTTGAGCAATTAATGAAATCCCCAAGGTCCAGCAATGACACTTCAGGACTAGGATATTCTAGCACTGAAGAGGGAGAGACATCCAAGACATCAGAGGAGAGGGACATCAAAGGTAAAAATGTCAAACCTACATGTCATTTATGTGGAAAGAAAGGACATACATCTAATGTATGTAGAAGTAAGAATGCCCATCAGCATGATAAGCCTAAGAGTGTAAACTATTGTCATAAGTGCAAGAAGCAAGGTCATCAAGCACATGAATGTAGAACTAAGACTATTAAGACATCAAGATTTGAGGGTCACAGTCATAATTGCAAGAAATATGGGCATAGAGCTTTTGAATGCATATAAAAGCCTATGTGGACATCAAATCAACTAACAAGGACATTAAACCATGAAAATCACTACTATTGGGATTATAACACCAGGTATAGTTGTCACTATTGTCAAGAATATGGACATATACCCTAGAATTGCATACGAACACATTTAAAGGGAAACTATAAAATATGGTTGAGTCAAACCACATGTTTCAGTTGTTTGAAAATTGGTCATGTTAGCAGAAATTGCCCAACAAGGTCAAAGGCACCAAGTTCTGAGTTCAACAATGGAAAGGCAAAGATAGATGTTGAACACATCAGAAGTGAGATGAATAAGACATGGAAGAAGAAAGATGAGTGCAGCACATCAAGTGCAAAGATCACTTCACCTAACGGGTCAAGTGATCACACTTCATCTAATTAAGCAAGAATGGGTGTATGGGACTGATATACTAAGTTATATCATACATCAGTCCCAAGACATAGAAGAACTGCAAAGAAGAAATTAGCATAAGCAAAGATGCTAAGTCAAAACTGAGAGTCTTGCAAAATTTGCCAAAGTTGTCTTCAGGTGCCGAGTTGCTAACAGTGACCGAGTTGATAGTTGATGCCAAGCTATGAAATATCAATGGGAGCTAAGTGAAGTGAAACACAATGGGTGTCAAGTCATGTTGAAATCCTTCAGGTGCTGAGTAGACAGTTGTCAGCACACTAAGCATTAATTGCTCTATTTTGAAGGGTACATAGTTCAATTTTTTATCACTCCTCACCATTCAAATGCGGAGCAAAGATGAGAAGAGCGCAGAAGATCAAGGTCATCTTAGAAGCCATTTGCAAAGATTTCCACAGTGATTTAGCATGAATTTCATCGATTTGAGGTATTTTACTTGTGTGCCGAGCTACACAGTGTTTATAAATTTGTTTAAATTGTAAACCCTAGTTTGGAAAACAATGGCATCTAGGTCCAGAACCACTAAGGGTAAGGAGAGTCATGAAATATAGTTGGTTAGTAATGAAGTTAAGCAACCAGAATTCAAGCTCATTCCAGAAGTTGCATACAAGAACGATCCCGTAGGTGCATTATTAGTTATTTTTGATAAAGTTATCAGGGTCCAAGATGTTCATAGATGCTATAACTGCAAAATTGGAGCCATAAGAGATTTGGAAATTTACAATGCATATGACAAGCTATGTGAGAACAAAATACTAAAAGATGAGTTCTCAATAGTCGAGAGAAAAGGATTGACCAAAACCCTAGAGTTTCTGATTATTTTCAAAATTGAATGGGTACGCAAAGTTTTTAGTAGAATACATGATGGAGCCTTTTGGTTAGAAACAGGGCTAGTGAAATTTACCAAGAAAACTGTTCATAGGGTTGATGGTATTCCAACCCTAGATCGGCCAAAGACCCTACGTAGTGACAAAAAGGAAGTAATAGAGAAAAACATGGGTGCTAAATGGAACAATAGGGGAATGACTATTTATACAATCACAAAACCCTTACTAGATCTTTCTGTGAGAATCATTTCACACAAACTCTATCAGTCAAGCAGGTTAAACAGTGTGCCTTGTATAGCATTTGATGTTGCATACAAATTGATTAAAAAGGATCATACCTATGATCTAGTAGAGCTCATGTTTCAACAGATTAATGAGAATCTGGGAGCTATAAGGAAGAGCAAGGGAGCTCGGTGCAAATTTGGATCAGTTTTAGTGTGCATGTTTTTCTATTTGATGAAAGAATTCCCTTTTGTGGGTAAGGTGAAATGGAATCCAAACAAAACAATTGTTGAACAAATCAATGGATATATTGAACAGATGGGTGATAATTTTGATGCCCAAATGACTAGCTACTTTGAGGACTTCAAATAGTCCATGAAACAAAGAATGAGGATTCTAGTCTCATTGACTGAGAAATATGAATAAGGCATTTGCTTTCTTGTGGATATTGATTACAAGCAGTCATACCTAGAGTGAGATGGCTTAGGCCACTAGGTTATGAACTTGATATTGATCAAGCCTTTGTAGAAATAACAACCGTCCTTGCAAAAGAAGTTGATAAGAATGCAAAAGCCTTTGGAACCTATGATGTTGTAAAATCAAGGGTGATAACAAATTTGAGGATTGCCTCAACAGTAAAGAAAAAAGAAAAATTGGTAAGGCAAATCAAAAGAAAATTTGGTGTTGAAGGAGAAGGAACAACAGAAGAGGAAGGAGAAGACATTGAAGATGAGGGAGATGAACCTCAAGGTCTAACTCAAGGGTTAGGAGAAGATAAAGAGGAAAGTGTTAAGGAAGAAGAAGTCGAGGAAGCACAAGTTAGAACCAAAGTCACAAAAAGAAAGGCCACAACTCCTCCTGCTCCTCAACCCAAGGGAAAGAAAGTAGCAACTTCTGCACCAAAGAGACCTACTACAAGTGCTGCAACACAAAAAGCCCAAGAGGAGGAAAAAGAGAAGAAGAAAACTTCAAAGAAGACTATTGTCGAGCCAAAGAAGAAAAGAAAATTTGTTGCACAGTCTCAAATAGATGAAGAGAAGACTAAGTTAGAGGACAGCAGCCAATTTCAAGTGGTAAGGCACAAACCTCAGACTACTATTGATAAATTATGCACAAGGATTAAGAATGATGATTTGAAAGGTTTAAAGAACCTAAATTTTTCTAAGCTCACCAAGGAAGAACAAAATAAATTAGAGGAATCAGTGTATGCTATGATGGCTGAGTATAAGCACACACCTCTAGAGTTAGATGAATCCATACCTAAAGAATTGTACAAAATTGTAGAGGATAAATGGCATTTTTGTTTGCAAATGGAGAGGGAGATAAGGGAATCAACATTAGCAAGATTATTGCCTGATTTGACTAAGGATCAAATAACGAATGTAGTCAAGAGGCATAACAATAGATTCACTACCAAACATAGAGCTTTCAACATTTTGCAAAACAAAATTGAGGATGTAGTTACAAAATCCACAAGATTGTGGAAGATAATTTACAAGAAAATAGTAGATGTATATAATGAAGAATATAAGGCAGAGGCAAGTACCAAGAAAAAGGAGATGAAGGTATCAGGAATCAAGGAAAAAGAAAAGGAACAAGTGGAGAAGAAGGTTGAAGAAGAAAAGGAAGATAAAAAGGCACATACAGAGGAGAAAGAGGAAGAGAAAGATACAGCTATACAACAAGATCAAAGTGTACAAGACACACAGGTATCCCCTCCTAGTCCTCCTCATGCCATCATCACACTTGTAGAGATTTTCAAAATCAAGGATGTTACAAACACTTATGGTCCAAACATCAATCCATTAACTGTAGAGGATTTAGAAATCCTTGACCAATCAACACTAGTAGAAAAATTATGTTCAAATCCTATATTGGTCAGTGTTGATGAATTGTAGAATCTAGTAGTTAAAACAAAGGCATTCAAGGTGAAAACATAAGAACCACCTTCGACCATACAACCTACTGGTATTCTATTCCTTCCTCCACCACCTCCACCAAGTATAGTCACTGATACACTTTAGATGCCGAGTATAGGAGTAGGGAAAGTTAAAGAAACATCTGAACAGCCAGCAAGTTCGACCCCACCTATTGATCACCAAAAGGATAAACAAGCTGAAGAAAAAGATGAGACAAGTAAGAAGGAGGAGTTTGCAATACAAACATTGGTTGCATTACCCAAATCTGGTACTCCAACACAAGCTCTTCAGCAGCCAAGAACTGATAGGTTACCATTACAAATTAGGACACTAGGCTCGAGCTCATCATAGGCAGTTAGGAAACTTCACTATGGAATTCCTAAGCTTGATGAAGAAATAAAGATTCCATACTATGAATCCAACACTCTCACTGAAGAGAAGATCAATGAAATTTAGAGTGCATTGGATAGAAGAAGGAGACAAGAAGCACTAAGAAGAGAACACAAGCACAAGCATACCTTGAATGAAATCAAAGACATATTCACAGAAGCTTTCTGCTTACAGCCTCTAGATGAGTCAAGGCTAATTATAGAGCAACTATCTGATATAGTTGACCAAGTGACTAGTGAAGACCAAGAAACAAATGCCAAATTACTAGAATGGTCAGAAAGAAAATTCCAAGGCAAGGTAAACAAGAAAATATCCAGTGATATAGCACTATCATAAGTGGAGCTGGCTAAGAAAATTGAAATAGTCAAAACTGTACTTGGAAACATGTTTTCCCTGTAAAACAAGTTGTGTGATTTTTCCACATTCACACAGGACACTAGCCAAAAAATACTGAGCTTGGAGAGAAATTTGAAGATTTCTAGCATGCAACTCCCTACAAATCCAGCTCAGAGTGAGAAGCATTTTGCCCAATCGCTTCACACACAAAGAGAGTTAGTTGTCTTAGCAGCAGAGGAGGCAACCACCAAAGCCAAATTGATGCAAATTCAATCCTTTATTACTCCTCATTTGGAAATACTTCACAAGGAGTAGATGAATGCAGAGATAGTTCTCAAGAAAGACCCCAATCTTTCTACATCGGATGGACTTGTACACCTAGCAGCAGAGATTGTCATCTAGTATAAGTCATTGGATATTGCACTAACAAATTGGGATGCAGCTTTGAAGGTACTCCTTGAAGTAAATAGTATATTTTTGGCCAAGTATGGCATTTCACTATAGAACCCTTGACATAAGTGTCAAAAAGGGGGAGAATAAGTATGGGGGAGTTAAGTAGAGATTAAGTATGGGGGATTTAAGTACAGAATGAAATGGTAAGTATGATGAAAGGAGGAGATAGACAATTTTGAGGAGAATTTTGACAAATTTTGATATAACATATTGGTCAGAATGTAGAAACACGATAGAAGTCACTGAGTGTACAAGGCATAATCAACTCACAGGGAGTCATAACGTATATTTTTATTTTTTCCTAAAATTTTTGAAGCAAATAAGAAGATGCATGAAATAATGTCAAAGATCACAGGATCATAGTTAAGTGTTTTTTCCACTCAGGTCAAAGGGAGAGATTGTTGGTTTAAAGAATAATTTTGACAGTTGAGTGTCAATACACTTAACTATTTTTCACTATACATGCCAAGCAAAGAGTAGGAGCTGAGTCACAGTCATGTGCCAAGAAATCCACTTTTATCAAGTGCTGAGTGATATCAAGTGTCGAGTGATATCAAGTGCCAAGTAATATCAAGTGCTGAGTGATATCAAGTGCCGAGTAATATCAAGTGCCGAGTGATATCAAGTGCCGAGTAATATCAAGTGCCCAGTGATATCAAGTGCCAAGTAATATAAGGTGTCGAGTGATACAATTTTGTTTAGGTGCCGAGCTATCCAGGAAACAGCATGTGCCGACCATCAGTAATGCTTCATGAGCCGAGTAACTCAAAATATCAGCATAAAAGTTTTTAATTGCACAAACTATGATGTAAACCATTTTTGTAGCTGACACAAGGTAAACCTTGAAAGATCTATAGATAAGAATGCATCTTTTACATTTCCTATGTAGTCTGCATGCAGCCAATTGGAAAATTGGAAAGGCATGCAACCAATCAGCAAAAGGCAAGTATTGAACGGGAAATTGAGATTCAATGTGGATTGTAGATCCATATCTAACCCTAAGTCTTCAAAGTCTTTTTAAGGAAGATGAAAGTTTCACTATAATTAGAGATGAGAGAAGGAGAATAGTGTTAAGGGAAAACTTAGTGGAATTCAGTGAAAGGAGACATAGAGAGTAAGAGCAGCAATTCAATATTCAATTGATTAGAAAAAAGCAAAGTAGACGAACAAAAATAAGATCTCAGAGGATCAAATTCAGAGAGAGAGAGCCAGAAAAAGTGCTTGCATTCAAAAATCAAGGATTGCAAACTATTAGGTTTATAATACCTAATACTCTCTTACCATTATATTAGAAAGGAAATCCTATGTAGATAGGTTGGCTTAATAGCTATTTGTAGATCCTTATCAAAAGGTGATTAAATCCTTTAACAATGTGTTCACTTCATGTTAAGTGTTTGTAAATCCTTTAACTAGGTCACTATTGACACAGTGTAAAGCCTTTAACAGGGCAGACCATCAGAAGTGGTTGAACAATATTACTGCAGTGATTTTTGTGGGTATCATCCCCACCCCAATTTTACCTTCTTATTTCTGGAGGGTTTTTGGGTTACCAAATTCTAGTGTTATGTGTTGTTGATGCATGTCTTAGTTTCATGTTCACTTGATGTATTTACATGCATGCAATTTACTTTCAGTTAAAAGTTTTATTGGTTAAAGTGTGATACTTCTGATTCACCCCCACCCCCCCCCCCCCCCCCCCCCCACTCTCATAAGTATTCTTTCCATATTTGAATATATTCCAACAACATTGAGGATTGTTTCTTTCTCACTATTAT
This sequence comes from Cupressus sempervirens, assembly GCA_028749045.1. Taxonomy (NCBI): domain Eukaryota; kingdom Viridiplantae; phylum Streptophyta; class Pinopsida; order Cupressales; family Cupressaceae; genus Cupressus; species Cupressus sempervirens. Next base: position 109,574,962 of record CM053793.1, on the reverse strand, counting down.
AAATCACATTTTACTCAGCTCTGCAAGTATAGAATCATTCTAAATGATGTTTTAGATGATATATGACTATTCCATCTTCATTTTTGCTTGCATAAAAATTGTTTTGCAACAATTAATGACAATTTCCACCTACACTAGAGGTGTATGATCTATCGGAGCTCAAGATAGTTATCGTAATGCTAAAAAGGCAGTTTTATATAGTTTGTGTTTTTTAATGTCATTAGAAGACATTTATTATTTGATTTTTCTAATAATTGAATGGTCATAAATTAAGGGAGGATTGTGTGTCATTGTGTAGGAAATTAGTTTTGGAAGATCCCCTTTTTGTATTGTATCTAAAAGTGTACAGAAAATTCTCGAGCAATCCAGGAAAATAATATCAGCTTTAAAGGAAGATTACAAATAGGAAAAATTTGCAATTAAAGAAAGATAATACATAATATCAAACCATAATAAAGTGAGTTTTTATGCATGTAGTGTTATTTAGTAGATGTATTTTATAGGATATTCTTAGATGAGACTTACATTTGGGATGCTGTATGGTGAGCAGAAACACTCTGATTGAGCAAGCCTGCACACCTCTCTCTGATTTGGAGAGATCTGTTAAAGACATTGAACGGTTATTTGATAAAATAGGTATGTTGACCCAGGTCTTTTCAAAGATTCAAAATATTTTATGACATTAAAATGCATAGATTGTTAGTTGGACATTTTTATTTTGATTGTGTCAATTTATAGAAATAGAAATCAATATAGGGAATGGATTTAGAATTTTGTACCCTATAAAGTAGTAGTTCGGTGCATAAGTAATAGTTAATAGAAAATTTTTGTAAAAGATAAATAAAATTTGTAGTGTGTGCTTGATATTATTGCATGTTTGTAACTCAAATTTTTTTTCACTATAAGAGGGAGAATACCTTTTAGAATTTGTAAGAGTTCAAAATGTAGCCAACTCAGTATTATTAACAATCTTGACTTATGTCCTGTCACATACGTTTCTACTACTCAGTCCCTTGTTCCAGCTCTGAAAGTTTAGATGTATAGTTGTATTGATGATGAACATTTATTGCCCCTAATTTTATTTTATATGAAAAATTGGGTAGAAAATGGCAGTTAAGTCAATCACGAGGATCACAATGCATGAATATGGAGTTGATTATTTAAGTCACATGGGTGTGAGTTCTTAGTGTCTTCATGGGAAGTCAACTCACCAGCTGTGAGGCTTCGCTATTATCTTTATTGCATAATCATCACAACACCTTCTAACAGAGACAATTAATGCATCTTAAATTCACTTTTATAACTCTTTTTGATAACCCTACAAATGGAGCAATTTACTCACCTATAACTAGTTTGGACCAAAGAGTAACTTAGAATGAACACAAAAACAAGGACATTGATCAAAGATGCCTTGATTGATAGTTAAGTTGTGCATATGTAACTCAGTTGTTATGGTATCTTTCTACCCATTATATTATGTAGGTGTAGATGGAGCCTTGGAAGATTCTCTTTTCAGTATTTCCCTATTTCACCTTAAGGGTAGTATTACTTGATCTTTCATCAACATTATCTTTCTTTCCTCTATCTCTATCATATTGAACTTTCCCTCATCCGGTAGATAGAGATTAGAGAGAAAATAAGACCTAAATCCATTTCTCTCCTGCATAAGTTACCAAACATTAATGGTCTTAATCAAAGAACAATGAAAGCAAACAAACACTTCATCAGTATATCTCTTAATTCAAAGTACTTCCAAATGGTTAAGGAGGTAAGGAAGATCAATTTTACTCCATGAAACCCACATTTGCAATGAGAATTATTGTAGGCTAAATGTAAACAATTAATCTCAGGTTTTACCAGTACTTGACATTTCATATTTAGGAAATGCTTACTTTTAAGCCAAACTATCGATAGCCAAAGGATTTAATATGATTTGAGATATACTACATTGTAATTGTCACATGGATTTCCAATGAGAGAAAATTTTTTTTTGAGGCTTGATCTTGGGTCATATGAGAGGCCAATGATGTAGCCCTGGAGATTGTTTTTTCATGCAACAAGAGACGAGGACAATGAAACACAACTTGTAGAGATCCAAAACTTCCCAATATCTCTTGGGAAAACTCTTACTTGTCATGGACTGTTCATGATTTAGACTCTTGCTACCTTAGTTTATGTTGATAAAAACTGAAGAGAGGCTATCAAAGTGAAGTATAAATGTTAACATCTTGAGGATGAATTCTTATGTTGTAGACCCCTAAATATTTTACAGACTTGGAAATTTGAGAGCCCTATGTCAATAATGTAACACCTTTCAATAAGCATGCTTGAATTGGGTAATCCAAAATTTAACATCTTGAGCATGAATTCTTATGTTGTAGACTCCTCAATATTTTTACAGACTTGGCAATTTGAGAGACCTGTGTCGATAATATAATGCCTTTCAATAACCATGCTTGAATTGGGCAACCCAAAATTTAATAACCCAAAATTTAATGGTAGATATTGGGTATTTTATGGTGAGATGAATCAATTCTTGAAGTTTCAGAAATGGGTCCTCTCCAAATTTGCTACTTTTCATATAGATCAGTTTCTATAACAATGCTTGGATTGGGAAAATGAAGGCATTACTTACCCATCCAGTCTTTCTCAATGCCCCCCACTTCTTAACAATATCTTTATCTTTTTACACACATACACATCTCTGTCCATAAGAATTTAGAAGGAATCCCTCAGAAGGAACTAAACTTATGATACAACTTTGAAGAACTTTGATTGTGTACCTGAAGGTGAACACACAAGTACATTTGACCCCATTTTTAGACCAAATTTTTTTACCATCTATTAAAATGTTTTAGATTGGTCAGAATATGGAAAGAAAAAATATGGTTTCTTCAAATTGCATGTTCGTGTTGGTTGAAATTTTGACCAACATGAGCTTAACATGTGAAAAGGGCAATTTTTGCCTCTTTCATTCTTTTCTTTCATGCACGTGCAGGAGCTGTAAGGGTTTTTCTAGTGATCAATTGAAGTTTAGGGCATGGTTTTTACTCTGACAATTTGAAGTTCCCAGAGCTTTCTAGTGGGTGTGGTTTTTACTCTGCTGGGCATGGTGAGGATGTATTAAAGAGGATTTTATGTTTCACTTATTGCAAGAATTGAATCAATGCATAGAAATATTCAACTATTTTGGATTTTATTGTAGGATATGTGGGTTGGTACATCAGTTGTAGGATTTAAAATGTTTATCAGTTTTAATATGCGGGTTAGTACTTCAAACTAGATATTAATACTTTTATCCTACAATAACTAACTGGGGCCATATGGGGAATGCTTAAATATCAGTTTTAATAAATGTTTTAATATGTGGGTTGGTATAACATTAGTTTTAATATCCTTAAAAGTAAAAGCATTTAAAATTTCTTGGATTTTAGTGTAGGATAAGGTCAATATTGTAGGATAAATGTTTTAATAAATGGGGTCAAAGACCAAAAACTATTGAATATAACCTGACATTAACATATTTGAAAATGGACCCAAATTTGTCAGTCAATAGCACTCTAGGCACCATTAACCTTCCAAAACAAGAGAAGCAAGTGGGAGGTCAAATATTATTTGTTGAGGATAATGGTTTGGATCATCATGTGAGGATATGAAATTGGATTTGCAATAGTTTAGTCAAAAATGGGCTTTGATAAGAGCCAAGATACCACATACTAAGGCAAGGGCTCATAAAACAATGTAAAATGTACAAGGTTAGAATTTATGATGCTACACAAAGCAACCACTAAAAATTTAAATGACTCATTATTGTTATAAGATAAATAATAAATAGAATAAGTGCATGTGTATGTAGAAAACCTTACTCAATTACAATCTAGTCCAATTCATTGGAAAATGTTTATTTATTTCACCTTAATAGTCATGTGTATTTCCTATAAAAATTCAAACATACACTCATGTCCCTTTGGAGACAACTAGAAATAAAACTTATTGAGATTTGGGGTGGGAGATATTTAAAGCATTTGAGGCAAACTGTCATGTTGAGTCTGGATATGTAGGACTAAGAGATGTAAGTACTTATTTACTTCTATTCATAGTTTACTAGAAGATTACCTCTATACATGATTTTTTCAATGTTCACATGAAATATTTTCCTTGCTTGAGCTTAGTCAATTTTACTTGACATAAAAGAATGTTCCAATGACATTTATCTAACATGTCCAAGTTTAAGAGGACATTATGATGCACAGAGCACAATGAACATTGTAGCTATGCAAACAATTGTAATTTTTTATTGTTTATTTAACCAATGTCAAGGAATATCTATGTGATCACAAGAGAGAGGTAGGAAATCATCTTTCATGATGATGGGTTTCAATTTTGATTAGGGATTCTCTATTTTTTTTTACTAATGTTTGCTTCTAATTGAAAATGGTTAGAGATAGCTTCCCAGTGGGTAATCACAATCACAATGTGGTAAGCTTAATTCATTATCATGATGACCATTACAATGAAAGTAACCACTAAGAAACTACTAGTATCATGATTGGACTTAGTTATTATTATTATTGACAGCATTAGAATGATCTAAAATTGATACCTAGATAAGACCTCTGGACTAACAGCTACCCCTTTGACTATTATTCAGCATCTTGTGTAATTGTAGGCAATTGTAGATTACATATTCTTGTAGGATGTCACTCGCTCTTGAAGTTTTTGTACCTAAAGTATTGTTGGGAAACATACACTATTTCCCACTATTGCAACTCTATTCTCACCATTTTCTTTTTCCTGCACTAGAGATTGCTGGCGTGAAAGGATGTGGCCAACAAGTTGTGCTCAAAGCTAGTATTATGTTTATGAATCCTTGCACTTTTTGTTTTAATCTACTACTTACCATGTCAACATTTTTTGTTTTCTAATATTTTTTAATCTTGTTCCTTTCGGAACATTTTTTTAATTTGGCTCTGAAGAAAATCTCATTCCTGATTTGGTAATGCTACATAGGTGATCTTTCACTTGACTGTACAAGCTCTTATATTCATTCCTACATTAGCTAGAGTTGCCAACAAGAATCCCTGCCACATTGAAATGAGTCGATAATTTTTGTATGTTGCCAAAGAGGTGATTTTGCATTAATTTTATATGATCTCTACACATGGGGCAACTGAACCAGAACTTTCTACCATCCTATATGAACACAACATGAAAAGACATGACAAATTCACAATCCTGTAACTTCAAAATAAACACAAAAATTGACATAATTCTTGTAGTATCTATAAAAGGGTTTTACAAAAATTTGAAAAATCTTGAATTCTATTCTGACAAGATTCATTCACCTTTGATAGATAAATTTTCACTTTTGGTATGTCACTCTCTAATTCCTTCACCCTTAAGAAAAATGCAGTGACCTTGAAAAAATAATGTTAGCTTGGAAGCAAAAATGTTGTTTTACTCACTTGCATTTGTGAAATTAGGCAAAAGAGGTTAAACTTCCCTACTTTAAGGCATAATTGGGATAATTCAAAGTTTTTTTAAAAATATGCTTTAAAAAATGTTGTTTTTTCAGCTTTTTGATAGGGTCGTCTGTGGTTCTACTTGGGTTCAGTCAGGTTTGGAGTGGACACAGGAAAATTTAGACAACCTGACCAAACCCAGACTGTTCGGCCCTGAATTGGACCCAAAAATGATATGGGGGGCTTTTTTCAGAACTTAGAACATAGATATGTATGGTCATATAATAAATGTAGTGAATGTCTTGTATTATAAATTTTTAAAATCCTCTCTAGTTTAAATTTTCCCATTTCTTTCATTATTGTCCCCTAAGAAATGCTTTAGACCCCCTACAATTGGAGTCTACACCACAAACACTATTGACCATATTCGTGAGTAGTTTATAAATCTAAAGCATGTTTAATGGGATTGCCTTAGAAGAATTAAATCTCTAAAGCATCTTGTAAAGTAAAATCTCATCCACAACTTTAGAAATGGCACGGTTTTCTACCTTGGTGGTTTCCCTTATACAATCTAATATACACTCTCTCAGGTTTGCAAGTTTTCGGATGATATGATGCAAAGATTTTTTCTAGCAGAAACATTGAAGTACTTGTATCTTCTTCTCTCACCATCCACTGTCATATCCCTTGACAAATGGGTGTTTAAGACTGAAGCTCATCCAATCAAAATTACTCCTCAGTATGTAGATGTATAGGAGAGGGAAGATTCAAAGCAAGTATCTGATGGCAACCATATGACTACAAAGATATTTGGGAGAAAGGAAGGTTGGCCATAGAGGCCATTTTGCTTATTTTTATCTAGAAGGATATTATTGCCCTGAGTTGTTCAACAATAATATCTATAATATTATTCCAAAGCCAAGTTGATTTGCGACCTATACATTTGGCTTTGGTAAGTTAAATGGCCATATTTGGCTTCTTTTTTTATTATTCTTTATTATAGAAAGTACTACATCTATTGTTAGGAAATATGCTGAAAAGTGGAAGGATTTTGTGACAAAATGTAACAGTTTTTTTCATCAATTATTAGACTTTAGTTATGGAAGTAATGCAGAATTCTGGCATAAGAAGAAAAAGTTAAGTGATGAAAATATCCCTCTCTTTGATGAAATATAAATGGCTCATAAATCTTACATAAGTGAATTAGTATTTGAATCCTACTTCTTGGGTCCAAGCAATTTATATGCTTCCCCAACTAAGAAACCTAAAGCTTCCACTTATTCTGAATGAGTTGGAAAAAAAAAAGAACTTGGCAATAAGCCAAAACTAACCTAGTCCTATCATCCTCCACACTCATTAAATTGAGAAATAAAGATAACTAAGTTGTTTATGGGCTCTGAACTAAAAAATGATGCCAAATTCAATTCAATAGAATTGTCCTTAGAGCCTGTTAAAGCATGCTGAAAATCAAATTGAGTAGTCTTCTAAAAAATAACACTTCTTTGCTTTCAATTTACATCTAAGTATAAACCAATAAAAGCCAACTTATTCCCTTCATTTTTAAGATGAGCATCTTCTTCTTCCATACAAGAAGACATTTCATACATGTTAGTGGAACTTCAATCAGAGCATAAAAATCACAACTTTTAACATTACTCCACTTTTAACATTACTCCCTATTGAATGAAAGGAAACCTAGCAGCTTTAAGCTCTGCATCCCCTATTTTGCTCTTTTTGTCAACTCCAAAATCATTAATGATGAATTCAAATCTCTAGTAGCTAAAAGAGAACAAGGAAAAAAATTTCTCAATTGACATCTTGTTTATCAACAAAGGTTGCTTTAATCTTTGTATAGATAAATAGAGTAGACTCAAAAATAGTTTCAACTTGACATCTTGAAATATAGAAGCTTAAACTTGGTGCATAAAAGAAAGCCACCAAAATTTCTAGCCTATGTTCATTCATCTTATTTTTTTCATCTTAATAAAGTTGAATATAAATTCTGTTGAAAGGGGGGTATTTCGATCCTTCTCATAGTGTCCCCTCAATTTTGGTCCATGGACACACACCACACACATGTGGACATTCACACCCATGCCCGCATCATGATCATCCTGCACACCCTAAATGCATACACATGTACACACTGCACCCACATTTGCCCACATGCAGATTGTGCATGTCCACAGAAGTGGGACACACTTTGTTTCTTTCATTAATGTTGAGAGTGCAATAACTTGAAAGTTTTTATTCTTCCATTAGAATGAATAGTAAAACAATATTTTTAAAAGTAAACCCATGAGCAATAGCATATAGGTTGAAATGAGGACATATTCTAATGGGTGGAGTTTGACACTAGATCTTGTTATGCTACAGTACAAACACATATTAGACAATTTTAATCAATAAATTTTATACAAAAATAACAATGTTTGTTCCTATCCTTAGTGTTGAGACTTGAGTGTGTAATAACTTTTAAAAAGTTGTTCTTCCATGAGAATGAATGAATAAATTATAAAACAACATGTTAGAAAAAATGAGAGCAATAGTTCCTATAAGTTGAAAATAAGGAGCATATGCTAGTAAGTGGAGGGAGTGTTGGGAACTCTAAGTGCTCAGTTATATTTTTGTTATGAGTTGTTTTAACAACTCACCAAGCCTAGAATAAGTGAAAACTATACAAAGTATGATTTTTCCTTTATATTTTGTTTTGGATGGTTTATAAGAGCAACACAATATTGTTTTCTGTGTTATTTTCTATTAATGCCTATATGATTTTGCCAAAATTTCTAATAATCTTCTATCCTTAATGAAAACAATATTCTATTCCTATCTATGGGAACAAAATATACTCCTCTCCCTCAACATATATGCATGGTTTTATAAGCCTAAGATTGTTTTTATTCAGCATGGGAAGAAATATAGTTTTTTCTTTTCTAAAATGATCATAATACCAGGGATGGTGGATTGACTCTAGTATGGTTGAGGGACATCATTGATGGACTCAGCTATCCTAGGGAAGTAAATGATTACCAGGAACAACAATTACCCAGTGATGAAGAAGAAGAAGATGGTGATGATTTTGGTCATGCTAACGATAATAGTGATAATGATGGTGATGATGTTGATGATGATCATGATCATGGTCATGAAGATGGTGATGATCATGGCGATGATGGTCATGATAATGATAGTGATCAAGAGGATGATGATGGTGATGAAGATGGTGGTGGTGATGATGATGACCAAAGTGACAACTACGATGATGGTGATGATGATGATGATGATGACATGGATGAAGATCATGATGATCAATGAAATGTCTAGGTAGGATCAATGTCAACTATGATGGGGTCTTGTAAGACCAATTTTTTCTTTCCAAACCATATGTGCACATATAAACATTAAGTAGAACATGTCAATTTGTTTTAGATACAAACATTAGTTACGCTAAATTTTTAAGACAAATGATTTACATATACAATCTACTTTATTATTAATTTTTTTTTGGTAAGTCTATTACTTTAATTTCGCTACTGATTTCTAAGACTTGCTAATTTTTTTCACTGGGCAATATGGATGCACCATCTCAGACACCTTCAATAGAGGTAAACATTAGTTATTGTAAATTTTAATGTTAATATAGAAACAAATTTCATATTATTATGTTCTTTTCTTTATGGCTTTGGAGTTATTTTGATGAAATTATACGGATATTTGATGTCATAACAAATGATAGGAAAAAGCTACAATGATCATTGATCAAATGCTATCTAAAATACGGGCATCATATCTACATGACTTTGTTCTTAGTACTTACCCTGTATTCATCACCTAACAAATTAAGTAAAGATACACTGATGACCTTGTTAACATTATCATCAAGGGTGACAAAAGTGAGGAGAAAGAGGCACTGAGAATAGAATTGGACCATAGAATCCAATCTTTGAAGGTAAGCAGTAATTCGACTAAAGCAGTAATAGAAGTTCAATAGATATTAATATTTTATAGTATCTTATGGATCATGATCTCTAATTTTATGTGTTCTTGAATAGACATATGTGCCAGTTGCAACATCACATGGTGAAAATGGTGAGGGTTGTTGCACACAACCTTTGTGTAAGTAACACTTTGTTTGTTTTGATCAACATTATAACACTTAACTTTTTTTTTTTGGACGTTTCTCGCTAGTATCACATTTGATCTTTATCCATTGCAAATGTCTTTGCTAACAATATTCTATTCTTCAGCTCATGATGAAGTGCAGACTCCTCCTTCGGTTGCTGGTCTAGTATTGCCTACTGCATTGTCGGCAACACGGACCATGCAAACATCATTGTCTATGCCAACTAGAACTGGTAAAACCTTCTTTTGCTATATTTTGTAATGTGCTATATTTCGTAATGTATTTCTGCAAGTTGATGAGCAATGAAGTAGCATATCAGTGCTTAAATAATGTCTACAGAAGCCTACATACACACAAACACATGCATACGCACACCACACATACATACATACATACATATATACCCACACATAGAGAGACATGGACATAGGTAGGGAGGTAGAGCAACATAGAGCGGTACTAAAATTGTCATTTAATTGTCATGATGTTTCAGGTGATAGACCAATAGAGAGCAATACTACTGAAGCTAATCTATTTCTTGGAGTAGTTCGTGTGATTAGTACTGGTTCATATGAAGGAGCATTGTTGCTGAATAAGAAAATTATGCTTCCATTAAAAGAATGAAAGCTTCCAGGTGCTTTAAAATTGTTATTATTTAAAGTGTAAATTTAGTTTACTTTTACATTACTCATTTTGGACTGATAAATCCTTTATGTTTTTGTAGGTAATAATGCTTTCTTTGAACATCTTTTTCATATGACATTGAGACTATTTGGACCCACCATATGTAAAAGGTACATAGTTTCATATCATTGCTACATAATTTTTCTTTTCTTCTATTTATTATAATATATTAAAGTTATTGATCTAACAATCTATTTGTTTTTAAAAAGGTGGAATTTACAAGCTGTGGAATTAAAAAATCAGCTAATTGCATCTATTGAGGAGAAATTTGGAAAAAACATTTTTGACACTGGCCTACTTCTGAAAAGGGCAACAAAGCATATAAAGACTGCGAGGGATCAATATAGAAGGGTGTTAGAGTAATTATTTGTTCACACTTATTAATTAAATCACTTTGATTTATTTAATTAAGTTTCCTATTACTCTAGTTTTCTTAAGCTATCTTATAGGTGCATATAATTAATATTTTATTAATTATATTATGCAACCTAGCTTTTTTAGGCTTTAGGGCTTTCATTCACCTTTAAGGTTGAACTCTTGTAATTCTTTTTTCAAGCATTCATTCAATCAATCTGAGAATACAATTTTTCTCTCATCTTGTTGAGTTCTTCTAAGCTCTGTTTTTTCTTTCTTTTTCAATTTCTCTTCAACAAGTTATTTGCATGCAAGTGATCTTGGCAATCTGTGAAGTTGGTTTTCACAACTTCTACATGGTATCAGAGCCTCCTTACTGCTTCTCTGTTGAATAATTTTTTAAGTCTTGATTTGAAGACACAAACCCTAGTTTGTTTGTGCTTTTTTCTTCAATCGGGAGGAAGAGCATTTCTTTTGAGCACTTTGGGCCCAAACAGATGCTACCATTGGATCCAAAAGGTCGTTTATAGTCAAGATCCATATAAAATTTGTCCTTTTTGGCTTCCGTAGCGTCAGGCAAAATTTTTTTGCCCCTTGAGAGGCCGTACGGACGCATTTATTGCAAATTTTTAAAAAAAATTTAAAATTTTCATTTTGGGCCACTCCACCTAGTGGCCACCCGACGGCCACCCATGCGCCACCAGAGGCCCACCTATGCCCGGCCTGCCTGCAGCTTTCGCCACCACACCACCGCGGCCCAGCCCCTGCCCCTGCAACCACCGTCTCGTCGCCTGCCCGCCACCCTTCAAGCTGCGCCATCAGATCTCGCCACCCCTGCGGCCATCACCACCAGCGGCCTCCGCCTGTTCATAGCCCCACCTGCTTAGTAGCCTACATGGAAGATTCTATACAGTTGGAGCAACCTACAGATGACACGTGGTAGGGGTGCCACGTTGGCACTCTGCCATGTGGACCATGCCATGTCACCTGACACGTCAGCCGGCACATGACCACAGGGGGCCACGTGGTATTTTTTTTTTGCCTTAATGGCCTCCAAGCCATCAATTTTAGGCCCTCAAAATGCTGACATCAACATGACATCAGCACTGCATCGGCACCCCTACCAACACTTCATGTCCTTTTTTGACCTACTCGCAATTTTTTGGCCATATCTTGAGCATACAGAGGTCTTTTTTCAATCCAAAAGAAGCACCAGAAAGTTGGTTCCAAGGTGGAGACAGTGATGTAGGAGTTGTTTGGTTTTGATGCATTTTAGTTTCCAATTTTTGCAATTAAAGTCCAAAGTTTTGTTTTTGACTCCAGCGAGCGTTTCTTGTGCATCCCATCTTCGTTTTTTAAAAATGTGACATTTTTAGAAAGCTGGTTCTATCTTCTTTTCAAAAATGATGTAATTTCTTCCAGATTCTGCCCCATGCTCTTTCTATCATGTTTTTGGCATTTTTGCTCTATGATGGATATCTTGGGTATTTCGGGTCCAGGGATCATTTTCTTAGCATGGGATCTCTTCTTTTAGGCTGTACTATTTTTTGTATCAGCTTTTTTCTTATTTTGATCATTGTTGATATTCATTGTAAGCATCTTTATGCAAACACACTGAGATAAAGTGCCACTCTTGTGTTTCGGCATCCTTTTCATCATTGTGGTTTGTTGTACTCGCACTATTTTATAAAGTGCCATGGGGGGGATAGTTGTTTGCCAATTTTCTGCCCTCTTCCTCTTTTTTCTTCATGTAGTGTCGGTGACACGTGCCTTTATAGGTGTTTGTACCTCACTCTCGATGTGTTTGGTTCTTATGTTGTAGGAGATTTTTGGCCCATCTTTTTAGTTGCTTGTCACCTCACCTCGTCTGCATTAAGGGGGGGTTATATTGTTGGTTCTAATACTTCCTTGGTTTGATGGTTCGTTAGATTGAGCTATGTATTTAGTACCTGATCCTACATACTAGGTAATTGTAGTGGCTGGCTACCTATGCATTTTGGTGAGATGGATCACCTACCATATAGACACTCTCGGTTTGTGCCTTCTATTTCCATGGAGGACCTTCAGATCAGCAATTTCTTTCTAATAGAGTTTGTGGCTTCTTCTACTTCAGTGGTTTTCTTCATGATCTTCTCTTTGTTCCTATCTTCTAGAACATTCTTTGCTATCTCTTTTTGGAGAGGGGTTTTTCCCATTGGGTTTTCTCCTTTGTCTCTGGTTTACAGAGATTTCCCTGTTTTGGGTACCTGATCAGGCCTTGTTGCCGGGACCCTTTTTTCCTGCTTTCATAGTTGTGCTAGGTTAGCTTATCTCTTGAGATTTTCTTAAGGGGGGGTGTTAGAGTAATTATTTTTTTGTACTTATTAATTAAATCACTTTGATTTAATCAATTAAGTTGCCTATTACTCTAGTTTTCTTAAGCTATCTTGTAGGTACATATAATTAATATTTTATCAATTATATTGTGCAACCTAGCTTTTTTAGATTTTAAGGCTTTTGTTCACCTTTAAGGTTGAACTCTTGTAATTCTTTTTTCAAGCATTCATTCAATCAATCTAGGACATAGTTTTTCTCTCATCTTGTTGATTTCTTCCAAGCTTTTCTTTTTCCTTCTTTTTCAATTTCTCTTCAACAAGTTATTTGCATGCAGGTGATCTTGGCAATCTGTGAAGTTGGTTTTCACAACTTCTACAAAGGGCTCTTAAGGATAACCCAAAGTACGACCGTTCTCCTATGATTCCACTAATGGAGTGGAATGAAATAATAGAAGATGCAAATGAGAAAAGGCTATGTGAAGATAGAGATAATGAAGCAGCACAAGGCAAAAAGAGGTATGTCATTATAGTATTGAGAACATTGTAATCATGCACTAATTATTGATATTTGTAAATATATAATCTAAGATGTTTGAAATTTTTCATAGATTGCAAGACACATCCATGGCTACAAAAGCGAGAGTAGAAAAGGTTGGCCAACACAAACTTGTCTCTGGTGGCTATATCAATCTCCAGTCTTGACTTGTAAGTAGAGCAATGAAATTTCATTTTTTTTTTAATATAATGTTGCAAACAGTTTTGTTTAATGAAACCATACATGAAAAATTGACGTTATCTAGAAAAAAACCTAGGGCACAAATTTCAATGTGGAGATCATAGATGAAGATAGAAAAATTGCCTTGAAGGAAGGCTATAAAGTTGTGGCTGCACACCTATGCGAAGAATCTGTAAGCCTTTCCCAAGAATCCAGTGCACCAAATGATATCTCATAGGTAAATTGGTCAGATGAAAAGTAAATGAAATTAAATAGTTGAGAAGATTCTTTTTTGGTATTAGTTTTAAACATAAATTGACTACATAACATGTGCATAACATTTTACTATAGCCTTCATATCCTACCACAGAACATGCTCGTGACAAAGGCCATGATGTGCATTATAGTGGTGGAGGTATTAATTTGCTATTGGAAATTAATTATACAATTATGAATACAATTTAACATCTTTGACGTGTATCCTTTTCTTGAATATTTCAGAGCATGTTGAACATCATGCTGAAGGAGTGGACCATGTTCCAAGTGTTCACCATTTTGACATGGTGGCGGATCAAAATATTAATGTACATGATGTGGCATTGTTAGGTAAGAAAAATGCATTTTATGTTGTACTCGTACTTAATTACAGACTTGTAACAATTAGAAAAAGAAAAAGAGTATGCCAATTTATCCCATTCACTTGTTCTTGCAACAGAGCCCCCTTTAGTGCAGCAACCTCCTGCTCCTCCAAAGAGAAGAAGCCATTGTAATTTGACATTACACATGCTAAAGAGGAGGAGAATGATGTAGATATGGATGCTCCTATTAGTGCTTTTCTTAAGAGAGCTTAGAAAAACAAAAAAAAGAAATGATGTTTTAAAAATCTTCTTTGATAAACCTTGTTGGATAATGAACGAACTTTGTTTTAAGTAATTATGTATGAATGATGCGTATTAATACAAATTTTTATTTTATGTTAATGAATATTGTTATGTTTTAATGAATTCTTGATTAGTATTGTGTATTAATGAATTTTATATCATATTAATAAATGTTATGTGATTGTATTGATTGAATGTTATATTTCATAAATGGATGAATAAATGAATGAAGTATGTAATTAGATGATAATGGGTAATTTAGATTGATGTTAGGAGGAGAGGGGTGAGGCCAGATGAGCTTCCATTGTCATGCAGTTGGCGTTGTTAAGTAGATAATATTATAGTATTCTTGAAACCAAGTGAAGCTCAAACTAACATAAAATGGACACTTTGCATGTCATAGGTCTAAAATGATCCACAACTACTACTGCCCATAACATACAATGAAAATGTGATATGGGATTTATGTGTGGCTACCTACAATGTTTGATATTTGATCATTTTTTTCCCTTTATATATTTACCCTTTTTGTTTACCCTCAGCAATAGTTGTCAATAATGATATTCTGAACTATACATTAGGTGACTTAAATTACCATTATGGGTAAATACTACAATATCATTCTAATAGATATGGTTGATCAAAGATTCATCTCCATATTTGGGAAGAATTTGATAACTTCTCTATTGAATTCTCTAATATAAGTGTATTCTATTACAACAAGATGTATCTTTATTTTCCTATCATATTGATGTCCTCACTAGAATCCAAGGAACTTTAGGAAGTTTATACATTAACAAATTCCACATTCTTGCCCATCAAGAATCCAAGGAACTTTAGGAAGGCTAGAGGCTAATTGACTCCTCTCCTCTCCTCTAATTGATTCAATTGTTTCCAACACTCATTTATCCACTCCAACCCTCAAATCGCTATATTCACCATGTGGTGCTTTCTAAGTGCACCCTTGCTACTTGTTCATCAGTCACCCATTGTTCCTTTCTCTATTCACTCTTTACAGGAAATGAATTTGTGAATAGAGGAACAATTTTTGCTAGGTGAATGCTAACAATGACAATTCTCGAACACATAACAGTGTTCAAAATTTGCAAGTGTCTGGTTGTTGTATCAAGACTGAGGAAATTGTGATGAATTTGGGTTTGGAGCCTCAAGAGGAGGGCATTAATCAAGCTCCTCTCTGGCTCCATCTATAGCAGATGTGGAAACTTGACTAAGTGTCAAAAAATTCAACTTGTTCAGACCTAAAGTGATATTTGTTTTACTTGACTCTTATCAATACTCATCCAACTTCATGGGCTTGCCCTAACTATTACCTTTGAGTTGAGATCAAGTTTAAACTAATTGATCTTGATTCTCAACTGAATACCTTTGAGTTGAGATCAAATTTGAACTAATTGATCTCAATTGAATACCTACCACCAGGGCCCTGACTTGCTCAAGATTTCCATCTGACAGCCCCTAAGACTTCAAAATGTTGCCAAGCTACAACTAAAACTAATAGAGTACACACTATGAAAGCCAAAAGAGAGGGTCATCACTTGCGTTGGGATGAAGGTGTGAAAAGGTCACAATGGTACTAAAGAAAAATTTCAATCAAAGAATAAAAAGTAAAAACTTAGTATCTGCTAGATGTGTACTCAAAGGCTTTTATTCTATTTAGGAATGTTGTGTCATTGTTCACCCTATTGCAAGCAGGTGCACACGAGGATGAAATGAAAAGTTCCACCCATGAAAAATGATTATGCTAGTAAGGACAGTGAGGATAGTTCCATGAAGCAACAATGGTTACAAAGGTTTAGGTTGGCATGTGCTCAAACTAGTGATGATTGTGGGAGCATTTAAATCAACTTCTAAAAGATCTTTGACTGGGTCACTAGACATGAGTGCAGCTGCAACAAACAAAGGAAAATAAGATTCCTCTCAAAATGGAGCCAATAGGAGATCAAGGAGCAATGATGCTTCAAATAATTGTTCTCAATCTTCCTCATTAGTAGACTTTTTTTTGAATGGCCAAATGGATTTTGGAAATACGATAGTTAATCCCCTTTTTAGAGGATCCACAGTACTGGAAGAAGCCTCCAGAGTCATAGAGAAAAGCAAGGTGGAATCAAGTTATAGAAGAGGGCAATCGTTGTCTCGTATTAGACCTAATGATGTCAATAACTATCAATTTGAGGCTATATGTGGGTAGAGGAGAGGATGTTCAGCGTTTCAGAACCATTCCATTAATTCTAAAAATACATCTAATCAAATGGCTAATGTAGATAGTGAACGAAGAGGAAGGTCTCTATATTGTTGCAAATATTATGAATTTAAGGTATACTTTGATTGTTATTCAAGAATTTGATGCTAAATTTGGCTCATTCATAATATTTCTCCATCAGAACTATTCCACTTTTTGCTATGTCATATTTTAGATTCATAAAGATGGATACAATTTCTAGCTCAAGTGATTTATCTTTAATACACATGCTATTCTTATTCGTTACTGGCAGAGTGACATGGATCAAGCATCTCATTCTCCTGGATAGTTAGCTAGATAAATTTGCAACTAATTTACTAAGTTTCATGTTAAGACTGAATTCCTTATAGCTGTTATGCTACTCAAAGTCTCTACTTCAATCCTGAGCATATTTTGCCAGCTGCGTGGTATGTATTTTTCTTGAGGGCTACTTTTGTAGATACTTTCTATTTAATATATGTTGCAACATCTGGGAGCATATTTTACTTTTTGTACTTTATAATATGAGGGTAGATTTTTGGATTAAATATCAACATAATGATTTTCAAGGACATATTATATTTGTAATTGGAATAGCTACAATATGCAAGGTTTGAAGCAGGAAGTGATTATAGATCTTGTTGGACAATGTCATACTTACAAGCAGCGCGTGATGCATCTTGTCAATACAACTTCATAAGTTACATTTTCTATTTATGATTTTCATTTGGAATCCATTGTTTTAGTTCTGAGATGAATTTGGTAAAATTATTTTATAAATGAGTGAATGACACTTGTCATCCAGCTCATTGGATAGACCTACAGAGACTCAAACATTGAGAGCCAATACTTGAACAAATAGGATTAACAAATATGTTAAATAAATTTGATCCCTTTTCATATGTGCCTACAAGGCTCTGATTGGACCACAATACATCCTCCAACATTGGAAAAAAAGAAACACAAATACAAACACAATCACCAACCTTCGCTATTCTTTAGGACAATATACTTAATGAAGAGTTTGAGGAGGCTTATACCACAGATGTTGTTTTGGTCTGTCCCATTAATTTGAAAGGTGGTTGTAGAGAGCAGTTAAAGGATCTTGACTGACTCCAAGATTAGCGAAAATGTCTTCTATCACATTTAAATGGAATGTGCAATTTTGAAACCTAACATTGACAAACTTAAGGGCCCAGCAAAAGAGCTTCTTTTACACAATGCCTAAACCTCCAATCGGGAAAGGAACATTGTACATGACTTTAATTGATTTAACAAGAAGAAATCGCAGTTCCAGTATATGATTGTCCACCCTTCTCGAAGCTATAGACACCATACCTGCCACTAAGCCTTGCTTCTTCATCTCATTGTTCGATTTGATTTCCAAGAAGAGGGAGCCCCAGTGCATTAATTCACCATTTGCATTTTTTCCACATTTTCTTGGCAAGCACCATTTTTAAAATTTAATTATACATAATTATTAGGGGAACTACTGAATTTGGAGAGCATTTGCAATAGTTTGTGTACTATATTTTTTCTAGTATTATTTCTGTCACCCCTTGAGTGAAGGGTAGTGCTTATTTTTATTATTAACTATTCTGTCTTTTTATGAGTAATGCTTGTCTTTTATAGTGACATTTTAAGGATGTTCTTTTAATAAATTCTGTTCTCATTGTATAACCTAATGTGTGTTATCATTCACTATTTGGATTTTCACAATGTTTGTGAATTTTCCTTGTTTTATATTCAGAAGAACATGGTTTTCTCTAATGCCAAATCAGAACTTATGGACAGTATTAGTTATTAAGCAGAAATGGAGATCGTACAAAAGCCAAAGTTCATGAATTTCTCTTATTAAACTTATCACCTCTCTTTTACCAATACAAATTAACCACTAAAACAAAAAGAAGATTGTATAATAATAAATAATAGGTTACAGAGAATGTTTCACCATATTATTTCTACTATCTACACTACCTAACAAAAACTCTTCAATTTCAGTCACACAATCCTGATTCTACCTGCACAATAAGCCACAAAAGAACATAAATAAAAAAATAAAAAATGATTGAAGATAACTTGAAATGGTAGCCAACATCATTACATTCCTATGATAGATCCAAAGACATTAAATAGAAATTACAGACTTGTTGAGTCATAATATCAATGTCAATTGCTTACCATATCCCAGGGGGGCTTGCTGTTACATCAGGCATATTCAGCTACCTACGCTTATGAGAGTGTATATGAGCAATGTTAGTATGCTAATAGAAACCAAATTTAAATAAATCTTATACAAACTAAACAAAATTCATAAACTTCAAGATAGACTAAGATGAGATCTCAATTGAGAATATGAGCCATTAATGGACTCTCTCAATGAGAAGCTCTCTTGTTGAGTGGCTTTGTCTAAATAGATAGAATGTATGCTCAAGCTTATGCTTCAAAAATGGCTTCAAATGAAGTTGGAATTTGGGTGTGAGTGTATGGTTTTGATGTAAAATGGCTTCTTAAAATGGCATTATGACTTTACTTCATGGATTGTGTTATTTTGCAAAGGGGAAGGATCCAATTTATAGGCAAGAGGCTTGAGGGTTTGAGGGCTAAGATGCAAGGATGGGAAAAAGCTCATGCAGGGCTCAGATTGCATGAGAGGAGAGCACATGAATTGTGCTTCCTTATAGCCAATCAAGGAGTGACACATGTCACATGGTGAGAGGATGGAGGAAAGGGGAAGGATGAGTCAACAAAGGAGGCTCAAGGGATAAAATCTTCATAAAGACCCTCATAATGGCTTGTAAGAGCAATAAAAGGGCTTGGAAGAGTCATTTATGGCCTAGTGGGCTTCATAAGTTTTATGGTTGAGATATTTTGAGAGAGATGAGAGCAATTTCAACTTGGACTTGATTAGGAAGGTTTTAAGCTTGCTTAGGCTTCTACAAATGATTAGAGGATGGATTAGGATGGTTTAGGATTAGCTTAGGGATAGGCAAGTGGATGGCATTTAATGAGGGTGGGTGAAGGAGGAGATATTTGTTAACTTTGGCTTGGGTTGGGAAGTTTTAACTCATGTTTAGGGAATGTGACAAGGTTAGGAGGGGATTAGGATTAGTTTTAAAGACATCTTCTAGAAGAGGCTAGACTTTGGATGAGGATAAAGACTTTCTAGAATAGTCTAGAATTTCCTAGGATGAGGATGAAGACTTTCTAGAAGAGTCTAGAACTTCTTAGGATGAGGATAAATTAGATTTTTAGGAAATAAATAAAGTTTTATTTATTTCAACGGTTTGGGTTGAGGAGATATTTATTAAAACTTTTTTTTAATAAACATGAGGATTAATATTTAATCTTAATTAAATATTTTGAGTTGGGATTAGGGGTAGGAAATGATGGGATTAGCCTTTAATCAAAATTAAAGAAGGATTTAGAAGATTTTGGAAGAGGTTAGTGGTCTTAAGGAAATTGGCCAAATTTTGGGCAAAAAATAAATTTTTTATTTATTTTGTGTTTTTTGGTCAATTTATTAATTAAATAATTAATAAATAAGGAAATAATGTTTAAATAAGATTTAAACATTTTTGGGAGGGATTCCTTAATTAAATATTTTTAATTAAGATAAAGGGACTTAATGGCATAAAAATAAATAAATTAATTAAATAATTAATTAATAAATGATGATGTCATCAGGACTTTTTCAGAAAATAAAAATACTTTATTTTCTAAAGGTTTTTAGGTGTCTACATTTTTCCCCTCTTTGATGTGATGCCACAAGTGGAATGGCATCAAAGATAAGAAAATAAGATGCCCAAGGCTAGAGCAGAAGAGGAGAGAATGGACTGTGAGATGCCCCCTCAAGAAGGCGGCGGGGAGAGAAAGCGAGGCTCGATGACTTCTTGAAAAGTACAAGAATCTGAGATGAGCAAGAAGACTCAAATTGGCAAAGAGAAGGGGTTGAATTAGCTCAAACTCTCACTATGGGAGAATGATAAAGGAGAATCAGATGTACAAGAGGAAGCAAGCTTAAAACTTTAGGGAAGGTGGAGGATGAAGGAGCAGAGCGCTATAAAAAGGAATCTAGGATAGGGAGATGGATGAGGGGATTATAAAGCTGATGCAATAGGATTTCAAAGAGTCAGATTGGTGGAAGGTGGGTTTCGGAGATCCCTAGCACTAGGATTGTGGATCTTGAAAGATGAGGCTTGGTGGATTGATTTGGATTGGTGGATCCCTAAGACTAGGATTGTGGATCCCTAAAGCTAAAGGTGAGGAGTGATTCAAAGAGATATTGATGCATAAGTTGGGGTAGGAGAGATGAATGTCGAATATGCATAGGGGATAATGGAGATGAAGGAAAACCATTGAAGCTTTTTGAGTGGGGGGATACTTCAAAGAGAAGTACCACCATGTAGTTGAGCACTAGATTTGTTATAGGATTGTTGGTTAATTGCCAAGGTTACCAAGAACATCAAGGCCTTTTCACCAACAGTCCAGAGGATTGAAGAACTGACTCAAAACAAACACGCAAGGATTGCCCCAGTATCACACATGAATCCCAGAGGAAGCAGTGTGGAAACGACACTGGGTAACCCACAAGCAAAAAAGAAAACAAGCAAGAGACATGATCAAGACCTTATGCTCTGATTGCCCCATTTGTAGTATACCATGATATGGAAGATCATGGCAACCTTGAGGAGGGAACAAAGAGATTGCTTGGAAAAGATATTTCAAGACCCAACAGGGAAGAGTCCAAATCAAAAGAAAGTGAAAATCCAAAAGAGAACCGTTTGCCAACGAGATGGGTAGGACGAGGTACTAATGGACCAAGATCAAACATGAGGAAAGCTATATCCTGCAAGGACCTATCGGAGAGCACCTAAGCTAGTGGATTTGGATGAGTGATGCATCTGGCAAGCTGAACTAAGAAAGATAACACTTTGGTGATAGGAAATCTAGCTAAAGGATGCACTGGAATAGCTAACCAAGATGTACGATGGGTGCAAGATGCTGATCAAGGACGAACTGACATGAACACTGGATAGATACAATGGTACTAAGCTAAAGAGGATGTACAAGCTGACGGACCAAGATATTTACAAGAAGGTTAATCAAGATATGGTATAAGCTAATGGACCAATGATAGGTATGATACAGATGGATAAAAATCTCAGGATGAGAGGATAGCGGGATGGTTCGATGTTGTGCAAGATGAAAAAGCTAAGGATGGGGTGATAGCGAAAGATATGGATTTGGCAGGATGCATCCAATGATGATGAGAGATTTTGTGACCAAGGATAGCTAGAGGAGCGGGATGAGATGGCTGGATAGGATGGTAGATAGCTAGGATTATGATGGATATAAAGAGATTACATTGGGTTTGCATGAGGATAGCCCAAAGCTAGATACCAATGACAAGGGAGGATGGACAAGATAAGATCTCCAAGGAATATAGTGCCCCCAATCAGAAGATAACATGCGGAAGGAGGTCTTATGATGGATGTGATAGGATTGAAGCTAGGATGGAAAAAGTTGAAGGGGCTAGGGAGATGGATGATAGCTGGGATGGTTGGCTGAAGCTGTAGGAGATAAGTGGATGGTGTGAGATGGAAGATGGAGGGTGGAGGATAGGTGGATAGATTGGAAGATGGAGTTGGATGTCAAGAGATGACCAAAAGCATGAGGGTGATAGGCTAAGTTGGGGATGGCGGGACTACGCATGATGCTTGTTTGCCAAGATTTCATCATGGTACTTGTCCAAGGCACTTGAATTGCCAAGTTTTCACCAGTGGACACTTTATTTTTCTTTACTTTTTTTTGACTTTTTTTTTTGACTTTTTGACTTTTTGACTTTGGACTTAGCTAGAATGATTTTGGCTTTCTTCAACTATTTTTGGCTCATAGATGTTGGTAGGATGGATGAAAAAGGATTGGATTGAACAAGTGGAATGGTGGGTGGGAGTTTGACAGATAATGGATGCGAAGACATAAGGCTTGTGGGTAAATGGATGAGGAAAATGGAAAGATCATCATTGGCACACACCTTGAGAGGTGATAAAGTAGTGGGAAAGATGGTTTTGAGCGAGGTTGAGGAGAAAATGGAGGAAGAGAAAGATAAGGACTAAAAGTAGAGTTGGAAGATAGAGGATGGGAAATTTAGGATAAGAAGCATATGGACTAAAAGTGGATTGAGGGGATGAAGGATGCTTATATGGGGATTTGGATGAAGGATGGATGGATGAGGCTTTTTGAGTAGCATGAATGGATGCCAATTGAGATTTTTCTTTGAGATGCATTTCTTTTATGAGCATCTTGGGTATCCACATGATTTTTGACTTTTTTAGCTTGGGCTTTTGTGGCCTCTTAACTTTTTCTTTGATTGGGATTAAATGTTTCTTGTTTTGAACATGTATTTTAGAAGGGACATGTTGAGACTTGGATTTTTTTGGATTTTTGGATTTATGCTTTTGTATTTTTGCATCCAATATGCTTTTATTAGCCATGGGATGGGAACAAGAGCATGGAGGAGATGGAGGGATAATTGATGGAGTGATAGGGTTTAAAGGTTGGAAGGGATTCAAGGGTGAGTGCCTTTGATGATCTAGCTGGTGGATTTGAGGGGATGGAAGGATAGATTGGAACATAGGATATGGATGGATATAATTGCCCAAAATGGATGGAGGGAAGGAAAGATATGGGCCCAAAATAGATGGAAACGAGGAAGGTGTAGGTCCCAAAATAGATGGAGGGGATAAAGGATTCATATTAGGTATGTAAGGACCCAAAATGGATGGAAAGGGTGTGGGATTTAGATAAGGGATATATGGACCCAAAATGGAGGGTTGGAGATAAGGAGTAGGACAAGGGCCCAAAATAGATGCAGAATAAGATGGATGGATGAGGCTTTGGGGTGGAGATGGAAGGACTTGGGACCATGTAGGAATAATGGGGATACCAACATCTAGAAATACATTTTCAATTCTTTTCTCAATATGATGTTCATTATTTGGAGCACAAGATGTGAGTCCATTACTAGCTGAAGGAGTTGGAGCTTTGGATATGATAATTAGTTCTTTTTCTATGGATCTATCATCATGGATTATGGGAGATGTATGATCATGAAGCAGAGGAGATGGGAGGATAGGATCTTGAGTTGGGTGGGTTGAGGGAAATGGATCTTGAGATGGAGTAAGTAAGATGGTAGGATTTAGATATGGAGGGGATGGTAAAAGTGGATCATGTAGGGGAATAAGTGGGATGGCGGGATCTATTGTTCTGTCAGAGGATATTTCAACATGCTTTTGGACAAGATCTTGACAGGAATGGATGGGAGTGGATGCATGAGGTTCATTATATGGGATTTGGATAAAGCTTGGAGGAGGAGATGTGGATGGGATTTGGAGTGATTCGATGGGTGGTGGGAATTTGATGCTTGCGGGAAGTGGAAGGATTTTAAGCAATTTGATGAATGGTATGGGGATGATAGCTATGGGAGATGGGGATGATATTATAGATGGGGAAGCTTTATCACTGACTACTTCACATGGTTGGATTAGGTGACATGGCTTATCGACTGTTGGAGGTGGCTTTTCTTGTATTTCCTCTAGGAGATTCCTTGGAGACTCATGTGTCAGAGGTGGAGGTGGTGGATTGATAGGAATAGCTGGTGTGATGAGGGTGGAAGATTGGAAGCTTGGTTGATTGGGTGATGGAGGAGAAGCTGGGATATCAGATGGCATGACTAGATAGTTTGGATTAACTCTTGGATTTTGGGGGAGGCTTGGGGGAATGTTTCTAAGGCTCTCAATATACTTGTCATAGTCAACAAGATTTTCATCATCATTGGAATAGGAGGTGGCAGGAGCCAGGACAATATGACCGAACACATCATGATAGGTTTGGGATTTCATGTTTTGATGATGAGTCAGATGGGGATGGAGTCTTGCATATGGATGAACACGGAAGCTCATGGTTGGATTTGGATTAAGCGCAGATTTTGGATTGGCTGATGAAGGATTTCCTAGGGAGAGTCAAAGCTGTATGACAGACCTAAGGAGGATTGGCTGGAGATTTTTGGCTTTCCTATGGATGGAAGACTTCAAGGGCATGCTGTAAAAATGTGAAATTTTTGCTTTCCTATGCGCTGGATTGGTGGAGATTGTGTCAACTTAAGGATAGACTAATGATCCTATGGGCATGACACGAGATTGACCACTTGTGGATCCCAACCTTTAGCTCAAGGTGATGAGGGATAACAAGTGACAAAGCTAGATTACCCTAGACAAAGCTCTGTCAAAGGGATAACCTTGGTGAGGTTGGTGGATTGGTTGGATTGATTGGATAGCAAATTCTAGTAGAATGACAACAACTCTCTAAAGGCTTGGGTGTGATTTTGGATTGGGTTGCTAGCCGGCTGGGGGGGATGATTTGGAGAGACTTTGGATTTGGGATTGTTCTAAAGAAAAGAACTAGATAGCTTCGGTTGCAGCAGGGGAGCTTGGATGATTTTCTGATGAGGCAGTGACTATGCTAAGTATGCCTTGAGCTGGGAGATTTCTGCATTTTTGGAATTTTTACCAAAGTTGGCAAACATTCATTCAAAAGCTATGAACAAACAAGCAAAAAAATTTTTGGAGCAAGCACATCAAACACACCAACATCCTAGGAAGCTTTCTACAAGGATGAAATTTGTTATAGCTAGGAAGTCCTCAATATACGCAAGGTACGTGAGGCCCAAATCCGTAGATGAAACCAAAAAGATGTCACACAGCCGAGAGGAGCGGTAACCCACTTCTCCTCTTTCACTTCTCAAGGGTATACAGTTCCTTGAGGCTTAGCCCAAGTGACAAAATCTTGATTCCAAGAGAGGTGTCTTTGGATTCACCTCTCAATTTTTATACTCCATCGAAATGCTGGAGTTGAGGTCATCCCAAGGGGTGATGAAATCCCCAAGCAGGCCTCTTAAAAGTGTAAAACAAGACCACATACATGATCTTGGGCTTTAAAAGACACGTGTTTATTCCAATTGATGATTTAGATTTTGTAAGCTATGATTAAAGACACTTTTGATTATGGCATACAATGTTCATTCCAATTTGACAGCATCGTCAGCATAATGAAAGTCGAGAGATCGTCAATATAAGAAATGCGAGCGCCATTGAAAATGCGTCCAAACCATGCAATGTTCATTGATTGTTAGGCATTCAAGATTGAGTGTGAGTTTGTTTTAACCCCAAAACAAAGATGTGTGAAACTCGATTGCCAAGTGTGCACCCGGAGGCCCTCCACGTCAAGATTTGTTCAATTTTTATGCCCAAATGAAGTGTGAGCGAGATTAATGTGCATTCAAAGAATTTTCTAACTTAGAAAAACCACTAAAGACCCAAGTGAGTGGAGTTTGATCTTTGTGGAGCACTTAACACCCTCTTAGGTAGACCCATCCACATAGATGGCACTGAGATTGCAACCAATGGTTAAATTGATGGGTGATTAAGGAGGGTGAGTCCAACTAAAAACTTACTCAAAGTTTTTTTATTAGTTTTTATAACTTAGAAGATTTCAAAAATGTGGATTCTTTTTATGCCCCAAAAGATGATTATTTGATTTATGGCATTCAAGATTGGATTTGTTGTTTTAATCATGCATTCATAAAAAGAAAAAACTTGATTTTAATCCATGGCACTCAAGAGTGATTTTAGCAACATGCATTCAAAGACAAGTGATTAAACATTCAAGTTTTTTCCTTTGAGCATTCAAGATTGAGATTTTGTGTGTTGTTTTAAGAACTTTGAAGTGCTTTGTTTTAACCTTAGATCATTCAATATTGTTTTGGACTCAAAAGTGAAAATGACTCTTTGGACTTTGGTTTTCATTCAAAATTTTGTGTTCTAGTTTGCATGTTTTAAGCCCAAAAATGATATTCCTAGATTGTTTTGATGCATGAAAAACCTAAGAAACATTTAATATTTTGCAACAAGACATTTGTTTGGAACAAATAACAAAGCTTTTAGGACAATTTTGGCAACCATTTAGGACTCTTAGTTTTCATGAGATTTTTAAAAGAACTTTAAAATATTTACAAATGAGGTTCATTTTATCTTTGATTGATGCTTTGAGTTTGATTTAGATTTTAGTGTGCACTTAGTGTTGATTTTGAACCTTTTGAAATGGAAACTTGAAGTTCTTTTTAAATTCCCAAAAATGAAGTGTTCCTAACTTTGCATGAATGCATCTAAAACCTTGATGTTGCAAGGATGCAAATGATTGGATTGGTTTAGTTTCACTTGTTAAAAGATTTTTTCTTTTTTGCAAATTTTTAATTTTTTAATGGATTTAAGTATGATTTGGGGGTTCATTTTAAGCACTAAAAAGAAGTGTCTATGATTTTGCTTCCTTAAAAAAAAAAAAATGGCCAAGATCTCCCACAAGAATAAGAAGAAGAAGTAGATGCAATAAGAAGAATATAGACAAGAAGAGGAAGAAGAATTTCAAGTTTTTTGTCCACCTATAAGCTTGAAAAATCTGCAAACACTATGAGATAGATTATGAGTTCCTTTGTCTTTTTCATGCTAATGTGGACCTACAAAACCAATTTATACAATCCTACCAATCACAAAAACAAATAAAATTAGCCAAAATTAGCAAATGACATACAAAACTTGACTAAAAAAGCTAATGAAGATGACCCATGTAGGGTTCCACCGGGCGTGCCAAAATGTATATGAGCAATGTTAGTATGCTAATAGAAACCAAATTTAAATAAAGCTCCTACAAACTAAACAAAATTCATAAACTTCAAGTTAGACTAAGATGAGCTCTCAATTGAGAATATGAGCCATTAATGGACTCTCTCAATGAGAAGCTCTCTTGTTGAGTGGCTTTGTCTAAATAGATAGGATGTATGCTCAAGCTTATGCTTCAAAAATGGCTTCAAATGGAGTTGGAATTTGGGTGTGAGTGTATGGTTTTGATGTAAAATGGCTTCTTAAAATGGCATTATGACTTTACTTCATGGATTGTGTTATTTTGCAAAGGGGAAGGATCCAATTTATAGGCAAGAGGCTTGAGGGTTTGAGGGCTAAGATGCAAGGATGGGAAAAAGCTCATGGGGGGCTTAGATTGCATGAGAGGAGAGCACATGGATTGTGCTTCCTTACAGCCAATCAAGGAGTGACACATGTCACATAGTGAGAGGATGGAGGAAAGGGGAAGGATGAGTCAACAAAGGAGGCTCAAGGGATAAAATCTTCATAAACACCCTCATAATGGCTTGTAAGAGCAATAAAAGGGCTTGTAAGAGTCATTTATGGCCTAGTGGGCTTCATAAAGTTTTATGGTTGAGATATTTTGAGGGAAATGAGAGCAATGTCGACTTGGACTTGATTAGGAAGGTTTTAAGCTTGCTTAGGCTTGTGCAAATGATTAGAGGATGGATTAGGATGGTTTAGGATTAGCTTAGGGATAGGCAAGTGGATGGCATTTAATGAGGGTGGGTGAAGGAGGAGATATTTGTTAAATTTTGGCTTGGGCTAGGAAGTTTTAACTCATGTTTAGGGAATGTGACAAGGTTAGGAGGGGATTAGGATTAGTTTTAAAGACATCTTCTAGAAGAGTCTAGACTTTGGATGAGGATAAAGACTTTCTAGAATAGTCTAGAATTTCCTAGGATGAGGATGAAGACTTTCTAGAAGAGTCTAGAACTTCTTAGGATGAGGATAAATTAGATTTTTAGGAAATAAATAAAGTTTTATTTATTTCAACGGTTTGGGTTGAGGAGATATTTATTAAAACTTTTTTTTAATAAACATGAGGATTAATATTTAATCTTAATTAAATATTTTGAGTTGGGATTAGGGGTTGGAAATGATGGGATTAGCCTTTAATCAAAATTAAAGAAGGATTTAGAAGATTTTGGAAGAGGTTAGTGGTCTTAAGGAAATTGGCCAAATTTTGGGCAAAAAATAAAATTTTTATTTATTTTGGGTTTTTTGGTCAATTTATTAATTAAATAATTAATAAATAAGGAAATAATGTTTAAATAAGATTTAAACATTTTTGGGAGGGATTCCTTAATTAAATATTTTTAATTAAGATAAAGGGATTTAATGGCATAAAAATAAATAAATAAATTAATGATGATGTCATCAGGACTTTTTCAGAAAATAAAAATACTTTATTTTCTAAAGGTTTTTAGGTGTCTACAGAGAGTAGGAGTCAAACGTAGAGATTTCAATAGATTTTCTGCAGTAGAAATATCGGACACACCAAAATAGATTATTATAATTATAAAATGAGGAAACCATTGTTCCTAAAACCCATCTCTTTTTAAATGGTTCACTTAGAAATATTTTTATAAAATGTGATCCATTAGAATATTACACAACAAAAAGTACTTCCTCTTATTCTTAAACATTACATATTCTTCTCTCATTCTTAAACATCACATAGTAATAGGATAATTAATTAGAAAAATCAAACAGTCTTGCACAGAGTTGAAGAAACCTACTACATAAAAGCCTTAGATAGAAGTCATCTTATCAATCTTTGAAAAGGTCATGTAATTTGGCACAAGAGCTTTTACATAATTAACATTGAAAAAACTAATTTATTGTCAAGGTAATCAATCTACGAAAAGGTCATGTAATCTGCCAAGCTAAAAGCATTTCAAATTCCATAAACTAACTGATTTTGATAGTTATGCCTGATGGCAATACAAGACACAGTTTGGTTTCTTCAGTGTAACAACCTAAAAAATTGGGGTAGTGCCGAATGTGTGTGTTGTGAGTCTTACACTACTTTTGCACGGGGCTGCTTAAACCAACACCACCAAAGTGGCAGAAGATGCCATAGATTTCCTAGAAATCCTAGAAGGAAACCAAACCAAGGTTTCAGTCAATATCTTCAAAATAGGTTTCTTTAATGTAGAAGGCACCAAAAACTGGTACATAGGCATCTGTTATGCCAATTTCCTGAGGAAGCAGTTGCTTGGAAGATCAATGTGGACCACCCATTGAAGTTTGTAGAATAGAGGGGTTGCCTGGTATGTAGAATAGCCATACATTTACCAATCACTGTTAAACTCTCCTTTTAAATGGAGAGTTATTCAAGTTTTAAGGAGAATGCAGTAGTCATGATATAGTATACATTGAATTGTCTATTCTCTGATTTTCATAGATATATACAGATGAAGAAGATAACTAAATGGGTCTATAGTGAATATACGTCTTGTGAATATCAGAATATTAAACAAATAGGTTTATATTCCAAGGATAAGCCTTGCAAATATTTGAACACTCATATTTTTTGTTTGGATCAGTAATTGCATCAAGAATTTGGGAGTGAACTATT
Source organism: Cupressus sempervirens (assembly GCA_028749045.1). Taxonomy (NCBI): domain Eukaryota; kingdom Viridiplantae; phylum Streptophyta; class Pinopsida; order Cupressales; family Cupressaceae; genus Cupressus; species Cupressus sempervirens. The sequence goes on along the minus strand of CM053793.1, from coordinate 109,544,845 downwards.
GTAACTGGTAGAAGATAGCACCACCATATTTTTAACATGTCAATTTTAGCAACAAACGTAGTACTTAATCAAAGCATGACATTAGGCACTGTAAGGATCTAAACAGATAGAGGAAAATTGCTAGGTCTAGACTCTGGACTATTGGCTATGATCAACAATTGGTATAATTGAACTATTAGATCTTACAGAAGCCATGGTTAAAAATAAAATTGAAGTTGGGGCTAAGCTACATGAGGTTCTCAGAATGAATGTAAATGGTTAATTCAATAGAGAATCTTTAGAAAGGGTAATCCTTAATTGACCTTGGCACATGTCAATCAAAACAGGCTCAAATCTATTTTATTTCATGCAACATACCCATGTGATAGATTTTACTTTATATGGAAAAATGGTAGTTGTGATAATATATTTATTGACGGAATTGAAAATGTTACCAAGTAAGAAGGCAACAACATAGCCTTCAAGGCTGCTTCACTGTATATGTTGTACATGTTTACTCTTCCACAGATTCATCACTTCCCTTACCTCACCATGATTACTTATGTAAAGGAATACTAATTGCTTATTAATGTTTGCCAAACATTAGGGTTATTATATTGCATATTAGTTTGACAGGAAAAATGGTAATTAGTTTCTCATTGTTTTCCCCCATCTTAATATTTTAGTAGATAAGAATATAAACTGAAAGAACCATCTCTTTAATACACTGTGTTAGTAAATTACATTTGTATGATATATTTTAGTGAAAAATGACGATTTGTTTGATTTTTCTTTGTGGGCAGGTTGTTGAATTTCAGGTGAGATTGCATTGCAAGGGTTGTGAGAGAACTGTTCGTAAAGCCCTCTGTAAACTGAAAGGCACAACTCTAATCCAAAATTTCTATGCTTTTCTTTTGATTCAAACTTTAGCTAATAATTCTATCATAAAACTCTGTAGGTGTGCAAACTGTGGACATAGAGATGAGCATGCACAAGATAACAGTTGTTGGGTGTGTAGATCAGAAGATGGTGCTCAAGACTGTGAGAAAAATAGGAAGAAGAGAAGAGTTATGGCCATTGAATCCTTATCAGCCTGGTCACATCACCACTAAGCAGATGAAGATGAAATTTCAAATAGATGCACTCTCATGTAAGTCGGAGCAAAACCCAAAAAAGTAACTCAAACCCAATTTTATGTTTCATCCTAACCAATGTTGATAAAATGTGCTCATGGATAATCTTGTTGCAGCTTTATGTTAAGGTCACTTGCTAGATCTTTTCACCTTCCAAAGAAGAAAATAATCAAAGGTTCTTGGTCGGGTGCTGACTTGGCAAGCCCACTTAGTGAGTCAACTTGGGGATTGTACTTGAACAGTCGACTTGGTGAGCCGACCAAGTGAGCTGACATGGTGAGTGGGCTTAGAGAAGCAACTTGGCAAGCACACATAATGAGCCAACTTGCTGAGGCAAGGTGGTAAAACCACTGGGTGAGCCAACTTGGTTAGCTGACTTAAAGGGTTGACTCGTTGAGGTGACTGGGTGGGGGTGACTTGGTGAGTGAACATAAAGAGTTGACTTGGTGAGCATACTTGAATTGTTGACTTGGCGAGATGACTAGGGGAGTCATCCTGGCGAGCTGACATGGCGAGTTGACTTAAAGTGGCAAGTTGGTGGGGTAAGTGGGGTTGACTTGGTGAGTTGACTTGGAGAGTTGGCCTAGGTGGCAAACTTGGTGAGTGAACTTAGAGAGTCAACTTGGTGAGTGTACTTCAATTGTCAGCTTGGCGAGCTAACTTGGGGAGCCAGCCTGACAATCTGACATGGTAAGTGGGCTTAAAGTGGCAACTTGGTGGGGCAAGTTGGCAAGTTGACTTAGTGAGGCCACTTAGAGATGCGACATGGTGAGCTGACTTAGTGAGCAAGCTCGATTAGCAGACCTAAAGACTAACCTTGATGAGGCACTTTGGTGGGGTGACTTGATGACTGAACTCAAAGAGTCAACTTGGCGAGTATACTTGAACAGTCAACTTGGTGGGGCAAGTTGGCAAGCTGACTTAGCGAGTCCACTTGGTGAGGCAAGATGGTGAGTCAACTTGATGCGGCGACTTGGCAAGCTAATTTGGTGAGCGAACTTAAATACTAACCTTGATGAGGCACTTTGGTGGGGTGACTTGATGCGCGAACTTAATGAGCCAACTTTGTGAGCGTACTCGAATAGTCAACTTGGTGACATGACTTGGTGGGCTGGCTTGGCAATCTGACTTGGCATGTGTACTTGAACAATAGACTTGGTGAGCTGACTGAAAGAGTCAACTCATTGAGGTGACTAGGTGGGAGTGACTTGGTGAGCTGACCTGGAGAGTTGACTTATGGGATGGGCTTGGTGAGCAAACTTAAAGAGTCAACTTGGTGAGCGCACTTGAACTGGTGACTTGGCGAGCAGACTTGGGGACTTGGTGGGACATGTGGGCAAGCCGACTTGGTGAGGCGACTTGACGAGCTGACTTGGTGAGAGGATTTAAGGATTGACCTTGATGAGGCACTTTGGTGGGGTGACTTGATGAACAAACTCTTAGTCAACTTGGTGAGTGCACTTGAACAGTTGACTTGGTGAGCATACTTCAATTGTCAGCTTGGCGAGCTGACTTGGGGAGTCAACCTGGTGATCTAACATGGTGAGTAGGCTTAAAGTGGCAACTTGGTGGGACAAGTTGGCAAGCCAACTTAGCCAAGCCACTTAAAGATGCGACATGGTGAGCTAACTTGGTGAGCAAGCTCGATGAGTGGACCTAAAGACTGACCTTGATGAGCCACTTTGGTGGGGTGACTTGATGACCGAACTCAAAGAGTCAACTTGGTGAGCATACTTGAATAGTCAACTTGGTGGGGCAAGTTAGTGAATTGACTTAGCGAGTCCACTTGGTGAGGCGAGATGGTGAGTCGACTTGGTGCGGCGACTTGGCGAGCTGACTTGGTGAGAAAACTTAAAGAATAACCTTGATGAGTCACTTTGGTGGGGTGACTTGATGAGTGAACTTAAAGAGTCAACTTTGTGAGTGTACTCAAACAGTCGACTTGGTGACATGACTTGGTGGGATGGCTTGGCAATCCAACTTGGCATGCGTACTTGAACAGTAGACTTGGTGAGCTGACTGAAAGAGTCAACTCATTGAGGTGACTAGGTGGGAGTGACTTGGCAAGCTGACCTAGAGAGTTGACTTAGGGGATGGGCTTGGTGAGAAAACTTAAAGAGTTGACTTGGTGAGCGCACTTGAATTGGCAGCTTGGCAAGTGGACTTGGGGACTTGGTGGGACATGCGGGCGAGCCGACTTGGTGAGGCAACTTGGTGAGAAGATTTAAGGACTGACCTTGATGAGGCACTTTGGTGGGGCAACTTGATGAACGAACTCTGAGTCAACTTGGCGAGCGCACTTGAACAGTCGACTTGGTGAGCATACTTCAATTGTTAGCTTGGCGAGCTAACTTGGGGAGTTGACCTGGTGATCTAACATGGTGAGTGGGCTTAAAGTGGCAACTTCATGGGGCAAGTTGGCAAGCCGACTTAGCAAGGCCACTTAGAGACGTGACATGGCGAGTTGACTTAGTGAGCAAGCTCGATGAGCGGACCTAAAGACTGACCTTAATGAGGCACTTTGGTGGGGTGACTTGATGACAAAACTCAAAGAGTCAACTTGGCAAGCATACTTGCACTAGTACATTTGGGTTCATTTTTTGACCTTTATTGGTTGAATTTTTGACCCAATTTTTGACCAAATTTGACCAACCCATTGGTCAAAATTTTTTTGCTTGAAATTTCAACCAACTCACTGGTACATGATTTGTCTCAATCATATAACTAATTATATATTTTTCATATTAGTTATTGTCAGTGTTTTTCAAGCATTCTATAAAATAGTTCACATGCCTTGTGTATGATATGACATTTTACATGCATCCTGCACACTCTCTCATCCAGCTAATGATGGATTATGCAGAGTGATCTAAAACAATGATGCTAAAAAACACACAGTCAAATCCAAAATGAACTTGCACTACAAATGGATTGTGGAAATTTGATATTGGTAAAATTTCATGCATGTCTACCAGGAAAATCACAACTTAAACATATATTTGTCCTGGTAGACATGCATGCAAAATTAACAATATTAGATTTTCACAATCCATTTGTAGTGCAAGTTCATTTTGGATTTGATTGTGTGGTTTTTTTAGAATCGTGGTTTTAGATCACTCTGCATAATCCATCATCAGAAGGATAAGAGAGTGTAGGATGCATGTAAAATGTCATATCATAGGCAAGACATGTGAACTATTTTATAGAATGCCTGAAAAAAATTTACACCTAGTTGTTGGTGGAAATTTCCACCAACACCTAAATTTGTTTCTACCTTTGTTGGTCAAAATTTCCACCAATGCCTAAATTTTTTTCTACCTTTGTTGGTCAAAATTTCCACCTTCATTGGTGGAAATTTCTACCAATGCCTAAATTTTTTTCTACCTTTGTTGGTCGAAATTTCCACCTTCATTGGTGGAAATTTCCACCAACACTTAATTTTTTTCTACCTTTGTTGGTCAAAATTTCCACCAATGCCTAAATTTTTTTCTACCTTTGTTGGTCAAAATTTCCACCTTCATTGGTTGAAATTTCCACCAATGCCTAAATATTTTGTCTACCTTTGTTGGTCAAAATTTCCACCAATGCACAAATTTTTTTCTACCTTTGTTGGTCAAAATTAAGACCTTCATTGGTCAAAATTTCAACCAATTCTTGTATGAAGCAAGGCAATGGCTTTTGTGGGTTTTTGACCAATTCTTGAAATTTCAACCAGAAAAATATTGACCAATGAGTTGGTCAAATTTGGTTGAAATTTGGTCGAAAGTTGGGTCAAAAATTTGACCAATAAAGGTCAAAAAATGAACCCAAATGAACTAGTGTGTAAAAAGTTATGAATTTTATCCATGCTTGTAGTTACAGAATAGCTATGCAGAGTATGCTAGAGTTAATGACTCTTTTATAATGAGGATTTGTAGGGAACTACAAGGATACCTAGAGAGGAGGTTTAGCCCAAAAGCAATGGCGGCCATCAGTCAGTTTGGTAGCTACTTTATTCAGTTCTCATCCTTCTCATATTTGCATCTTGTAGCCTTCAACGGATTTCCTCTAAAGTTTCCAAGATACCCAAGTGACATGATCATACTCATAGAGATTGTGAGACAAGCTATCTAAGTAAATGTGCTAACTGCCAACTTAAGGAAGAAGGGGTATGAGTTCCCCATAAAGGCCAAGGCTTACAATTGTGATTCTTGGTCAGATACCAAAAACATGCTCAAAGCATTCGAGAATAAGTACAAATTGGAGGAATATGAGGTTACGAGGTTCATGTTCGACCCAAATGGATATGCATGAGAGGTGCTTCAAATCGGGAGTGTGATCAAACATGTCACCACTCTAGATGATTATAGGGTAGATTGCAGGGATGAGTTGGAGAGTCAAGTTTGTGCTTTTGCCAGGCTCATGGTAGAACAAATGAAGACATATTGCATTGATCTTAAATTAGAAGGATTGGAGGATGATGGTGAAAATATGTACGATTTCTGGAAAAGGTCAACAAATGAAATTTATAGGCTAAAGCAAGGAAGAAATGGATTGTTTTATGGATAAATCATCCCTACATTGTAGTATTCTACCATGGGAGTTATTCAAAATTCATTATAAGGGTCAAAATAGCATCTTGTAAAAAACTCAGAAGTAGCTTCTCCACAATAGGTTTTTGACCCAGGAAGTTAGATTTCTGACAAAGGCATTTGGTAAAGTGAAAATAAGAGCAAAGGTAGAAAAATAGAAGTTGTCTTCTCCTTAGGGGGTTTTCAACCTTGGAGAGCAATTTTCCACATCTAGTGAAAGATCACTTCTGCAAGCATGTTGGGCTCATAGATCAATCATACGATGCTTTAAAAAGATAATGGATGCTAGTTAATCACATTTGGGAGGGTATCTTGAGCAGAATCTGGCTGAGTAGATTTTTGGCTACGGAGTACTCCATTCTTAATTTTCTACAACTTGGTGAAAAATGGGAAAGTAAGTCTATAATAAAGGAAAGTTACCATTGGGCTAATGGAAATAGTGAAAAGAGATGAGAAAATCTGTTACAAACCTCTGCATTTACTAATCTAATGGATTTATCCTTTAATGCAATCATGTGGCGCGGATCTTGAAGATTAATGGGTGGATTCAGATTTCTATATAGAGATGAACATAACGGATTTTCAAACTACCGCTTTCTTATTTGAACTATTATGTTGTTGAATTGAATAGTGATTTCAGAATTCTCACAATTGTAAAGCTCTACTCTCTATGTTATTTCCACTTTTAAGATTTTCAATTCATCTCTATCTTTGTTAAGATGGCAACAAGATTCACTAGATTTGAAGACTGAATGGGATTAAGTCAACATTGTAGAATGTTACAAATACCTCACTTCATTTCTTCGATATGCAAGATTTCCAAAGAAGGTTAAGGACGGAGCCAATCCACCTAATAATAGAGAAACTCTGAGGAAGCAGGCTAGTGGAAGTAGCTAGGTTTCCAGTGGCAATTCAAGCTCCTGAGATGATCGTTGAATGTATTAACCATTACAATTTGGATGCTAAATGGATCTTGTTGCCAGATCTTATAGTTTTGATCTCAATTGACTAGTAAATTGTAGTCAATTTCCTCTAGATCCCAGAACGAGAAGAATTTTCCAAATTGACCATAAGAGGAGCCATGTTTGAATTCTCCTTGAAGAAGATTGTGTGGCAGAAGGAAACTATGAGATCCTAGTTCCAAAAGCCACCAGGAGGTAAGAGTAAGGTTCCTAAAACACTTTTTGGCACCGATCTTAAGCCCAAAATCATGGACATTCTAGTTCTTTTGCATCGGTTGAAAGGTGAGGTAGAAGCACTGAATTTCATAGAACAATATTTCTTTTTAGTGCAAGTCATCTGTTCAGACACACATTATATTTATTGGGCATATGAGGTAAGTGAACATCTATCCAGAGCTCTTAGTGCTGCAAAGTTCTACAATACCTTCAGCATGTCTTCTTTCCTAATTTATATGTGGGCTTCTCTACAATTGTGGCTGGGCCTTCCCAGAATAGAAGATTTTCCTAATGATGTAAAAAGTTATGAATTTTATCCATGCTTGCAGTTACATAATAGCTTTGCAGAGTATGTCAGTGTTAATGACTCTTTTAGACCAAGGATTTGTAGGGAACTACAAGGATGCTCGGAGAGGAGGTTTATCCCAGAAGCAATGGCACCCATCAGTCAGCTTGGTAGCTACTTTATTAAATTATCATCCTTCTTGTATTTCCATCTTGCAGCCTTCGACGAATTTCCTTTGAAGCTGCCAAGATACCCAAGCAACATGATCATGCTCATAGAGATCATGAGACAAGCTATCTAAGTAAATGTGCTAAGCCCTAGCTTAAAGAAGAAGGGGTATGAGCTCCCCATAAAGGTCAGGGCTTACAATTGTGATTCTCGATCTGATGCCAAAAACATGTTCAAAGCATTCAAGAATAAGTAAAAATTGGAGGAATATGAGGTTGTGAGGTCAATGTTCAACCCAAATGGATATGGAAGAGAGGTGCTTCAAATCAGAAGTGTGATCAAACATGTCAACACTTTGGAGGATTATTGGGCAGATTGTAGGGATGAGTTGGAGAGGCTTTTTCTAGGCTCACGGTGGAAAAAATAAAGACATATGGCATTGATCTCAATGTAGAAGAATTGGAGGATGATGGTCAAAATATGTACAGCAATACATATTTGACTAAATTAAGAGGAGTTCCTATCAGTTTCGAGCCATATGTGCATGTGGAAGAAAATCTCGATATCATGATGACTAGGATAATCAAGAGGGCTAGGAAATGGGTTGAGTGGACAACTAGAAAGAGCCAGAGTAAGGGTTCAACCACCCAAGCTTCTCCAGCATCTCCAACACCTACTCCATCTCAGAGTGCTAAAGTGGGAGTGACCATAGCTTCCACCCAAGGACCAGCTCAAACTATAGGTAGAGGTGATCAACCCCCAGACAAGAATATCCCTATAGCCCAGACATGCCATGATGGTTCCTTGTCTGTCATAGGAACCTAGACTGGTGCTGAAGAGAAGAAGGTGAAAGAACCAAAGGACAGTACAACTACCCCAGTACCTTCCCCACATACTACTCCCATTCCATCTCTTCACACCAAACCCTACCTTCTCTGTATACCACTCCAATCCTATCTCCCAATCATAGCCTTGTGCCATCAACAAGTGCTTCACTTTTAAGGCCAGGCAGTGCCCCTATACAGATAGTAGACTTAGGGGATGGAAAAAGTAGCAGTAATGAGTCAACTGAATCAAATGAAGAGGCAAAGAAGACTTTGGAGATGGAGAAGGGCTAAACCTCTTCCAAACTCATCTCAAAGGACTCAAAGAATCCTTTCTCTTCAACTGTTATAAGCAAAACTCTAGTAAAGAAGAAAATGTTCATCATTGAATCACTCTGATCAGCTTTGAAAGTGATAGGAACTGATTCTTGGTTAGAAGATACTTTGGAAAGGAAAAGAAAGAAAAAGGATGAAAGTTTTTCTGTGAAAGACACTATATTCCTTGTGGTTCGTTATAGGACTGCATTGGCCAAGGTTAAGAAGCAGAATACTTTGTCAATACTTGGGAAAGATCTAAAAATAGGGCACTTGACAATGGAAATAGCTAATCCAAACAAAGGAGGGAGAATTGAAGATATGATGCCTAATGATTTTATTCTACATTTGATTGATCTTGGAGAAGCCAGGCATGATACAAAGGTTGGCTTGTGGAGATTGAGTAATGAAGTGATAGAAGGACAATTGGAGAGTCTCAAATTGTCAAAGATAAAGATGAAAGTAGAGATAGAAGAATTCACCAAATTTATTAGGTAGCTAGTCACTCCACTAGCAACTATTTTTGGTATGTCTGTGACTTAGACTCCTAGTGTAGTTGAAGTGCAAGTTCTCATTTCCCAGCTCTAGGAAGATAGGCATTATGGCCAGATTGGTAGAGAATGGATTGAGAGACTCAAATCAAAAGGGATTTCTCTCATAGATCAAATTGGAAATGTTATCCTTGGACTAGAAATAGAAAAGGATAACATATTGTCTAACAGTAATACTCTGGCTAGACAAAGAGTCAGGTGTGATGAATGCATCTCCCTTTTAAAGATGACCATCTAGATGAAAGCAAAAGAAGCAGTCGAAGCCAAGATTCTAAAGAAAGGAAATGAACCTTTGTTTGAATGGCTCCAAAGTATGCAGTTCAAACTAGAAATGATCTAGGAAGCTGAGAAGGGACTCAAGGAAATGGAGGGTAAAATAAAGAATGCTCAAGATAGAGGATTTGAGCTTATGAGGGGGCTACACACTGATTCTTAAACTAGTGGTCAAGGAAAGGATCTCATTAGAGTGGAAGTAATGAAAAATAACTTCTCTAATTTTTTGGATAATCTATCTGCAGTGGCTTCCAGTAGCTAGAACAAAACTATAGAACTCTAGACACTCAGTGGATGGATACATGTGGCCACAGAGGAGTTATCAGATTAGTTGAATGTTGTAAAGGAGTTGGCAAGGGAACATGCAAAATGGCTTTTAAGATTCACTAATATACATGTTCCAAACTATGAAGAGCTGATCCCAATAATGGTTGCTGCTAAGTCACGTAGAGAGAAAATAGAAAAGGGGAAGAAGTCTAAATGATTCATATTAATTCCTTCATAATTTTGTAATACAACAAACTGGCATCTTGTTATTTTTCATTTTCACAAGTTGAACCGATTAAGCTTCCATTATAATGGTCATCTCAAAAACTCTATATGTATGAGTTGAAAAGATTAATGAAAGGTCAAAAAATTTTGGGTGTGAAGTACTTCTTGTTGTAAAGATAATCGTATAGTATTTTATATCAAACATTTTCTATTCCAGTGAGTATTGTATTTTTTTTACATTTTCTCTTTTTTTTGAATTGAAACAAGGGAAGAACGGACTTTTACCTCCCCTATTTTGAGGTAATAGATGAATGTGATAATTTTGTCATAGTTCATTCAAAGAGGAAATCCTTCCAGCATTTCCAGTTTATTAGTCATATTTCATATTTGAATTAACGTAGTTTTGTATCAATTAATTATACATGGATGAAATTTATGGATTCATAAGATGTGCGGATGCATAAATCTATTTCAGTGATAAGAAACTTCAATCTGCCTGAGTTGGATTTTATTTAGGTCTAGCTCGGTTATCCCTCTACTGTTCTTGGGTTAAGAACATACGCCAAAGTAGTTTAGAAAGAAAACAAAATTTCATTTCAAATCTATTCCAAGGAGTTGTACCTACCAATTCAGAGGAAAGCTTAAATATCCATAAGGAGATTTCCAACTGTTTGTAATTAGATGTTGTTCCAAATTGGGCATTAAAGAGTAATAATCTGAAAGAACAAATCTATTTAACAACAATGATATAATATTTGGAAGAAAAGATGCACTATGCAAAGACTTTGCTGATCAAATGAAACATGAATTTGAGATGTCTATGTTTGGAGAATCAAATTCTTTGTTGGATTGTAAGTACATGAATTGAAACATGGCACATTTTTGACCCTATCAAAATATATCAAGGAGATACTCAAGACATTTGCTTTAGAAGATTCAAAACTAGTCAGTACACCAATGGTAACAGTACATAAGTTATCCAAGAAAGATGAATCAACTAAAGTAAATCAGACAATGTATAGATCAATGATTGGAAAGTTGCAGTATGTTGTGCATAGTAGACCAAACATTGCATTAGTTGTTGGAGTAGTGGCAAGATTTTCTACAAACTCAAGAGAAAATCATCTTATGGCAGTAAAAAGAATAATGAGATACCTAAAAGGAACTGATGACTTTGGATTATACTATAAGAGGACTAAAATGTTTGAATTGAGAGCCTACACTGATGTAGATTAGGGAGGTAATATAGATGATAGAAAAAGCAACAATGAAGGAGCACTTTTCTTTGGTAAAAGATTGGTCACTTGGACTAGCAAAAAGTACAAAGTTGTACCTCACAGTCCATAGTAGAAGCTAAGTATGTTTTTTGTTGCTGTCAACTGCACCAATATTGTATAGATCAAACATCTATTGCAAGGTATGAAGGAAGAGATGACTAAACCTATGATACTCTATTGTGATAACACAAGTGCCATCAACATATCAAAGAATCCTATGATGCATGCCAAAATAAAGTACATTGCAATTAAGTATCACTATGTAAGAGAATTGGTGGAAGACAAGAAAGTGAAGATGGAATATGTCAAATCAAAGGAAAAAATTGCTAACATCTTCACAATAGCATTACCTAAAGATACATTTGAATATCTTAGAGGTAAGTTAGGGGTGATACCCCTATTCAAGGTTGTTTGAGTAGCAATCATATTGCCCTGCATCAAATGAGTTGATTGCTAAAACATTATAAATTGATGTAGAGGATACTTACTTTAGGATTTTGCTTAAAGTAATTAAAGTGCTGAAATTCCAAATCAGTCATAAGCAAGGTGATAGAGGGAGAAATTGGAGTGCTTGCAAATACTACACCTGCATGATAAGATCCTCAAATAGTATGTCTTTGGCATTGTTGTCAAAGAGGGAGAAGTAGCTAAACTAATCAAATGAGGGAGATGATACCAAAATAGTAGAAATTGATCAATGCATGTAGAGGGAGAAATAATGTGTCGAGGGAGAAGTAGAAAATTTAAAGGATCAAAATATAGAGGAAGAAATAGTAGAACAACAGCAGAAAGGAAGGACAAAGGAAATAGTAGGTAAGAGGGAGAAGCAAAAGCAAAGAAAATAGTGCAGACAAGAATCAATCAGAGAGAGAACAAAACAAAAAGGAGAAGAAAGTGTATCATTAAAAGAGATATCCCTAATACTTTGAAAGAGGGAGTTACTTACAGAATTTAGAGGGAGTCACAAGATAGTTCAAAGTTGCTAATAGAATGAATAGTTTTGATAAAGTTTTCTTTTTTTGGCATTTGATTACTATTTTAACCTAGTTAGCATTTTGATAACTTGGTTGATCAATTTGGTTTGCCATCAAAGCCAAAGAGGAAGATTGTTGAAATCTAATTGAAAAGATCATCATGGAAAAGAGGGAGATTGTTTGCAAAAGAGGGAGATTGTTGATAAAGAATGTTTTCAATCATTGTTTTGTCACTGATATCAAACCTTCTATTTTTTGGAATGACAATTGCTTATATGATCTAAGTACTATCACTTAGTTGATTGATGAAGAGGATTGTTGATTGATGAAGAGGATTTAATCAGTAAGATCTAACAAAAGCACCTAAGGGAAAGATTGAGTTATGGTTTTGTAATGAAGTACAAGGATTAGTTAAGACAATGATAAAATGGTGTATTGATAATATACTTTAAGATACAGAGGTTGGCTACACTTAGAAACTCTAGAAGAATAAGTTGTAACAAAGTTGTCTGCAAAGTTTGACTAAGTTCATTGGTGGGTGTCGAGCAAGCTAGTTCGTGTTGAGCAAATTATCAATAAGTGCCAAGAAAATGCAAAATCTAGTGTGTGCTAAGTGAAACAGAAGGAGCCGAGCAACTTCAAGTGCTGAGAAAGTAATAGGTGTTGAACATCAATAAAATTTAGTTGATGTCGAGTGAATCCACAGTAGGTGTCGAGCATTAGTAAAACATAGTTGGTATCGAGTAACACAGTATGTGCTAAGCATTAGAATTTCAATAGTTTCGAGTTGCTCCATTATTTAAAAAGTCAAATATTCACTAGATTTGAGTTGACAAGTTTGTTACCTTGAATTTTGTGAACTAGATGGAGGATAAAGATGATGAGATGGTGGCACAGAGTTTTAGATAAACCATTTTTGGGTGAATATAGATGGATTCTTCATGATGTTTCTAGAAGAAAATAAGATATGAGGTAGATTCATTGAATCTTACCTAATCCATTTGAGCCAAAATTAAGAGCAGAAAGATTAGATTAGGAAAAGTATTCTAGACTTCTATTTAAGGAGTTACAATTCAAGAAGTGAAAGTTGTTGAGTGGTTGGTTGGATGTCAAGGTGAAGACATTCAGAGGAAGGAATAGAGTACATAGACTCTACTTCAATAGGTGACCACAGAGGAGATTTCACTGGTACATTGAGAATGGGGACTCAAGGAGACAAATCTTGAAAGGAGGACAAGCTGTCAGAGCTACAAGGACTGAAAGGTAGGCAAAATTGTGAAGCTAAATTGAGATCTAAAATCTACAAGTTATCTTGTGAGTTGTATTAGATCAAAAGCCCTTATTGTTACTCTCTAACAATTGTAACAGCTAGGGTAAAATCCTATGGACTTAGGTTCGTTTAATAGCCATTTGTAAATCCTTTAATAGGGTGGAATTCCAAGTGAAAGTTATAAATTCCTTTAACCAGGCCCACTTCTAATAAGGTGGTTAAATCCTTTAACCAGGTCACATTTAACAGTGTGTTGTAGCCTTTAACATGGAAAGCCTTTCACAGGGCATCACTTCGGAAGAGTGAGAATTGAGTAGCTTGTTATTGGTGGTTTTTTCAAATTGGGTTTCAACATAAATCACTATGTTATGTGTTGATCTTTCATGTTTTATTCCTGCATGTTGATTTTCACTAACTTGCTAAGTAGAATGTTTAGCTTGGATGAATGATTAGTTAAATGGGCTCACTATACTTGGTGAAAAAAATTTATTAGGATATTTGGACCTTGAATAACTGATTCACCTCACTCTCAATTATTCTAAAGAATTTCTAACATGCAATTGTGAAGCATTGTGGGTGTCATTGCTACCCCAATTTTACCTTCTCCTTGGAGGATTTTTGGGTCCAAATATTATGTCTAAGAATTATGGTGTTGCTACTTTATTTCTTTATGTTCCATGCATGAAAATAGATTAATCTATAAAGTGGGATTAAGAGAAATAAGTTTTAAGTGGTTCTTGATTCAAACCCCCTTGCCCCTCTCAATCACTCGGTCGTCATTACATTTCTAACATAATAAACACCTAAAACTATCCTCATAAAGCTAATTGACTAAATGAATATTTATTTTTTATCTAATTATTTGAATATCATTCTCATTTATTATTTAAATAAGTATATTATGTTTATTTGTCTAGTTCAATATGCCTTTTCTATCCTAAATTAAATAATTTGTCACTTATATAATTACATATTTTCATCTATTTTTGCAATAAATACCTCAATTTATTTTATAAACTCTTAAAACCTCTTCTTTTCCATCCCACCAATCCCCTCCACTCACATGGATCAACTCCAAAAAAATTAGCTTGTGACAAGTGTCACTAGTCTCTTCATTTGATTTTTTCTTCTAAAGTTAATATCCTCTACCTACCACTCCTAATACCTCTTAATTGCAATCACTCATTCCCTATTGCCTCTTAATCTCCTCCGCATTCTTATTCTCTCTCCTTATCCTTTCTTACTTGTCAAACATATTCACTCTCATAGAACCTCTCAATCTTTTCCTTTGATTTTCATGAGAGTTTTATAAAAGAAATTTTCTCCTTACATTTTAATACCTTATGCTTTTTTTGAATTGATAAATTGGAGAATTTATGCCATTGTATCTTTTTGATCTTTTGTTCCCCATATCTACCTTATCACCATTATCATTTTCATACCACTATAACATCATTATCATAATCTTTCATCAATCAACCATGGCTATTCTCTCATATCCTCTTGTGCTTGCACCAAAAAAACCAAGGATACCCAAATTTATTATACAAAAGATATCTTTAAGATTGAAGGATAATGGAACCAAGCATTTTATTTTGATAAATGTGTTTTGTTTGTTTTGTTTATTCTTGAATTATTCCACTGATATGGTGATTGAATAGTTTTATGGATCCTTTATTATGATTAAGCTAGATTAGGGTGAGAAAAATACAATGTTTCATCATCACCATTTTGGCATTATGTGAAGCATCCCTTTTACTAATCATTTTTTTCTTGTTTAATTTTTTTTTTGAATTTTCAAGTTCAAAATCACTAGCCATAAGAACTATGCAGTTTCTATAATATTGCTATCAAGATTCATTGTGAGTTTTTTAAAGTCAAACTTATTGAACCTTGTTTCATGAATAGTGGTTCATATGATCTTTTCTCTCATGAGAATGAATGGAATGTACTTAGTGCTCATTTTATGTAGGTGATACTCATAAAGTTAAGGCATTGGGATTTTTTGGAAGGTCACCCATCTTAGTACTAGTCCAACTTGAGTGGGCTTAACTACAAAGTTTCCTTCATGGTTAAACCCACTCTTGTTACATCCCCATTTGTGAAACCTTCAACAAGTGTTTTTCCTTATGATAATTTCCTTATAAAGGCCCTTAAACTCATCAATTGATAAATAGGAGATATTTTCCATAGCAAGTCAAATTGTGATATTGATATCAAGATTTAACTATGTAGTTTTTTTAATCAAACTCATTGACCCATTTTTCATGGGTAGTGGTTCATGTGAACTAAGATATCATTACAATTAATGGAATACTTAGCACTCATTACATTTCTAGGTGATTCTCGCAAAGGTGAAACATCGAGACTCCTGGGAGGTCACCCATCCCAGTACTACTCCACCTTGAGTGTACTTAACTATGAAGTTTCCTTCATGGTCAAACCCACTCTAATTGCAACCATAGTTTTAAAATCTTCATCAAGTGTTTTACTTTATGAACCTCATGTGCATTTATTATCGAGTCTTTCATTTTTGTTCTGTATTTCACTACTTTTTGACTTTTTGTACTTCTTTACTTATTCTATACATTTATAGCCTAAATTGGTGGTTTTTTATAGATTTCTTATTGTTCTAATTTATATTACTATGTATGTCTATTGTATTCCTTCACTATTTCATAGTATCTCTAAACATTTTCTCATTAGTTGCTATTTTTATAGGGTTTCACTTATCCTATGCTTGTGTTTCACCAATTTTGCACATATCTACACATTTGAGTTGTATTTCTATGCTTTTTATTATCAAATATAATTAATTTATTCATATTTATCTTATTTGAGGCATCCCTAATGAACTATTAAGTAGTGTAGCTTGTTCTCATTAGTTAGAGGATTGGAAAAGAACTACTAATGTTCTATATTTACAAATTTGATTTGGGTTTTAATTGATTATCTCATATTTCATTTCCAATGGTGAACATGAACTTACGAACTTGTTTTAGATTAGGTTACATTTAGTTATGGTGCTTAAAAAGAACTCAAGTGTTTGATGTGTTTGGAGAGCTTATACATATTGTGTTACTTGAAAATCACAAGATATTGTGTGAGTATCCTCTTCCATTACCTTACAATGCATCTTTTTTGTAAGATAAAGTGTACCTATCTTCTTCTTTCTTAATGGGTATTGCCTTGGTGTGAGAAGAGGTACTCACCAAAAGGAAATGACCCAAAAATAAAATTGTTTCTTTAGTTTGTTACATAAATTGGTCCAATTAGATACACAATCATGTTAGATGGATCAAACTAATTTATTCCTATTATGAACAAAATCTAAGTGACTTGGATAGATCCTTAAGTGGGTAATTTATATATGAATGGGTATGAAGTCCTTAAGTTGTGACTAAAGTCCTAGTTTCGTTTTCTACCTTATTGTGATGCATTTGATGCAAAGGGATTACATCATCCCTTGAAGTTACTCACCAATTGTGTTCTCTTGAATAAGAGAGAGATATCCTTGACTTTGCATAATTTATAATTTACAATTTTCTAGGG
The DNA here is from genome assembly GCA_028749045.1 of Cupressus sempervirens. Classification (NCBI taxonomy): domain Eukaryota; kingdom Viridiplantae; phylum Streptophyta; class Pinopsida; order Cupressales; family Cupressaceae; genus Cupressus; species Cupressus sempervirens. The sequence goes on along the minus strand of CM053793.1, from coordinate 109,528,002 downwards.
AGAGGCTAGTTGTCACTTGAATGGGAGTGCACTATTTCTCATTATCCTCACAGAACAATATTTAAATATAACCTCTCATAAGGATTAAGCTTTAGAGTTAGATATAACATCAAAATTGATAAACAAGTTTTATGTATGTGGGCCAAGTTCTTGTTGCATTAGAATCCAAAGGACCTTAGGAAGAATCACCTTTTCTTCAAGTGGCTTTAGGTTGTGATTAAATTGTAGAAATATACCCTTTTTAGTAGCCTTTGAACATACAAATTTCATTTATTTTACCTTTTATCAGATTTACAAAAATTATGATATTGCTATCATGATTTAACTATGTAGTTCTTGAGTTGAATTCATTGACCCATGTTTCATGAGTAGTGGTTCATATGAACCCATCTATGATAAGAATAAATGGAACACTTAATACTCATTGGATCTAGGTGATGCTCACTAAGGAGAAGCAATAGGACTTCCTTGAAGGTCACCCATCCATGTACTACTACATCTCGAGTATGCTTCACTATGGAGTTGCCTTCATGGTTAAACCCACTCTTCTTGCAGCCCCATTTGATAAACCTTCACCAATTATTGTGCCTTATGAACCATTCATTATAAATCCCCTTAAGCTCATCAATTGATAAGTAAGAGATATTTTCCACATCAAATCAAATTGTGATATTGTTGTCAGGATCTAACAGTGTAGTTCTTGATTCAAATTCATTGACCCATGTTTCATGAGCAGTGGTTCACATGAACCCATCTCTCATGAGAAGAGTGGTTTCAACCATGGAGGAAGCTCTATAGTTAACTATAATCAAGATGGAGTAGTACTAGAAAGGGTGACCTCCTAGAAAGTCTTAGTTCTTCACCTCTATGAGCATCACCTAGATCTAATGGGCATTAAGTATTATATTCATCTCATGAGAGATGGGTTTGTGTGAACCATTACTCATAAAAAAATGGGTACAAATGAATTTGACTCAAGAATTACATAGTTATTTAAATCCTAATAGAAATATTATAATTTGACTTGTGGTGGAAACATCTGCTACTTACCAATATTTTCTTCCTTTTTTAAAATTAATTCTTGATACAACTTACCACAAACCTTACTAAAACCTTGCTAAAACTTGTAGACAAAGAAAAAATGGATTATTTACTAGACTTGTACTTTTTCTTAATGTTCTTTTACTTCTAGTCAGTATACCTACATTCTTACACTTCTACACCTTTATTTTTTATTCACTAGAGTTGAACTTATGTATTATGTTCATGCACTCGTAACATAGATATCTCAAAATACAATCATTATTTGCATTCTAAAATTCAACTTTAAATTATGATATCTAGGCCTATATTTCATTAGTAATCTTATTTTAGGTCATTACTATTTAGTCGACATACTTGTATTTACCCTTCACTAGTCAGCTATGCCTTTAGCATGCACCTAGGTTACTTACTTATGGTCTAGAATCCTATTTTGGTTGTCACAATCATCCTAGTCACTTGAGGTTCATCATCCTTATGAAGGGCAGATAAATCAATATCATTTAGGAAAACTTTATTAGAGTACATCATATACTAGATCATATCCTACTCTCTTAGTAAATTTTGTTGTGTCTATCTAGCATAGCACAAGTTTATCTTTCCTATACTACCATTTTCAGACCTAGAGTTCTTTTGTTAGCATCATATTTATCATTTAGCATCGCAACTAATCCCCCTTATCATTACTCTTGCATCAAACCCTGCTTCACATGGATTAATAATCATATATACAATCATCATATTAGCTTCAAAAGTCATATCCTAGCTTGCATATTATATTCCAAAGTTATCATTACAACCTAGAATCTACGTTGAGTCCTAACCTAAAGTTTCATCTCATTTACCATATTATTTGTCTTAGGCCAAGATCAATAATGATTATATTTTGGTTAAGACAAGCTAAAATTCATAGGTAAATGGCTTTGAGAGATGAACGACATGACCATTAAGGAATTTTCTAGTGTATTAGGAACACCATATGTTAGAGTGGAGTTGTCGTTGCACCAAAAGAATGATATATCAATGCCTAATACAACCACTCAACTTATAGTACACATGAGGTGGCTAAGCCCTTGTCACAAATCCCAAGGAAAGCACTAAAAAAATTTCCAACTATCTCCCCCTCAACATTATGCAAGGGTCTAAGGGTTTAAACCTCTGACCAAGCTCTAATACGACTTTTTAGAGTAGGGTTTCCATTGCACCAAAAGACCAGTCTATCAATGCTTGATTCAACCACTCAACTTATAGTACACATGAGGGAGTTAAGCCCTTGTCACAAGTCCTAAGGGGAGCATTGAACAAATTTCCAACATCATGATCACCATTACAACCATAAGAACAATAATGAGGATTAGGACATGATTGATGACTATAAAAATGATTCTATTAAAAATACTAAGCTCTTTAATCTCTTTATTGAGGTTATGAAACATGATCCACAATAATATTTCAATGATATTGTAGATGAAGGGGTAAAGATGCCTTATAAATTTGATGTGTTCCTAATCACATTGGAAGACAAAGATGGGTCTAGTGGAGCCAAAAAAGAAAAATCTTGAAATGGTGATAGAGTAAAAGACATAAGTTACCCTTTTACATAGAACCAAACTACAAGTTCACTAACACATTAAACACCATGTTTATTGACAATCCTTTGATGAATGTGATTCGGTCCATGAGATGATAAATAGATGACCTTAAGAACACAAGGAAATCCTCAACCATTTTTTCTACTGAGGATATTGTTCCATATCCTTATGATCCTAGCATACCAATGCCTCCTTTTCATAGTAGTAGGGACATATCAAACCTTGACAAATATAGATGACAAGGAGACTCTAAAGATCACTAAAGAGGATTATTTGTTACCACATTAGACTTTTCTAGTTATGAAAACAATCTTATTAGAATTTTATCTTGTAGTATTGAAGGGAGTATAATGGGGTGGCTTTAATAATTAGCCCCACCAATCAAGTCTTTTAAAGAGTAAAAGATAAATTCATATCACTCTAGATGCCTAGAATTGTTAACTTGAGTCTGTCATGATTGATTTGTGTGATACTCGAAAAACCTATGGAACCTTTCATGACATTGCTTTAAATGTGGATACATTTAACCAAGAAAAAGTCATATGGTATTCTTGACAAGCTATTCATTGACCTATTTATTTGCAACTTCAAAAAAGAGCTTTGAAAATATCTTTGTCTTAGATTTTTGGCTAACATTGAAGAAGTTATAGAGATCAAACTTAGAATTGAAAAAACAACCATTGATGGTGCCACCATCAAGATCAATAATGAGAAAGACCATAAAGAAAGCCCTAGAACTTCAAGAAGCAAACACAATAAAACACCCTTTCAGTCTAAGAACAAGAGCATTTCTAATGATGGAGTTGTGGATGCAAATACTAGTGTTCCTAGCTAGCTAACAATGTAGAAAGTTTCAAACTTGAAGCTATCTATGTCTCCTTTTCATTCTTAGTGGTTTCTAGATCAAAAGGAGGGGATGCTCTCACTAGTTGAGGCCTACTTGTGATGGTTCCAATTGATGGCATTATCATTCTTGTTAATGTTTTGCATAAGATAAATGACTCTCTCTGTGTCACTATTTTTCTTACCACTTAATGTATTTTTATATTATTGAATATTTAGACTACTACAACTTGTTTTTTTTCATATTTTATAATAGATTTTTTTCCATATAGACTCTCAGAGCATGGATTCTTATTATACACTTTTTTTTATAATGTAGTACTATCATTTCTACCCTTGAAATACACTAAAACTCAAAAAAAGAAACTACTAATAATTCTTCTAAATTTGGACTTCAAGATTGAATATAATTATTATTAATTTATAAGTTAGTGTATATACTAATAACTTTTCTACACCAATCCATTGTTTGATATATATACTCTAATACAAATAATGTTAACTTTCTAACCATTTAAATTCATGAAGAGTTTCATAATTCAATGTAATTTTATAAATCCATCTACAATCAACAACTTTAATAATTATTTAAATATGAATTTGAATGTTATTATTTAATATATAACTATTAGTAATTAAATATTTCAATTTTCTAAATTAATAATTCAATTATTTCTAAATAATTATTTAATTATAATAATAAACATCTAATATATTAGAACCAACTTAACCTTTTAGATTATTGCTCATTGATAACAAATATATTTAATTATAATAGTTTTCATTTTAATAACATTACTATTATTATAATTCAAATGTATTTTGACATCCTATTACATATTTAGAAATAAATTAAACTTTTAAAAAAAAATCAAATTTAACGTTTTAACACTTTTAGTTCAATTATTAATGTGATGTTTAAAGTGAGTGTATCCTTTCCCACCCACGTGGGGTGAATAAACAACCGATAACATTATAGTCAACACAACCTTTTCCTCTGTCACCCGGACTTGGTGTCAATAAACAACTGATAACATTATGGTCAACACGCCCTTTTCTGTAACCCCATGTAGATCGTGAATTGATTGACAATAGCATTACTTCCAACTTTGTAAAAGCAATGGCTGTTGCTACGATTAACTCTGCCTTGATTAGTACAGTTTTTATCATCCTTTCCACAAACCTATGTATTGCTTTGCTCAATTGTCCTACTGAAGAATCCCAAGCCCTCCTTTCGTTCAAAGCAGCCTTAAATATCTCTGATGGCATTCTCAATTCATGGGTTAATGGAAGTGATTGTTGCTCCATGTGGGAAGGCATAACTTGCAATAATCTCACCAACCATGTAGAGCGAGTGAATTTGAGTGATTACACCAACCATGCACAGCAGGGCGTGCAGAGTGGAGTCATATTTGCTTGCTTGTGCAACCTTCCTTTTCTCAAATACCTCGACTTGCGGAGCATTGGTTTAACTGGTAATATTCCTTCTTGTTTGGTAAATCTCTCTCATCTTCAATATCTGCAGCTCAAAAACAATAGTTTGAGTGGGATTCTTCCCACTGGGATTTGTCAGTTAACCAATCTTACCTATATAGATATAAGTTATAACCAACTAACTGGATTACTGCCTCCATGTCTGCAAAATCTACCTTTGCTTAAGTTCTTAGGTCTTTCCATCAACAAATTTCATGGAATTGCTCTGCTCAATAGGCTTTCCTCCCTTGAGCAGCTTTATGCACGCAATTTCTCATTCCATGATTACATCACTTCTTCGCAGCTGGCATTACCATCATCTGTTAAGATTCTCTGGCTCTCCTCAATTACGATTTCAGATACTCTGCTCCACAATCTTGCAGAATTAAAATATTTGTTTTATCTTATTGTGTGCTGATTATCAGTACAACAAACTTTGACGTTGGGTTGCGACAACATGTTTGGAGAAATCCTCTCCTGGGTATGGAAGAACAATACTGATTTGTACATGTTAAACCTCCCTGGAAATCATTTGCATGGCAGACTTATTATCCCCAACAGATCTGTTCATTGGATGACAGTGTTAGACGTGCCCAGAAATGCATTGACTGGACACTTACCATCTCTGTGGCCTCCATATCTACAGCTCTTGGTGGTTAATGATAATGCTCTAATTGGCACCATTCCTCCAAGTTTGTGCAATATCGATCACCTTCTGAAGTTAGATCTGGCAAACAACAAACTGAAGGGCGAAATTCCTCCATGCTTCTCAAACTATAAGGAAATTCAAGTGTTGAATTTAGGAGGTAATGGTCTGGAGGGAAGCATACCAAAAAGGCTATGCTGCTCCTCTTTGATGGTAAGAAATAATAAGTTAAGTGACACTTTCCCTCCATCAATCACCAATTGCAAGAGATTTGTCATGCCCGTAGCCCGACAAGGCAGACAAAGCAAACACATTAAAAATTTTTTTTTAAATTTCTTTTTTATCAATATTATTCTTAGGGTTAATCTTCACTAACTTAACTATATTCCTAGCAAATGACAATAATCTGAACTATCTCTAACTCTCCTTGACACTGAGAACAATCTCAAATAAATCGACACATCCTTATACTTTAATTCACTACAATGTTAACACAGAGTCATCCCTTGGAAAGACATGGAGCTTTTATATACTTCATTCAATAAATTCCGCTTCCATGATATTGGTTTCTCATCTCACTACATCTAAGGCATATAAGTGTCATAAAGCTTATCATTCTACTTTGTTCTCTATCATTGGTTAAGCTTAGTTGGAAACTAAATTCGGTGGATGTCGTTCGTCAATAACAACACTACACATAAACTTAAATTTTAAAATGAATTTATAACATTGATATGAACATTTTATGTAAATTTTATTTTAGAATTAATCTCAACTCCATTCCAACATTCTAATGTAACATTCTTATATCTCTTTCTAATAAATCCATAAGAACATTAAAATGTTACTTAACAAACAATCTTCACTATCCTCAAACATTTTGCATTATCGAATCGTATTAGTCTCATAATAGCCATACGTATAAAGTTTACCCTCTAAATTATCTAATAAATTTTTGATCTAAAAAATATATATATATATAACCAAATACCTAAGCCCCTTAAATATCTTAATATTATTCTAATTGTTATTATTATTATCTCTAAGTTTCAATAGCATTCACTAGCTATAAGGTTTTCTTAACCTACACCCTATCTATTTACCTATTCATATTTAATATTCCTAATATACTTTATTTCCTTTATGCTGTCCTATCCAAGTCATACTACTAACGACCACCTAAAAATCTTAAATTAAAAAGAAATTCTCTGCACAAGAATCACTAGAACCATACCTACTCTAATCTACCCCTATCTCATCCTACTACTTCTCCCTACTTCCCAAGGCGTCCAAGTTGCTAAGCATTCATTTGGCTTTTTGTTTTATTTAGACTAAGTATGTGGTGTAAAGTGCAGAATTCGAAATTCCTGTGGTCTCTTTCCTAGGCGCTGATTCACCTCCCCATGCATGATGTGATGTGTTAATTAAAGAGCACGGAACCTAAGGTTTATGTTCATCCTGCACCCCTCTTCTTGTCAACGCCATTTTAAGAGGCTTGCTGACTTATGTCAGACTAGTGTACAGCCCCTCCCTTCATTCACACGTGCCAAGAAATGGAGATAAAAAGGGCGCCCAGTCACACCTTGTTTTGTGTATTTATTTACCAAGATTTGTTTTTATAGTGTCATGATTGACTTGTTACATTGGGCAGTAACCTTAGAGTTAATTTTTATTTATTTGTTTATTATTTTATTGTTATATGTCCTATCTAGTTGCTAGGTCGTCCCATCCTTGGGAATTTAATCTTTAACATTTTTTGATCTTTCCATTTTGAAATGATTATGATGTGTAGCTAGTGTTTGTTTTTATTATTATTTTAATTTGTCATATCTTGCAAGCTAACTAGGTGTTCTATTACTTTATTTAAGAAATACTATAGAATATTCTTTGATTATTATATTGCTCTGTATTACTAGATATGTTTTCCCATTTTCTCCATATATAATCCAGAGAGTGGTTTGTGTATCTACAGCAAGCTTAATGTTTTATTCTTTCTACATTATATGTCATCTATTTGTTTCTCACTTATGCAATGTTACATTGGAGATTTCTATATTATATTATGATAATCTAAATGGATGATCTTATTGCTCTATTTATCTAAAGGAACATGCCAAAATTCTTACATGAACAAGATCTAATTATTTTCATCTATGGATTTAAAAAATATTGAAGAAACTTTCGAATATATATATGGCTCACACACTTTCAGATATTTCAAAATTCAAAACGATTTTCTTCTCCCTTGATAGTGGTCATCTACCATAGATAATTACAATGAGACATTATGAGTTATTAGACTTGATCATACAATGTAAATGAATAACTTATTAAATCAGTTGCACAAAGAACTCAATGTAAAACAACATATGGAAAAACATGTTGGAAGTTTTAGATGAATCAAACTAAATGGATTCTAAGCTGTAAGTTTTTAAATTGAGTAAATCACTTGCTCAAGAGCTAATTTTACATTCTTCTATAAGGATCCAATGCTAAAATGCATGTATCTTAATTGGTTTAAAAGAATTGTAATAACGTTTTCATGCCAATACCATTACATGATTTGATACTTCTAGTTAATTCTAGCTTTCCATGATAATGAGAGTCATTCTTGCAATCTAACTAGATAAGAAGAAGCACATCAACTTAATGAACCAAAACTACTTATCTCCTCACACACAGTACATGGTTCCATCAATGATTCTTCCAATACATAAAAGGTGGTAAGATTTCTTTAGTCAGCTAATACAATAGAAATGCTATTCCCTAAACTTAGATGTTCCTCCAAAACTTCTTAACAATGGAAAAATTCTTGACAAAGGAAAGCATTAAAGCTACTCAATGTTACTCATAGCTTCAACTCAAATACAACAAGAATGTTTTCAGCTCCTATGCACATGGAAGACCTTGAGAGCTCCAAATTTTCAAGAATCGTCCAAATAGGACCTACAGATAAGAGATAAAAATAATGAACCATGGAGGCTCAACTCCCAACCTAGGCCTCAAGGAGGCCACCCTCGCGCTAGGGGAAACAAGGCTCAATCGAGATACATCCGACAACACCACAGCAACATGAACTAGCAAACTCACACATTTAGCAACACATATACAACCCCAACCAAGGTTTGCACAATGATTCACAAATGGAATCATAAACATTGGGTGAAGGTGGGCTCTCAATTAGGAGACTTGCCATATCTTACAAAAATCCGTAACAACAATTTTAATGCCCTTTCAGGGCTTTCATAAATCAATAATTTCCATAGCCTTTCAGGCTTTCGCAAAACAACAGATTTCATGCCCTTTCGGGGCTTCCACAACATCCTCCAATCATACTATCATCATCCAAAGCATCCTTGAATTTTCATACTTCGTCAACCTTCTTACCACACCACCATTCTCAAGTAATGAAAGAATATGGCATACAATGGAGCCCATACTCCAAGGTTCTCAACTATATTTCAGGCCCAACTAACCCCTTCACCCCAAGGCTTGCTCTTCCCTCCCAAGGGTGAGTGAAGCCTTCACACCCATGAACAAATTTCAACATGCCAACAAACAAGAAAATCTTAAGGAAACCCCAAGAAATTTCATGTACAAAACACACCCTTACAAGACATCACAACACAAGAATCCCAAGAAAAATCCTACAAAAGGCACTCTTATCATTTTCCATTTCAGCTATCAAATATAAAGAAAGCATGGCATGAAACACTAACCTTCTTACAAGCTATGACAATGGGATGAAGACGTCTTCCTGCTTGGCTTCCAACCTTTTTCCCTTTCCAATCCCTGGCTGTCTCTAAAATTAGAGAGTGGGTGAATGAGCACCAAGACTGGCACAAGCTCCCTATAAAGACCTTCCACTTTCATCCTCACCTACCCCTCTTACTTTCTTGTATCCTCCACCAATGAGAACTTAACCAAGTGGTGTAATGAGGGAAGAAGTCATGTAAGAATATGATTTTCGAATTGGCTTGGAAATGACTTCTTTTTAGGGTCCCCTAGACCCACTTATGATTGTATTTAAGCCCCCAACCCATACTATTACCATGTGGGTAACTTATTTTCACAAAATTAACACTTAGGACTCACTCTAGGCTCTCTAAAATTCCTATCAATTATAACTTGAATTCCGTCAAGAAGGTGACTCTTCCTAACACTCTTCAAGGTGGGTTAATTGATTTCATAATGAGGATTAGGCTTAGGTTAAGTGACTTCATGCCAAAGAATCCTATTTGACATGTCATTTACACAGAGACAATACAAAATGACACACATACACATTAAAACACTTTACTCATCACGATGACATGTCTCTAATTAATCATGCTCTCTAACTATAACACTCATGCACATTCATATTACGAAATAAACACAATACAACGAGATTTTGAATCTTCCAAAGATTCACCTTGGCTTTACTGTGTTCACATAAGATTGAACCTTGTTTCCCCCAATTATCTCCATGGTTCAACTTTCCTACACACTCCACTTAAACATTAGTAGCCCAATAAAGTAATATCTAAATACATATAAATAAGTGTAGAATAAATTCAATGTCTCAGAACTCATATTAACCTATACATTTAACTCCATCTAATAATTTCCATTCTAAATACTATGAAAAGAAACATTGCAATGTCATATTCATTTAACTTTCATCTAAGTGCATCTATAATTAACTTCCATTTGATTCATATTCAAAACATTACAATCTCAACATATGGGTATCAACCTTTATCTTTCTTATCCTGACAAAATTACCGTTCTAAGCATTATCACCATTCTTATAATCATTAAACGATCCAACATATGACTTGGGTTCGTTTGCATATCTAAATCTATCCTTTAGTGCTAATTTTCATTTGAACATTACAATTTGACATTCAAGTATTTATGCAATTTAGTTTCCATTTAAGCAACTAAATTAATTAGAACATGAAATGAAATCGTTAAATATATCAAATAGATTCTCATACTTGCAAATCACTGAAATGTTGATATTAAAATGACATAACCCTATAGTCCCGAAACTATATCAAAACATCAAATTAAAAGTACCACAATGCAATTGCCATCTATACTACAGCAGATTGGGTGAGGCCGCACAAGATTGCAAATACTAGATATTGGGCACAACAGATTTGATGGGGAAATTCCACGGTCATTAGGAAATCTATCAGCCCTTCAAGTGTTGATGATTAATGGCAATCGTTTTAGGGGTAGTATTCCTCCAGAAATTCTCCAACTAAAGCAGCTCTAGATCTTAGACCTTTCATCTAACAACATATCAGGTTCTATTCCCCCTAATGTTTCATCTCTACAAGTGATGAAAATAGCAAGAGAAGATGGTCATGTGTTATCTAGTCTGTTGGACCCCTTTCATATATTTGTAAGGAACTAAATGCAACTAAGCCGATCCTACTCGCAAAGGCAAACTTTGTTCACACTATTCGTATATGCAACCTATATATATATATATATATATATGATTAAACCCCTTTCATATGATCGATCTCACCACTGACTATTCCATCCTTCGCTGCTCCACCAAATCATACAAATCCTCCACCGACTCTCCCCTCTCCCTGCATCGAAACCCTCTGCAAGTCATATGAATATTCCGCCTGCAACATCTATTATTCTGCGATAGCCCTCGGCTGCCACAATGGCACCTACGTAGTTTCGAGAGCTAACTTCAACTTCACTACTTCGAATGACGTTAGAATGGTTAATATGGGTCAAAGGGGGTCATAGGGTGACCTATGACCCCCTTTGACCCATTAAATGATGACATATGTCCCTAGGGGTCGGGTCCAAGGACCCCTAGGGACATATATAACAATTGTTCATATGGGTCAAAGGGGATCATAGAGCCTATGACCCCGTTGACCCATTAAATGACGACATATGTTTCTAGGGGTCCTAGGACCCCTAGGAACATATTAGAATTGTTCATATGGGTCAAAGGGGGTCATAGGGTGACCTATGACCCCCTTTGACCCATTAAATGATGACATATGTCCCTAGAGGTCTTAGGACCCTTAGCGACATATTAGAATTGTTCATATTGGTCAAGGGGGGTCATAGGTTCACCCATTGACCCCCTTTGACCCATTAAATGATGACATATGTCAGTAGGGGTCCTAGGACCACTAGGGACGTATTACAATTGTTCATATGGGTCAAAGGGGGTCATAGGGTGACCTATGACCCCCTTTGATCCATTAAATGATGACATGTGTCCCTAGGTGTCCTAGGACCCCTAGGGATGTATTAGAATCGTTCATATGGGTCAAAGGGGGTCATAGGTGACCCATTAAATGATGACATATGTCCCTAGGGGTCCTAAGACCCCTAAGGACATATTATAATGGTTAATATGGATCAAAGAGGGTCATAGGGTGACCTATGACCCCCTTTGACCCATTAAATGACGACATATGTCCCTAGGAGTCCTAGGATCCCTAGGGACATATTAAAATTATTTATATGGGTCAAAGGGGGTCATAGGGTGACCTATGACCCCCTTTTGACCCCCTTTGACCCATTAAATGACGGCATATGTCCCTAGGGGTCCTAGGACCCCTAGTGACATATTAGAATTGTTCATATTGGTTAAAGGGGGTCATAGGTTCACCCTATGACCCCCTTTGACCCATTAAATGATGACATATGTCCCTAGGGGTCCTAGGACCCCTAAGGACATATTAGAATTGTTCATATGGGTCAAAGGGGGTCATAGGGTGACGTTTGACCCTGTTTGACCCATTAAATGATGACATATGTCCTTAGGGATCCCAGGACCCCTAGGGATGTATTAGAATTGTTCATATGGGTCAAAGGGGGTCATAGGGTAACCTATGACCCCGTTTGACCCATTAAATGATGTCATATGTCCCTAGAGGTCCAAGGACCCTTAGGGACATATTAGAATTGTTCATATGGGTCAAAGGGGGTCATAGGGTGATCTATGACCCCCTTTGACCCATTAAATGATGACATATGTCCCTAAGGGTCCTAAGACCCCTAAGGACGTATTAGAATTATTCATATGGGTCAAAGGGGGTCATAGAGTGACCTATGACCCCCTTTCACATATTTTAACTGACGACATATGTCCCTAGGGGTCCTAGGACCCCTAGTGACATATTAGAATTGTTCATATTGGTCAAAGGGGGTCATAGGTTCACCCTATGACCCCCTTTGACCCATTAAATGATGACATATGTCGCTAGGGGTCCTAGGACCCCTAGGGATATATTAGAATTGTTCATATGTGTCAAACGGGGTCATAGGGTGACTTATGACCCCCTTTGACCCATTAAATGATGACATATGTCCCTAAGGGTCCTAGTACCCCTAACGACATATTAGAATTGTTCATATGGGTCAAAGGGGGTCATAGGGTGACCTATGACCCTCTTTGACCCATTAAATGACGACATACCTATTAGAATTGCTCATATGGGTCAAAGTGGGTCATAGGGTGACCTATGACCCCCTTTGACCCATTAAATGACAACATATGTCCCTAGGGGTCCTAGGACCCCTAGGGACATATTAGAATTGTTCATATGGGTCAAAGGGGGTCATAGGGTGACCTATGAACCCCCTTTGACCCATTAAATGATGACACATTTATATACTATTAATACTATTATAGCATAATAATAATAATAATAATATAAATAAACACTAAATATTAATACTATTATATCTATAGTAATAATAATAATACTATTATAGCTATAATAATAATATTGATACTATATATTAATATTATAGATATATATATATATATATATATATATATATATATATATTAATACTCTTATAGCTCTAATACTATATATTAATACTAATAAACCAAAGTCAGTTTCCCTCCAATAATTATTATAATATTAATACTATTATAGCAAAGGTTGTTTTCCCTCCAAATGTCATTGGAGAAAATCGGATATCTAATTTTTCCTAGCACTAGTTTCCAACATATCCCTGTCCCTGCAGTCCTAACAACATCACTTTTTAGTTCTTTTTTCACGGGTTTTGCCAAAAAGTGCATTTTGGGGCCTAACCAATCGGAAAAAATTCAAAAATATAACCTTAGATGTTCGAATTTGTCATCTAAATGGGGAGCAACAATTGTCGAAAGGATAAACACAAAAGGAAGATATCCAATGAAGACATTGCGGCATATAGGGAAAGAGACAAAATGGAACACCAAAGAAAAAGACAAGGTATGCTAAATATCAGTCAAGTTGACGACAAATTAGTCGAAGGTGAAATCATAAAGTCAGATAATGAATATGTATAGTTGGGGAATGGAAATGTACCTATTGAAAATGATAATGCCAAAATTGAAAATTTAGAGAATGAAAATTTTGAAGATGAAATGCTACCAAGTCATAATCCAAATTGCATAATTGACCATGTCAAACATGACAATGCACAGGAACCTAATGCACAAGAACGTTACATATCTCCTAATTATAATTGACATGAAGGTTCTAAAACACCAAAATGGATAATTGAAATTGATGAAATGATTATTATTAGTTTGGAAGGGAAAAAATTAGAAAGAACCATTCGGTTATGGGCTTCAAGACTATATCAGATGTTTTTTGACAACAAGACAGTGGTAGAGCAATGTCAGCTTTTCATGCACTTATTAAAGATGCAAAAGATGAGACCTATGCTTTCCAAATTGAAGATTTTTGTCAATAAAAAATTGGAAAGAAATGTCATTATTATGAAAAATCTTTTCAGTGCTCTCAATAGCATTGGGAAAAATAACAAGGAGAAGGATAATAGAGTTGCTCGAAGGGTTATTACAACCTCTTTGGTAAGTCATCATTTGAGAAAGGGTAGATATATGAGACAAACTTGTATTGATTTGAATCTAAATCGTACTACTTTGAGAATAGAACTTAGTTGAGGAGAGAAAATTGATGATCCTCTTCGAAATGAAACATAGGCATTTGGTGGGAGACTTTAACATTTTGATAAGAAGCTATTCGATGATGTGAAGGACGAAATTACACAATTTTGGCACTCTAACTCATGAATATCACCCAATGCTAAAGATGTGTTAAAGTTGAGAATAGGCATCAGAGACTGCATGCCACAACCTAAACACTATTTGGAGGTAAGCCAAACGATGTTGTTCAAACAATTTAGAGAAGTCATCCAAGTCTTCATATATCACAAAGGGCTTCTGAATCTTTAAAACCATTTTATTGTGTGCCACTCAAAATTTGAAATACATATTGTTGCAAATATCATGTTGAGTTTTCTATGCACTATGAACTATTACGCTCCATCTATTCTACTTTGCATAGTAAATAAATGTTGGAGGATTTTGGTGCTAGTGAGCTTCCAAAATTATCAAGAGACTTGCTAGATCAACTTTTATGTCATAGAGTTGATGGTTGTTTCTTTTATAGAAATGCTTGCTTAAATTAGAAGTGTCCAGAATGTGGTGGCTTATCCAAGTTTGACACATGTTTGGATGAGGGGTGCGAACAAGATCTTGGAAAGACAACAGTGAAATACACATTGAAGAGTGGAGGTGAGAGCTCTAGATGTGAATTGGTTGGAAAAGATATCACTGTGGCTAGTTTTATTTCAGATTTCAAGGAAAATCTTTATTACAAGTATGCAAGACATAGCCACAGGTCTCAGTAGTTGGATGAACAACTTAGAATGTGCAAGGAGACTTCTCCCATTGGCAGTATTATATCAGTTGTTGATTTTGCTGAACTACACATTGCAACCTCAAAATGAGACACAATCTCAGTATTACAACTCTATTCATATTGCTATTTTTGTTGACATAACATTAGACATGCCCCTAATAGTGTAAAAGATAATCGGAAGATTATTAGAGAGTATCATTTTTATATGAGTGATGATAGATCTCACTCTCATGAGTTTGTGGAACATTGTTTCGAGAATTATTTTGATTTCTTACACAAGCATGCAATTTCTATGGATAGACATATCATTTGGTCAGATAATTGTACAGGTCAATTCAAGAATGCTCGCATGTTTTATTAGTTGTGTAGGATGCACGTAGAGAGAGGGGTGCCTCATATTTTGAGTTTTTTTGAGTCCGGCCATGAAAAATGAGAATATAATGGAGTGGGGGCATGTGTGAAGAGAGCTCTAGTCAAGGAGCAACTGAAGATTTCAGCAGCAGAGCTTTTTGATGCTCATAGCATTGTTGATTGGTGTAGTTTAGCATTATCAGAGGGGGGGGACTCTTGATTCAGTGGTACGCAGGTTCTTTTGGTTGGTTGAGGAAGGGTCCATAGCTGATAGATTAGATTGTGCTACAGTGAGAGACTCATCAAAAATGCATTCATTCCAGAGCTCTGATTCTAGTACATGGACCATTTGGACACAACAGCTAGCTTGCTTTTGTCCTAGTTTTTTTTAGTGTGATTGAGATCATTGTGAGTCAAGCGAGTGGGTGGACACATGGTCTCCACATTATCTTACTCCATTGTCTATCATACCCTCTATCAGAAATGATGACATAGAAAGTTCACTTGACCATAACCATCTATCAGATCTACTTCAGCTAGGACATGTCTTTGCATTGGTTGCACCACAAGGGAATGATAAGAAATCTAATTATTGGTTAGCACATTGTGTAAGAGGTAAAAAAAATACTTGCACAACCAATCATAGATGATGATGGATTCACATATCCCACTGGTTCAGTGGTTGTCATTGGAACATGGTTGTGGACATACATGCTTAGAAGGAATAGAATTCCTGCATTCGAAGACTATTAGAAGAATAAAATAATTCTCATATATTCGCATCTTATTATAGCAACAAATGTAAAGTTGTTGAAGCATCAAGGAAGACCAAAAGTAAAAGAACTTTTTACTATTGCTAATGTTGATCATGAAGCCCTGTTGGAGACCCTAAAATAGAGAGAGGACCCTATTGGAACACTCGACTAGGTATATTTACTTCTTATGTTATTTTCTTCATAATGATTCAATGAACTGATGATTATCTTGTTTAATGCAATAAGTTACTAATTTTTTTAGATATTGGAATGTAGGTACATTATGAAGATTTGGGGGGCGGGTGGGGGGGGGGGGGGAAGTGGGTGGGTGGTATTGGGGAGAATTTCGAAGATTTATGATGTATCATGATGTAAAATATGAACTTTTTTTGTATATGGTTTTTGTAATAATGAAAAAGATAGGTTAAATTAGTTGCACATTCTAATTTGTATTTTGGTAGGTTCTTTGTAAGGAATTATAAGAGGAAGATATTGAACAAGTTCTTGCAAATCATATTTGCATGTGATACAAGGCTATAAGGACAATTTTAAGAGCATTTATAACTATATGAAAGATAATTTCTTGCGGATATCTTATTACAAAATTGGTTTTTTCTTTATTTGACATAAAGCTGACATTATGATTATTAAAACTATTTTTATCAAACTAATCAAATAAGAAAAATCTAGAAAGTACAGGTGAACAATTAGAATACTTGATTTCTTCCATTTTGCAACCAATCATGGCATTTGAAAGCATAAAGAGTCATAATATTGTATAATGTCTTGAAAGACTTTCATATTGAAAAGTTGTAAAGGACCATGAGATTTGAACTTTAGTAATGTCTAGGTTTGCATAGAGTAAGTGAGTCATTAGATAGGTCCTAATAAGGTCCCATAATAATCTCAAGTCATTTCATAAGTTGAAACATTTAATAAGTCACTTAAAATTTAGCTTATTGCTTTAGAAAATTCAAATCTTGAATGTAACGGCTACATGAGCATTTTGGAAGAAAAATCCATAGTTTAAATTTTATGAAATACAGAGAACACTAGTGCAAAGCACCTAATCATTTTTCTTTTCTTGATGTAATAAGGTCTATGGATAGATCTAATGATCTCCCTATGACCGTCCATATTTGTAATGGACACAAGACCCCATGGTGCAACTATAAGCCTTGGCCATTAGTGTGTCCAATAAAGTGCATTTTTGGTAAATTCCATATTTTTTAGGTAAGTCTAGATGTTTAGAACATTATTAGGGTCCCTAGGAGTTTTTAGGGTCTATTCTCAATCAAATTTGCAATAAAACTTGTCTTAGCGCAAAAATTGCAATGCAATTTTCTTGACAACTTTTCAAAATCTAACTCCTAACAGCTAGAAGTATTTGAATCATCAATTTCATTAGCTCCAAGTGGGTGGGTGAACCCTAGTGACACCCTTGTTCTAGCCATAAAGACCCTCTATCATCTGTGGTCACCTTGTATCAAGGAGTCCCCAAGGTTCTCTAAGTGCATTTTGAGGTCAATCTTCTGAGGGTCATAACTCAAATCTCGTGAGGGCTGTCGATAAAATATTAAATGCTATAGGACGATGATGTTGAGGCCTAAAATAACCTATCTCATTTTTGAGAGATCATATTTCGTTTGGATTTGGCACAACGATCTCACTCGATGCCAAAACTCGTAGTGTGCCTCAGTTCATAGGTGCACCACAGCGTAACTTTGAAACCGTTGATTGTAGCATTGAATTGTCAGTGCCATTAGCTCTGGATGGGCAGGTGAACCCTAGTTACACCCTTGTTCTAGCCATAGAGACCATCCATCATTTGCAGCTACCCTGTACTGAGGAGTTTCCAAGGTGCTCCACGTGCATTTTGAGGTCGATCTTTCAAGGGTCATAACTCGAAGTTCGTGAGGGCTATCGATGAACTATCAAATGCTACAAGAGAGTGATACTGAGGCCTAAAATAACCTATCTCATTTTTGAGAGATCACATTTCGTTTGGATTCAGCATAGCGATCTTGCTCGATGCCAAAACTTGCAGTGTGCCTCAGTTCATAGGTGCACCAGAACGTAATTTTGAAACCGCTAATCTTGGCATCAAATTGTCAGTGCCATTAGTTCCAGATAGGCAGGTGAACCCTAGTCACACCCTTGTTCCAGCCATAGAGACAATCCATCATTTGCGGCCACCCCATACCGAGGAGTCTCCAAGGTGCTCTAAGTGCATTTCAAGGTCAATCTTTCAAGGGCCATAACTCGAAGCTCGTCAGGGCTATCGATGAACTGTCAAATGCTACAAGATAGTGATACTAAGACCTATAATAACCTATCTCATTTTTGAGAGATCACATTCCGTTTGGACTCGACATAGCGATCTCACTCGGTGCCACAACTTGTAGTGTGCCTTAGTTCATAGGTGCACTAAATCATAACTTTGAAACTGCTGATCTTGGCATCAAATCATCAGTGCCATTAGCTCTGGATGGGTGGGTGAACCCTAGTCACACCCTTGCTCTAGCCATGGAGACCATCCATCATTTGTGGCCACCCCATACCGAGGAGTCTCTAAGGTGCTCTAAGTGCACTTTGAGGTCAATCTTTCGAGGCTCATAACTCGAAGCTCGTGATGGCTATCAATGAATTGTCAAATAATACAAGATGGTGATACTGAGGGCTAAAATAACCTATCTCATTTTTAAGAGATCACATTTCATTTGGATTCAGCACAGCGATCTCACTCGATGCCAAAACTCGCAATGTGCCTCAGTTCATAGGTGCACCATAGCGTAACTTTGAAACTACTCATCTTGGCATCAAATCATCAACGCCATTAGCTCTAGATGGGCAGGTAAACCCTAGTCACACCCTTATTCTAGCCACAAAGACCATCCATCATTTGCGGCCACCCAGTATCGAGGAGTCTGCAAGGTGCTTTAAGTGCATTTTGAGGTCGATATTTCGAGTGTCATAACTCGAATCTCGTGAGGGCTATCGATGAACTGTCAAATGCTAAAAGATAGTGATACTGAGGCCTAAAATAACCTATCTCATTTTCAAGAGATCACATTCTGTTTGGATTCGGCGCAACGATCTTGCTCGAAGCCAAAACTCGTAGTGTGCCTTAGTTCATAGGTGCACCACAACGTAACTTTGAAACCGCTGATCTTGGCATCGAATTGTTAGTGCCATTAGCTCTAGATGGGTGGGTGAAACCTATTCACATCCTTATTCTAGCCACAGAGACCATCCATCTTTTGCGGCCACCTCGTACCGAGGAGTCTCCAAGGTGCTCTAAGTGCATTTTGAGGTCGATCTTTCGACGGTCATAACTCGGACCTCATGAGGGTATCGATGAATTATCAAATGCTCTAGGATGGTGATGCTAAGGCCTAAAATAATCTATCTAATTTTTGAGAGATCACATTTCGTTTGGATTCGTCACAACGATCTTGCTCAATGCCAAAACTCGCAGTGTGCCTCAGTTCATAGGTGCACCACAGCATAACTTTGAAACTGCTAATCTTGGCATCTAATTGTCAGTGCCATTAGCTTCGGGTGGGCAGGTGAACCATAGTGACACCCTTGTTCTGGCCACGGAGATCATCCATCGTCTGCAGCCACCCCATACCGAGGAGTCTCCAAGGTGCTCTAAGTGCATTTTGAGGTCAATATTTTGAGGGTCATAAGTCAAAGTTCATGAGGGCTATCAATGAATCGTTGAATTCTATTGGACAGTGATGCTGAGGCTTAAAATAACTCAGATCTCATGAGGACTATCGATGAACTGTCCAATCAAGTCTCTTAACTTGAGATATTTTGAAGTTATGTTGAAATTGAAAAGTTGTAGTATGAGGATAGTAGCAAAGTGAAGTGCTAGTTATCAAAGATTATGAATCTATGAATGACTTGGTGGTTGGGGATAGAATCCATGGTTCAGGAGTGGAGTTCTTAACTGTGTTGAGATTAGATTTGAAGCCAAGAGTTAGTTTCAAGGTTGAAGGTGGAGTTTAAAATCAGATTTGTGGTTATCTGAACCTTGTGTAGGAGATTAACAAGTGTGTTTATGTCATGATAGAGCTTCAAATTATACATTGCATCCAAATTTGATAATAAAGGTTGTTAAAATGTTATTAAAAAATTATTGCATTTGAATTGAATATAAAAAAAACATAATCAAAATTAATGATATTCCATAAACATGAACAATACACATGATCCATGATAAATTGAACAATACTAGATACTAAATTAATATGTATATCATTGTGCACATAAATGAAAAAAATATATATCAAAATACATGTATTCATCGACAAAATTTTACACAAATATATATCAAAGATCATGCCATAGACAAAGTACTCAAATATATATCAAAATACATAGATCCATATACAAAATGTGGCTGATCATGCCATCAGAATGTGTATAATATCAATGTTTCTGTATACAATGTGGC
Organism: Cupressus sempervirens; assembly: GCA_028749045.1. Taxonomy (NCBI): domain Eukaryota; kingdom Viridiplantae; phylum Streptophyta; class Pinopsida; order Cupressales; family Cupressaceae; genus Cupressus; species Cupressus sempervirens. The sequence continues at coordinate 109,507,135 of CM053793.1, read as the reverse complement.
ATATGCCATCTCAAAATGTCTCATGATGCATCCTATGACAACTATACTATCCTAGGGTGCTAGTGGATGATCAAAATGCAGCCTCTTCACTGCACTAGGTGGATTGGATGCCTCCTACATAAACAAAAATAGGAAAACCCATAGTTGACTACTAAATTTATATGATTCTACATATCTAACATTGAATTACTTAAATGCATAATGATCTTTTTTTGTAATGGAGATTAATACTATCAAAATTTCATAATAAATATCTCTCTCATCGACCTCATACACCGGCTAGGAGTCCTCTTGTATGCCCTCGGCAATGTTGGTACCTCTCTGATTATGGGCTGTATATGTTCAAATACCTTTGTTAGATGAATCTACAATTTAAAATATAACATTATTATTCATAGCATGCTAAATTTATAACATATTTAATCATGAATTCAAACTACAACTTACTATTGTAGGCTCCTCCTCAGGAGTGAGTGGTTGTGTCATCAAATATACATAACTCTCCCATCAGACCTCATGTGCACTAGGAATCTCCTATGAGATACAAAATAGTAGTTGTTAATATCATAGAAATCAGTTTTGAATTTATTTATGAAGATAAGGATAATAAAAAATAAATGATACTTATACATATAATGGGGCTCTCAGTGTGAATGGAAATCCCTGATGGTCTACGATGTGGAATCTGTACAGGCTCATCACCAGTAGCAACGCCCTATATACAATAAAGAATGTAATTAAATGGGATTACCACAAACATTTTACAAGAATGCATCGATATTTAATCAAATAGAAAGCACTTAATTACCTTTCCTTTGTTAATGCGTGCTAGCTCACCCTGCACACTTTGTCCCTCCGGGACAAGTGCTACCTACAAGATAAAAGAAAGATTAGCAACCATATATGCTACAATATCAAATAGAAAAAAAAATGCGAACACAACATAATGTACCGTAGATCTCTCAAGGAAAAATGAAATGGCCGAGAGCATGGCATCATCAATCTATCTGAGCTCCTCCTCGATCATCAACTAAACATGAATGAAGATCACATACATATAAAAGTCAATATGGCTTAAAAATTAAAATTACTCTATTATAAAAATTAACTTTAAATCACATATGTCATAACAAAAAAATATATACACGTACTGACACCGAAGGAGTCCATGCCTCTACATTCCCCTCCTCTCTCGCATCACTGTCTGTAGCCTCTACGTGTGTGTCTGGTGTATCCTCATCTAATACAAAATGATACTCAGGAAGATCACCTATGGGACCCAGGAAAATATTCTTTCACGTAATGCAAGTGTGAGGCACACAAATGTGTGATGAGCTAGCCAATGATGAACTAGCACCAACATCATCAACACGAGGAGGCAGGATTGACCTAGCCTGAGATATCATTAGGCTACTCAGCTTATGAATGGCTTTGATAGTCTGAGAGCTACCCTCTATCATAATATCTAGATGCTGCACTCAAGGAGAAGGGGAGATAACAATGGAGGGGACAAAAGTGCCAGCTTTCTTCTACTGGGAAGAGGGTCTATCCTGAGGAGCTCCTAGTCCTAAGCCCATGTTGGGCTTCATGCTCCAATAGTTCACTTTAAGTTTCAACACAAATTCAGCATATAATTTTCTAAGGAAATAAAATGGTAATTCTAAATTGCCATGTGGAGGGATATCAAAGACCATCCACCAGCGATCCCAAAAGTTTGCACGTATGGTGTCATTTGTGCACCATTTAATTGATAGTTTGGATTTGTTTGGGTCAACTGGTAAACCCATTTTCAGGTTCGCAAAAAGGCTGGCCAAATTATCTTTGCTTATGTTGAGGGCCACAACCTCATCATAATCCAAACCATCATCAAACATCTCGTGTTTTTGATCATGCCAATGAAGAGCGGCATTTTGTTGGTTTGTAAGGGTTTCAATGTTATCCACTATGGTGTTTAACATGGATAACATAGGAGCCAATGCGAGTACTGTAGAACCAGAATCAGTATGCAAAGAACATTAACAAAATAAAGTAAACATTCACAAACCAAAAACTATATCCACATATATGCTTAGACAAAGAAAGAAAATAAGAAGTGCAAACCTCACAAGAAAAAGCACTCCATGCTTTCTTGATTCTGTAGATGTGTCCTTTTGCTGTGGATGTATGCTCAAGATGCTCAAAAGTTGCTTCAATGGAGATGGGTAATGGCAAATTGGTAGCTTTGTGAGCTCTCAATTTGGCATTATAAGGGTAATATTGACAGCTTTGGTTCTCAAAATAGCATGGTAACTTTAGCTCAAAGATTGTTGATGAAATGGCTTGGGATGGGATTCAATTTATAGGCTAAGGGGTAGAGGGATGGAGGGCTTAGATGCAAGGATGGATGAAGGCTTAAGGAGGGCTAAGATGCACTCAAAGGGGAGCACATGGATTGTGCTTGTTTAGCACCAATGGGAAGGTGACACTTGTCACAAGGAGGATGAGTGTGAGAGGGTAGGGTTAAGGGTTGGTTAAGGGCATGATGAGTGGGGTTGAGTATGTAAGAGGGATGTAAGAGGAATGAGTGTGGAAGAGGGAAGAGTGTGGAAGATGGGTGTAAGAGTCATGAGTGGGCTTGTAAGAGTCTTTATGTTTTGTAAGAGCACTCATGACTTAGTGGTTGGGTTTTTTGAGGGGAGACTTTGGTTTGGATTAGGAAAGTCTTAAACTTGTTTAAGGAATGTGACAACATTAGGGGGTGGATTAGGCTTGGGTTTAGGATTAGATTAGGGATGTTAGAGATGTGCAAGTGGATGGCATTAATGAGGGTGGGTGAGTTAGTGGCTAAGCTAGGTTAGTATGGGTGGATGGGGTGGATTAGGCTAAATGGAGGATTAGAGATAGGTTAGGGGTTTTTGAATTTGAGGATTTCATTTATCAAATAGATTTATTTAATAAATGGGGATTTTTGGAATTAGATAGAAGAATAGGGTTTAATTGATAAATAATAGATTATTTGATTTATCAATTAGGACTATAGATGATTAATTAAATTAATCAACTAGGGGATGACAAAGGATTAATTAAATAGAAATTTAATTAATAATGCCTTTTTAGATAACTAAATAGGATTACTAAAATAGTGTAATCAAATTTAGGTGTCTACAAGTACATTATTATATGTTCTATGCAAACCTCTCAATTCAGTGAGATTTTCATTTATCAAATCCTTGATTTGAGGAGGGTTTTGAGGGGGTAGAGGATCATTGTGTGGACGATTTTGTGGGGGTACTAGATCGTTTGGTGGGGGGTTACGAGGAATATTATTCCCTGCCTCAGTGTCATCATTCTGATCAGCAATTCTTATTGAATTGCAAAATGTAATATATATTTAAAAAAAACCTTAATTTTAACCTTTTTTTCAAAAAAACCCTTGATTCAACTAAAAAAAACAAAATCATGCTAAAATCTATTGAATTTAGAGCAAAAATTAGTTTAAAAAACAAAACAAAAAATACCTTAATATCTGATATCCCATCTTATTTATGATATCCGGTTGCGCGCTAATACTGGCCCCCAAAATGTGAGAAATAAGGGCCCACGGGTCTGGTTTTTTTTTTATATGTAATGTTACAGATATCGGATATCCGATATTGAATCGGATATCCAATCGCCCGCATATCTTATATTTTATATATAAGATATAACATATATAACATATAACATATAGCTTTGAAATATTATATTATATTATATTTTATCTATTTTTATATTATATTTTGTATATATTATATTACATTAATATATATTATAATATAAAATATTATATTATATTATTATATTATTATAATATAATATTATTATTATTATTATGTATTATATTATATTATATTATTATAGTTTATAATATATTATACTTTTTTATTATTATATTATATTATATATATATATTATATTACGTTACTATATATTATAATATTAAATATTATATTATATTATTATAATATAATACATTATAATATAATATTATTATTATAGTATAATATTATACAATTATAATATAATAATAATATTATTATTATATTATATTATTATTATTATTATTATTATATTATATTATATAATATTAAATAATATATTAAACTATTATAATATAATGTTTTTATATTATTATAATATTATAATAATAATGTCATATGATTATCGGATATCCGATAATATTGAATATATCAGATATCTGATATTAGATCGGATATCCGATAGGTACCTGGATAGGTGGCAAAAAGTCAGAGCAGATTTTGAAGCACTTTTAGAAGTGTTCAAACTCTATTTTTTTCACATCGCACTTTTTGGGACACCATGATCCTGCACATACCCATAAGTGGATCAAATATAGAGTTTGGATATGTAATGGACTATTTTTATAGTCTATATTTTTATATGCATATGAAAGCTCAAAGTAATACCATTGGCATAAGACCATGAAATTACATCTTGCATAGGAAAGTATATGTGAAATGATTCAAATCTATTTCTATGCTAGAAATTTATGCTTCTTCCTTTCGATAGATATGGATAGTTTCTTATATTCTTATGTAGAGACATGGGATAGGGTCATAGGGGGTGGTGCCTCTTGTATCAACACAACTAAAATGTCTATCTATGGCAAAAAAAGGTAAATCAAACAGCAATGAAAATTGCATCATAAGCTTCATAGTAGTTCTGTATTAACTAAAATTAGTAAATATTATTAACCTTAAAGACAACATTATCTTAACTTCATTTTCCCCATAATTTTTATTCCAAACTTGAACATATCATACCAAACTCAAATAATTTTTAGAAAAACAATTCCACTGATTTCTATGTAAATTTCTAAAATTAAATTTCAACATCAAAGAAGAACAACTTCCTTTCTCCAAACAATCATGCAAAAAGAAGAAGTTATGATAATATGATTAGTGGGTGACCAACGTACCTAGTATGTTAAGTAGCAGATGACCAGGTTATAGTGATAATAGCAAGTTAGTTTCAATACATTCAATCTATAAGCTCAATAGTTAGTGGGTAGCAAGTCCCTTGACTCCCCCCCAATGTTAAGAACACCTTGTTTCCCTCCCCCTTTGATACCTAGATAAAAAAACCTATCCTTGACCCTACCCCTAACTCCAAGTTTATGTAGGTATCTTTTATGGAGGCTGCCAAGGACACTGTTGGTCCGACATTTGGTGGGCTACTAGGAAAGATGAAAGAGAAGGTAGAGAAGCAAGAAGCGACATTGTAGGAGTTAAGAAGAGAGGTTGGTAGCTTCATGAGGATTAAGAACTCCAACGAACTTGCAATCAAAGTCATGCATGCTTGTTTTGTGACATTGAGTGTGTTGCATGGAAAGATCTCTAGGTCAAAGTCAAAGACTGACAAAGACTATAAGGATGTATTCCAATTCCTAAAAGAAGAATGAACTTCCACACTGCTTTCTAAGTAGTTGGGAGGCAATTAAGTTTGTTAGTCTTATGGTGTTGTAGTACTTTTTAATTAAAAACCATGATGGCTTTAGACCTTTTATTACTTGCTCTATGTGGCTAGATACTATGTTTTTATTATTATGCTAGAAGACTCTACTTTTAATAATTGACTATGAGCTATTCGGTTATTGCTTTTTATAAAGGAAAACTATAGGTTGTTATTCTCATGATAAAGTGCTGGTGCTATTAATGTGCTATTAATACACTAGAGTTTGTTTTGGGCCTGCACCCTCTTATTGGATTTAATGTTCACAAAATTATATAAATAAATATTAAATATTGTGTTTATAAACAAATTCATTATTATATTCACATGAATTTTAACTTGATTACAATATACATCACACTCCACATATAATCTTCTTTACTCTTTAAATAACTACATTAATCATTAAACTATACACACATCATTTTGTCTATATTGCTAATACATATTGTAAATCACATTACTAATAATTTATTTCACTTTAATTATATACTTATATAATTGCATATTAGTATTTTTCATAATCTTATGTAACAAATACATATAAACTCATACCTACTATTTATAACCTATTTAATTGTGTGTGTGTGTGTGTGTGTGTGTGTATGTGTCTGTGTGTGTAATTAGTGGACAACTTATTATACTTCTAAAAAAATATCATTTACTAATTATTATAAATATAAATTTTTAATTGCTAATATGTAATGGGCACCCTGGAAATGCCCAAGAACTGAACCAACCGCTAATAAAGATTTTAATGTTTTTGCATAGATTTTGAAACCACATAACATAAACAAGAAGGAATTTATGCAAACTGAAGATTGAACTACTGCTGAAGTAACATTAGTTTTCAAACTAATAAAATTAAATACATGGCAAACTCACTAATTACTCCAACATTATAACATGATATTCTTGTAATGACTTCCCATCTTGCTACTATAGTACTATGAATAGTGTTGTGCTACAATGTTGCTATAGTAAAAACTACCTTCAATCAGTCCAAAACCCTCATAAAATCATCTCTCCACAATGGCATAAGTATCGGACAAGGAGTGAGAATGATATTAGTGAACACCCAATCTGCATATAGCTGGAAAAGCACCCATGTTGCTTGTTAATGAAGCTAATAGCAATGAATTGCAAAGGCCAAACCCCGAGGGAATGATGTCTAGAATGTCACAAGAGAGGATAGACATTCTCTAATGCCCAAAATAGATCTGTAACTCACACATCTATTTTCTTCTCATATCCAACCTACCTAACAATAGCCACATGCTCTCCTTTTATTCCTACTTCATAGGGTCGACCACTTTTCACAAGAAATGTGGGATAAATAAAATAAAATAAAGGAAAAGGCTAATGGTCACGCAATTGGACAACTAGTGAAGTGGGGACATTATAGTCTAACCCCTTGAAATTGCTTGTCCTCAAGAAATCTCAGTCCTATTTGTTATAACACCTACTCACTCTCCCAAGTAGCATCTTCCTCTGGCAGGTCTCTCCATATGACTAAATATTCTTTAATCTCCCTATTCTGCAAAGTCCTCTCACTAGTATCTAGAATAGCCTCAAGAATCGATACGAGCTTCCCCTCCTCATCTAATGGTGGAAAATTTGCAAAAGGCACAACTCTCTAACCAATGGCTTTCTTAAGCCTCGACACATGAAACACATTATGCACCTGATTGCCCTCTGGAAGCTCAATCTCATAGGAAACCTTGCCCACCTTGCGAATCACTTTGTAGGGACCATAAAACCTAGGCTTCAACTTCTCTGCTCCGCTCTTCTTGAGTGATGATTGTCTGTATGGTTGTAGCCTCAAGTAAACCATATCCCCAACCTCAAAGGTGCACTCTATTCGATGCTGATCGGCATACAATTTTTTCTGATTTTGGGCTTGTTGTATATTCTCCTTGAGCACCCTCAAAATATCTTGACCATCCTGCAAGAAGTTTTTGGCTTTGGGAACTCTACTATCCCCCAAAACTAGATCCATGAAAGTAGGTGCTTCATAACCATATAGTGCCATGAATAGAGTCATCTTGATGGACATATGATAAGTGGTGTTATAACAATACTCTCCCATATGTAGCCATTTGACCCAAGCTCTCTGTTGTGCAGTCACATAGTTCCTCAGATATCCTTCCACCCATTTATTCACAATCTTTATGTGCCCATCTATCTACAGATGATAACTAGTGCTAGGTCTAAGATCTGTTCCACACAATCCAAACAATTCCTACTAAAAAAACTCATAAATTTACTATCCTGATCACTAGCATGTAGGGCCCATTTGCCGTTACACCAAAAGCCATGACTGTTAGTGAACATGGAACACCACATAATTAACCACCTGTGGGCAGGGGAGCGCGTCGCATCACCCAACAATCTCCCCCTCGACGTGCATACCAGGTGCTTACGCGGGTCGAGAAGGCACCGGGGAGATTTGAACCCATGACCAGGCCAAAACCAGGCTCTGATACCAATTGTAGGGCCCATTTTCCGTTGCACCAAAAGCCATGACTGTTAGTGAACATGGAACACCACATAATTAACCACCTATGGGCAGGGGAGCGCGTCGCATCACCCAACATAGCAATGACACTAGGTAGCCCATGTAACCTAAATATCTTTCTGAAGAAAAGATCGACCACTTGTGTTGTTGTGTAGGTGGATGGAATAGAAAAGAAGTGAGAAAATTTTTTCAGCCAATCAACTATCACATAGATGCAATCTCTCCCCTATACTCATGGTAACCTGGTGATGAAGTCTATAGAAATACTTTCCCATTTCTTGTTTGGAATGGATAAAGGTTGTAACAACCTTGCAAGATATGTGTGCTCTCCCTTATCCCACTAACAAATCACACACTCCCTAACATGCTTCTAAACATCATCCTTGAGCCCTTTCCATGTGAAGCTCTCATGGATCTACCTGTAGGTCTTAATGACCCCTAGATGTCTAGCTGTAGGTGCATCGTGAAATGCCTTCAGTATTACCTCCCTAAATTGTGATGAAGGAATCAAAATATCTTACCTTGGAATTTGATCAATACATCCACCACCACATAATGATCATCCTGTATGGTGCCTACAATCACTTCAAAAGCCTAAGTGTCCCTCACATACTTTGTATTAATCCTATTTCTCTAATCTCTGGTAATCTCAAATAGAGCACAAATATGAGGTCTCTGGGATAAAGCATCTACCACCACATTCTTCTTACCTTTGAAAAACTCAATGTCAAAGTCATAGACCTGCAACTTCATAATCCACTTATGTTCTTTATCATTCAAATCACACTAGCTCATGAAGTATTTGATGTTGTTGTGATTGGTCTTGATAACAAACTTCCCCCCAATTAGGTAGTACCAAAACTTGGCCAATGCATGCATAATAGCCAACATCTCTCAATCGTAGATGGAATAGCTCCTCTCCACTCCATAGAGCTTCCTACTATCAAAGGTAATGGGATGCTTCTCCTACATCAAGACTGCCCCAATCCCATCACTTGACGCATCACAATGGAGTTCAAATGGCTCCGTGAAGTCTGGTAGCACTAATACTGGACATGATGACATCACCTTCTTGAAATGATCAAATCTTTGCAAAGGCCCCTTTCCTAGTAAGGTCTATCAAGGGTGCAATGATCTATGAAAATCACTTAACAAATCTCTTATGGAACTCATAGAGACCAAAGAAAACCTTAAGTTGTGTAAGGTTTGTAGGAGTAGGCCAATTGACAATAGCTCTAATCGTTTCATGATCTACCCAAACTCCATCTACATTGATGATATGCCCAAGGTATAGTAATTCAATCAACCCAAACTCGCACTTAGATTTCTTGGCATATAGTGACTCTTTCTCCAAAATGGCTAACACCATCTCAAGATGTTGTAAATGCTCCTCCGAAGTCTTACTGAAGAGAAAAATGTCATCAAAGAAAATCAGGACAAATCTCCTAAGTTGCCCCTTGAATACTTGTTTCATGCAACTCTAGAACATAGCAGGGGCATTGGTTAGCCCAAATGGCATGACCAAAAACTTGAAGTGACCATAGTGACACTGAAAATTTGTCTTCTAAATGTCCTCCTCCCTCATCCTAATCTGATGATACCCTAACTATAAATCAATCTTCATAAAAAAAATGCACCATGCAACTCATCAATCAACTCATCTATCCTTGGGATGGGATATATGTTCTTGATAGTCTTCTTATTTAATGCCATGTAATCGATGCACATGCATATCATCCCATCCTTCTTCTTTATCAACACTACTGCTGAAGTAAAGAGGCTCTTACTAGGCCTAATATGCTCCATCTCCAATAAATCCTTAATTACCTTTTCTATCTCATCCTTGTGTTTCTTAGGGTGATGATAGGGAGTAATCATAACTAGTTTGGCTCCCTCCTCAAGTTCAATAAAGTGCTGCATCCCTCTATCAGGATGAACCCCATGTAGAATCTTGCAAAAAAATTTAGCATGCCTATCAAGTATCTCATAGATCTCTAGTGGATGACTCTTCACCTGTGGTTCCTGTGAGGTTGGCATAGTAAAATATTCTATTGCCCATTCTACATCATTATCCTGAAACAGTCTCTGCATTCTCCTCAAGGAGATTACTCTATAGCTCACATATGAAAGTCCTCTAAGTACAATAGTTTTTCCCTCATACTAAAACCTCATCTCCAATTTTTCTAGGTTGAGTGTGAACTTGACTAGTGAGGCCATCCATGTCATGCCGAGGATGACATCATAGTCTCCCATGTCTACTACATAGGACTCATTCTCCAACTCATAGCCATCTCCAAACCTGATGTGAAGATTAGATATCTTCTAAGTGAATAATAATTTATCACCATTAGCTACCATGACTCTAAACCCGACATACTCCTCGGTCTGTAAACCTCTCTTGGCTGCCAATTGTGCATCTATGAAATTATGAGTAGCTCTAATGTCAATGAGTGCAATCACTTTCTACTCCTAGATAGTAACTCTAACCTTAAATGCGATTTCCTTCTAAGCCCCCATTAATCATGCCTATGACTTCTCACCTCATAAATGCTACTCTCCTCTATAGTGCTATCCTCATTTGAATCAGAGTGTTGATCATCCCTCTTTGACTGTGAATCCTCTACTGAGAAATACTCCATTTGATTTTCCTTAACCTTGAGAGGACACTTATGTGATAAGTCCCAAGGCTCTCTACAATGAAAACATAGCTTATTCCTCCTCAACTCATTTAGGGTGTCATTATTTAACTTATTATCCCCTTTTAGCTAAGCATCCTTGTGAAAAGATTTTGTGTCCTTCTCCTTGTACTTTTCATATATGAATCCCTGTGCTGAAATATGCTCCTAAAAGAAGAAGGTGCTAAGTTGTGAGCCTTTTTAGTGGCCTCCTATAATGTAGCTGGGTCATGCCCCTTGACCCAACCCCTCAAGGGATCTGATCGTTTATCCATAAAAAAACACAACTAACCTCCTCTTTGAAATATCTATTACCAACATAGCTAACCTCTAAAATTCACTAACATACATCTCAACTGATCCCCACTGCTTGAGTTGTGCCAATTCCTTAAACTACAACTTAGGATTTTTGGTATCAAATCTCTGTATAAGTCTCTTAGTGAACTCCTCATAAGAAGTGATTTGATTATGTCCTAGGGTTACCATGCCATGGTGCCACCACTCATGCATTGGAGCATCCAAATGAATAGCCATATACTTGATAGCCTCCTCCTTAGGCATAGGATATAGCTAGAATTATGTATATACCTTCTGTACCCAAGCTCATGCAGTCATCTTCCTTGAAGCATCATAATAAGGTAAAGAAAGTTTCCCAACTTTCTTTCTCAACTCAAAGTTTTGATTTCTCCCTCCTGATTTGGGCATGTGTCTCATCCATAAGTCCACATAATCTCTGAGGGAAATATCTACTTGAAACTCTGATCCACTAGCCTCCCAGTCCCTCCTGAACTGATTCTGTAACTCAGTAATATGCCTTTCATTAACTGGTTGAACTAGATCTTTGGGTAGGAAGGTGGGTAGAAGAGGTCTCGAGCTCGTTATTTGAGTTGTGCATGCAACATGTCTAAAGTTATCAACCTCATTCCATTGTTGCCATGTCCCTTATTACCATTAATGTTATTCTCATGACAGTTGTTGTTGCCTCGACCTCCATTATTATCATTGCCCCTATTGTTATCGTTTCCCCCATTATTATTGTTTCCATTGTTGACATCACCTGGATTAATATTGATGCCCATCTGTCTAGCCATAAGCTACAACATCATATCCATTTTCCTATTTTGCTCCTATTGCATGTGTTGCCTCTCCTCTAACATACACAATAATTGTTTGAACATTGCCTCCTCTTGATCTGGACCGGTATTCCTACCTCCATCTATTCTTGTATTCCTGTCATCTTGGTCACCCATATTGTTTTCTTGTTCAAAGATTATCTCCTCTGTGTCTATATGACTGGATTGTATGTCCCTCTGCACGGATGAACTAGATTGTTGGCTCTACAAATCTGAATTCCTACTTTGTCTTGCTCTGGTATTGCAGAAATTATAAAGCCCTTATCACATGCTCAAACATATATGCTTAGCTTTTTTAATTTCTTCTTTTAGTGTTTTGACATTTTGTCAAACATTTTTCCTTCTATCTAGTTGTTCTAAATTCCCTATAAGACCTCCATAGGATGACATGACTAATAGTTCTAATACCACTATAATGGGCACCCTAGAAATGCCCAAGAACTGAACTAACTACTGATAAAGATTTTAATGTTTTTGCATAGATTTTGAAACTACATAACATGAACAAGAAGGAATTTATGCAAATTGAAGATTGAACTACTTCTAAAATAATATTAGTTTTCAAACTAATAAAATTAAATACATAGCAAACTGACTAATTACTCCAGCATTATAACATGATATTCCAGTAACAACTTCCCATCTTGCTACTATATTAATATGAATAATTCCATGCTATAGTGCTGCTACAGTAAAGACTACCTTCAATCAGTCCAAGAGCCTCACAAAATCATCCCTTCACAATGGCATAAGTATCGAGCAAGGAGTGAGAATGATATGAGTGAACATCCAATGTGCCTATAGCTGGAAATGTGCCCATACTTCCTATTAATGAAGCTGATAGCAATGGATTCCTAAGGCCAAACCCCAAGGGAATGACATCTAGAATGTCACAAGAGAGGATAAATGTCCTCTAATGCCCAAAAAAAATCTATAACTCACACATCTATTTTCCTCTCATATCTAACTTGCCTAACAATAGCCACAAGCTCTCCTTTTATTCCTACTTCATAGGGTCAACCACTTTTCACAAGCAATGTGGGATAAATAAAATAAAATAAAATAAAGGAAAAGGCTAATGGTCACACAACTGGACAACTACTAAAGTGGTGACATTACATAATACACTCAAACTAATTCACATGAATGATTTAGTGTATTATCACATCGAATCAATGGTAGATTATAGTAATTGTAGAAAAAACATTTATCACATGACATAATGTGCAATAAATATGTGAATACAGACAAATACATTGTGGGTATTTATCTATTGAGTAAGTGTAAGGAATAAAATTTACAATGCAATAGAGTATGTGATATGATGCGTGTGACAAACATTTATAAATGTGAGTGAAAGATATGTATAGAAAACAATGTAGTTGTCATTATCATACTGATACAAGGATACTTCAATGTATATAGATCTACATATCTAATGTTTGCAACATTGTTCATACTTCTTATTTTATCTCATTCAATTATACTGTAACTTTATCAATGTAATATATTGAAACCTTTTTTCTCTTTACCATGTTTACCTGCTTAGGAGCCACTTCCTAGTCTAGGGATGACTAAAACTTGGAAATATCTTCAGTATCCATATGTTACCATGTGCCTTTCACTTAGCCACACACTAACTTGCCACATGTACCTTCCATAGTGTCATATATTTTTGTCAAGGCATTTGGAACATTGGTGAGATAATTTCCAAGGCTTTACCTCATTTCAACATATTTCTAATAATGTTCATAATCTCATCAATGCTCCAAATGTCTTGGCAAAAATATATTTGAATGTCCAAATGTTCCAAATAGGTTTGACAACTTATGGAATACATGTCTTCCAAATCATAGCCAAAAGCTTGGTTACCATGAAAATGCCCCCTACTCAAAGGTAGTTAATTATTTTTCTTCCACTTGAATGTTGTTCAAACAGAGGAGAAGTAGAGAGCTAAACTACTAACAACCCCCTCCATTTCAGGAGAAAATATTCTAGATGTAATCCTTTTAAGTTGAACAAAAGAATAGGAGACTAAAGATCTAAGCATTATGATTTTAATATTGACCTTAACTTGAGAATGTTGCTATCCTGCATAGATACAGATCGAAGTGACTCCAAGTCCAGTTACTTAGAATCTAGAGATGAACAAGAAACAACTCCCAGTATCTCATGTGAAACTATTTCAGATGTGATCCTTTGCTCTTTTCATCTCCGTTGATCAAAGTAGTTACAATTGCAATGATTCTCATGTTAATTTGATAATAGCTTATGGCTATGTGGATTCTAACACTTTTGATTGGTGGTTTTATATAATTTGTCTTTAAAGATGAATTATATCTTTTCAAATATTTTTTTTGTCTCTCTTTTTTCATTGAAATTTTAGTGCAGCCATAGTAATATTTTTCAATTAAATTTTAGATGTAATGTCAAAATCATCAGATTTATTTATTTATTATTTACTTTTTTCTCGAGTTCCATTAAAGCTGAAATAGACTGTTAGGTATATGCTATCTTGGGGAATCTATTTCTTATAAATCTTTGTATGATGTCTGCTCATACACACAGGCTAATAAATATTGCGCATGTTCGAATCCCATAGCATTCAGCTGCGCAACTTGCTTAGCTGCCATGTTAAACAAAGCCACAACTTCATCTTGCTCATTTCCTCCAAATCTCTCCAACCCAGTTAAAGTTAACTACAATGACCTCACCATTAAAGAACCCTAAAACGTAACAACACAATAACATAAATCAAACCAAATGGGTCACTCCAGAACCCCTCAAATCACATACCAGAGCTTTCAAAACACAATCCTTAAAAGCAGCTCCATGTGAAAACACTCTATTCTCGGCCAAACTTCTAAAACTTGCAACTTGCTCACAATTTTTGTCATCATCAGCATCATCTAGCATAGCATAAGCCACAGTCTCAACCAAAATTGCTATGTAATCCTCCTCCTCATCTGCAACATAGATAATTGTCCACAATTCTTTGGTCCCATCATCTTGTTCTTCGTCATGTCACCAAGAAAACTAGAGGGAAGCCAGACCTCACTGTCGTCCAAATTAAGAGTAGTAGAAAACCCAGTCTTGCCTTGAACTTCCATTAAAGGACACAACCAGAGCACTAAAAAACTTAAAGTAGTTCAAGTTACATCTTCCATTGGCACCATAGAGATAGACAATGTACTGATCTCTTGCAAGACCTCTAATATAAACTTCAATTTATTGCCTCAGAAGTTTCATTGACAATTAGAAAACTAAAAAGTTATTCCACACTTATTAAACATAAAGGCACATATTTATTCACTAACAGGGAGAATCCATGTAAATCGCCGCCATTATGTAGTAATTACATCTAGGTCATACGGTTTGGTGGCAACATGACAAATACCAAGAGGCAACATAATCCAATCAAGCTCCATTTGGCAGTACAACTCGATCCTTGTTGGGTAGATTAGACATATTTATCAGTTGCCTGAAAACCATTTTTAGAAAGTTGTTTAATGGTGGTGTGAGACAACTTCTGGCTGGAGGTAACTCCAGAAGGAAAGCCTATTGGCTAACTAAAAAAAACTATCTATACAATACTCAAATGAATTATGGAATTCTAATTAGTTTTAATAATAATAAATTTTATTAAAGTCAACTAAATAGTGATTTGTTCTCAATAAAGATTTTTTTTTTTTTTAACATTATTTATAAATGTAAATATAATGTTATAATATATTAAAATGAAAACTCAAAAAATATAGTTTTAGAATATATATAATTTTAAAAAAATTATATAGTTTTTTTAAACTTATGTATCCTACAAACTTAAAATATGTATATAACTTTATTTATTTATAGGAATAATTATATTTTATACTTGTTTCATGAGTTTATACAAATATTATAATCTTTATGTTTCTAATCTATTATATCTTTAACATGAATATCTATTTATGATCAGGTAATTTATTCATTATATTTTTAATTATATATATTTATAATCATATTAAAAAAACTACCACTAGTGACATTTATCAAATGATTATAAGATGTATACATCATATAGTTTATATATATATATATATATATATGTGTGTGTGTGTGTCATTAATGATATTGAAAGATTTTTTCTATAGAATAATAGAAAGTTTATATAATTAGAACCAATCAATTCAAGATTATAAGTTACCATGGTAATCAAAATATCATAATTTTTAAATAATAAATAAGATCTAGATTTTCATTATATGGCTAGATTTTAACTTATGATAAATCAATTGTTGAAACTTTTATTTTTGAACTCTTATTGAATTAATCTTTACATTTTCCTAGAGATGAAATTTCTTTTTGGAACTTGTATCTATAAAGTGTTGTTTGAAGTTCTCATCTCCTAGATTTTGGGGATGTAAAATTTTCTAGTGTGTTCATTTTTTGAATATTTAAAATGCTATTTTTTAAAACCAAAAGAGGGGTAAAAATATATTAAGACAAAAAAAGAAAAAAAAAGGAGAGCTCAACAAGGAGCTCTATCCTGAGCAAAAAGGTCATCTAACTCACGAGACAGATCCAAGGGTAGTTTCTCCCTATCCACAATATTCCAATCCTAAACATGATCAGAAGCCCATTTGGCTAGACAATCAACAACTCTATTCCACTCTCGAGGAATGTAATTAAAACTAACGTACTCTAGAGAAGTACAAAAGAGAAGAGTTTAATTAACAACTAAAGCCAATTGCCAACTAACATCCTCAAGCAACTACAAAGTTAGCAAATTCACCATCACTTGAGAGTTAGATTCATAGATAAACTTGCGTCATCCACTCAAACAACATATTGATGCAGGTGCATCCTAGATTTTAGGGTAATCCTGCTCTTTTGTTCATTTTGGCATCTATCACCAAGTTTGTAGTGGTAGCCAGTAGTGTTAACCAAGCATCAACAGTGTTAACTGAGCACCAATAGTGTTAACAAAGTACTTGTAGTGTTAATGTTAACCAATAGTGTTAGTGTTAACTGAGTTTCTATGCTAACTAAGCTATCCAGTGTTGACTGAGTGGTCCTTTATTTGCTAAGTGAACCCAATATTTGTTGATGCTTGGGTCCTTCTTTCGTTGAGTTTGTCTATGACTGGTTCTTTGTTTCCAAAATATTTCCTCTCAAAGTTCCCACTCTTCCACATCTCTAGAAGCAAGGGATTCTAGATCCTCCAAGAAACCAAGATCCCTAACCTATTTGATCATGATATCTAGATGCTCCTAAGAGAGCCTCTTCATGGAATGAAGGTTTCCAAAACAATCTCTGTTTCATCTCTTAAACTTCCTTTTGACATATTGAAGTTTTTTAGAAAAAAGAAACATAGCAGTACCAAAAGATGGGGCACCATCCCTCCACTAACAAGGAATAAGATCATGAAGAGAGCAGTCCTAAAGCCACATGAGCTAAAACTTAAAAAGAGGACTCTTAGGTATAGTTACCCTAGTAGTAGAAAATTTAATTGGCCAATGATCAGAATCCCTCCAGTCCAAAATTTCAGAAGAGAGAGTGAGGGCACCACTAACCCAAAAGAAAGAAACTAAAAATCTATCCAGATGCTCTAAGATAACATCAACTCCAATCATTCTATTACTCCAAGTAAAGAGACCATTAGTGGGCTTAATATTATAAAGATACAAAAGATCTATCTTTTGAAGAAGGAGATTAGAGGAAGGCCCTAACTGAGGCAACCCACCCCACTTCTCGTCTAGACCTAAAACTGAATTGAAATCTCCTACAAACACCGAAGGATGGTAAGGATGGAAGTTTCTAACATACCAAATATGCATCTAGAGTTCTACCTTTCACATAACATTGACATGTGCATACACACTAGTAATCAAGACGACCTCACCAAATTCCAAAGAAGAAGCCACCATAGAAAGAGCTAAACAACAAGACACCCAGCTAATGGGAGAAATTTTTTGAGCGTCCCAAAAGATAGTCAAGCCACCAATAGTCTCCATAGCCCCAACACATTGGCATTGCCCATGAGGCCAAATACTAGAGGAAAACTAAACCATAGACTCCACTAAAAGCTTAGTCTCCTGGACACTAAAAATGTTTGGAGAATGACCAATCACCAAATCGTGAATAACCTTTTGTCTAGGGATTCTACTCAACCCCCTAACATTCCATGAGAGGATGATCATCACTAAATAGAATGGGGGAAATGAGCATCCAAGGGTTTCACAACCCTAGAATCTATTAGCATATCTTGTGCAAATCTGAGCTTCTCCTAATTTTTTTTAAAACATGGAGCTCTTCCCCACATAAAATGATTCAGATCCCATTACATGCATGTTCGGAAAAGAGACATGCATATTTGATAAAGAACCATATGTTACCACTAATGCAGAAGAAATTTTAGACCCATGATGCCAACTAGATTGCTGATCATTGTTGTTTGGTGGAGTCGTAGATGCTACCGTAGCTTTGGCACCATCAGATTCCATAGTTTTCCCCAATGCATGTGGTTGATCCGTCAACACTCTTTGCCTGGTTGAATCTGGCTCAAAACTACCTCGTTCTTTGGCTTGTTTCTTCAAGTTATTCAAACCTACAACCATTTTTTCATTCTCCATTCTTCATTCCCCTAGATCTACACTCTTTGATATTACTTCTTCTTTTTTATTTTCCTCTTACACAAACTGAACTCTTATTGATGCTATGAATACTATATGTTTTTTCTTATATTATAAGCTTAATAATATATTAATAATAATATTATACTAATTTATTGTCGTTTTTGTAAAAAAAAAAAAAAAAAAAATTTAGTTATAACATTTTAAACAAATCTTCTTCAATATATAAAGATATTATCTTTATAGATTAAAATTCACTTAATTAGTTTGCATTAATATACATTTTAGAATTCTCTATAAATAATATAAATAGTCAACACCCATAAATAAAAAAAATGTCTACTTAAATTTACCACTTAAACTTATATTTACAAATCTATGAATTATCATTTGTCTAAATTAAATTCACTAATTTTTAAAAGCTTAAAATATATAAACTTCTATTAATAATACAGATTTATAATTAAAAAAATTATATGATAATTATATGCCACAATTGTGTATAAAGTGTCGAAAAGAATTGCATTTTGAGCTATTTAATATATTTGTGACTGTTTCTCTGTTTTTAAATCTTTATTTCAGATTCAATTCAATTTATTTAGATTTTCAAATTGTACATTTAAAAATTATTATTTTAAAAATGGAACAGCGATAATTGAAGAGAAAGTGACCGAAAGAACTAGGCTACTTCTTACACTGCATAAGCTTTTGCACGCAACCTTCCATGTGACTTCATCTTTTGAGGATCTAGCATTTACACGTATGTCCATACGTCAGCCATGCAATCTTCTTTGACATAATTCTTTTCACATTGGGATTAAAAATAGCATATTATTACTAAATCTAATTGGTGTGGTCACTGGTCAGTTTTCTTGTAATTTAGTCTTTGTAGCTTTTATGTGCTTTGATCAATATATTGAAAAAAAGGTTGACTATTTAAAAAAATATATATTTAAGTTGAAAATATTAAATAATCAAAATTAATTTATTTTTCTAATTTTCAAATTAAAAATATTAAATAATCAAAATTAACTTACTTTTCAATTTAATTTATTCTTTAGTATATGATATTTAAGACTTGTTATCCATATCTTCCTTATTCTCTTTCATAGGTCCACATGTTTAAGAAATAACATATGGTTCTTTACATATTCATTATATAAGTGTTTTTTCACATATTCTAATTTTAATTTCTACGTAAACTCTGTACACAAATTTCTTGAAAGGATACATATGGAGGCGTCAGGCGAGTTGAATTGGCCTTTTTTATATCTCTAATATTAGTAACTCTATTATTAAAAATCTTAGGAGGCGTGACTGTATGTTCAGCCTCAGGTACGGCTGGCTCTATGTACCCATAACTCAGAATAATTTAGTATTAAAAAATATTTAGGTAGGCAACTGCTTTGACTTGTATGCAAGAGCCTTTTCCAATCACAACAATATGTTATCTTTCATGCCTTCACATTGCACACTTTGTTACCATGCCTTTCTCTGTGTTTTTCCTTGATTTTATCCATCTCAATACTCAATATATATTTGTGAAGCCAACACCCTTGCCCTCAAAAAAGCCTCTGAAGCGCTCACCTTCAACCTCTTTGATGTGGATCTGCAGCTTCAGCTTGCCAAGCTTTGCCATGAAAAACAAATTGCTGATAACTATGTTGCCCGAGGAGCTCAAATCAAAGCCCGTCTCCACTGGTTGGAGGTTGGCGACAAAGCCTCGAAGGAGTTCTTCCAGGCTCTCTGAGCCCATCATACCAATATTGGGATTAAAAAGATAAAACAGGGAACTGATGTTCTTTCCAGTCTACCAGACATCCTGCAAGCTTTTGTTCTTCACTATGAGAATGTTTTTGCTTCGCAAGGCCAATCGGTTGCTCAGGAGGAGGCTCTCAGAAAGTGTATTTCTATTACTCCAAACTGCCTCACGGTTGAGCAACGTGCTTTCTGTGAGCAACTTCTTTCCCTCCAAGACCTTAAAGAGGTAGCTTACTCCATGGCGGATGACAAATCCCCTGGGTGTGATGGATTTCCCTATGAATTTTACAAACATCTTTGGGAGCAAATTGGTCCTGATCTGCACAAAGTCTATCTTGAAGCATACCATTCTAAAAGCTTAGGAGCGATCATAAATAAAGGCAATATTAAATTCATACCTAAAGCTGGTGATCTAAGGACATCTGCAACTGGAGGCCCATCACCCTCCTCAATGTGTCTTATAAGATCATTGCTAAGGTGCTCTCTCTCAAAATCCGCCATATGCTACCTCTAATTGTGCAGCCTGAACAAACTAGCTTCATCAAATCTAGGTATATTCTTGACAACATCATTGCTGTCTGGCAAGGTATGGAATGGGCCCGCAAGTCCAAGCAGCAGGCTATCTTTTTAAGGATAGATTTTGCTAAAGCCTATAATCACATTGAATGGCCTCTCATTTTGGCTATGTTTCAGGCTCTGAGTTTTGGTCCCAATTTCCTTCAGTCCATGGAGATGCTCTTTGGTGACGCTAATGCTTGCATCACCATCAATAATTTGCAATCTGAAGCTTTTGGACTTTTTTGTTCCATCAGACAAGGTTGTCCGTTAGCTCCTGCGCTTTATGTCCTTGCTGTCGAAGGCTTTGGTTATTTACTTGCTCACTCTGTGTCTTCTGGGTTGGTCCGTGTCATTTCCTTGCCTGATTCTTCCTCCCAGTTAGTCAATGGTCATTTTGCTGATGATTCTTTTCTCACTCTTCTTGAAGATGAAGAAAACATCAAAAATGTGTTAGATTGTCTTGAGACTTTTTGTCAAGCCTCTGGCTCTGCCATTCAATGGCATAAAACGCTCTGTTACCGACAGTCTTTTTTGCCAGCTCCACCTTAGCTCAGTCAATTTCAATGGAAATGAGTTACTCATGGAGAAATTTTTCGCTTTCTTCGCATTCCCTTTGCTTTCTAGGCTTCCCCTGTGGAACTTTGGAATGCTGTGCTTACAAAGATTACCAAAAAGCTTGATTATTGGATCTCTAAGCCACTTTCTCTTGCTGGTAAATTCCAGATTTGTTCTAAGATTTTGGCTACCACCCATGTGTTTTATTCTTCTTGTTGGGCTCCCTCCAAAGCTTCATACCTCAAATTAGAACGTTTGCTCAGAGATTTTCTTTGGGCCTCTGGTTCTGACCATCATGGTTTTCATAGAGTTGCTTGGGATTTCTATTGTCTACCGAGGGAATCTAGGGGTCTCAGCCTGCTTTCCACTTGGAAGCAGGGCCTTGCCCTCTGTGCTAAATGGATTATTAGAGCTATTTCTGGAGATGAAGCCTAGAAAATTCTTGTCAAACATTGCATCTCTTAAGTCTTCCCTGCTAATAGACCGGCCTGGAAGGGAATTGGTTTTCAGACCCTTCTCACTATGCAAGAACCAGTGGTCATACAGGGCTCTTTCATTATAAAGAGCATCTGGAAAGCCTAGGAAGCTGTTAAACCTTGGCTTCGTTGGGCTGGTAATGAGTTTCGCAATGGGCTGTCCTTAAATCAGCAGAACATTTGGTGGTCTCCCCTGTTTGCCTTCCAGGGTATTCCTCTTACCAAGACTCAAGGTGCCACTGCTCTGCGTTTCTACAAACGTGGCATTCACACTACTAAGGATATTTTTTCAAGAGTCACCATGAATTTCAAGTCTTGGGAGGATATGCAAGTTCAATACCACCTTGTACGTGCCGATCGCTAGACTTATGAGCTTCTGTTGTCTTCCATCCCTGTGCACTTACTTCATAAAGTGGGGATTCAGTTTGTTCGACCTTGGTGGTATGATTGGAAGTGGTTTCCTGCCACTCCATTTACCAATTATAAGCCCAATATGGGATACAGATGGCTTTCGCCCCACCTTCCGATGGTGGAAACGCTTAATCAATGGTGGCATTTGCATTCTTCGCTTTCTTAATGGAAAAAATGGTTCGACACCATTTGGAGTGCCATTACAGAACCTAAGATTGTTCACTTTGCTTGGTGCCTTGCTTTCCAAGGTCTTCCCCTGGGGCCTCGGCTCAAGCACATTGGGGTTCCTGATCCCAGATGCCCCTTCTGTGGCCAACCTGAGTCTTTTTTGCATATTTTTTGGTTTTACAAACATGCTCAGAATTATTGGCACTAGATCTATGATTTTTTCAAGCCTTTCAGGCTCGAACCTTTTTCATGGCACATGATCCTTCTGGGTGATTTCTCCAAATTTCCTCGGAAGTTTTCTCAGATTTGGCATACTTTTAGGATGAAAATTTTGTTTTCTCTATGGAACGATAGGAATGCAGTTTTATTGACTCACAGTTTTTTGGATGTTAACATTGCAATGTACACTAAGGCATGCATTTGTAACAATGTCATTATGCAAATACAGGTGCAAGCTAATAAAGTTGCCCTGGAGGTTGTCCACTTACAAGAATTGTTAAACCACTGGGGCAATGCTCCTTGTACCATTGCCAGAGTGCTTGCGGATGTCTCGACTGATGCTTCCTCATTTCGCGGTCGCCGTTCCAGAGGCTAGTCCTCTGGCCGCCATTCGCACACGCCGCGCTCCCAGGGTCCCCGCCATCTCTCTCCCAGTGGTGGTCATGGCAGTTGGAGGCGCCGCTCCGCTTCCCCACCATATGGTGGTTCTGGCTGGTCCCCGGCCCCCCCCCCCTAGGCGGGCTTCTGGCTGGTCCCCAGCTCCTCCCCTTGGACGGGCGCACTCTGGCAAGTTTCTCCAGCTAACCTTGGCAATTTCTCCTCCAAATCCAGACAAGAAGGATGCGGAGACTGCAACTACCCCAGATCCTGTAGATGTTGCTGACGGCTGGACTATTTCTAATCCGCCTCACAATCCCACTGATGCGTGGGGATTTCATGATAAAGATGATCCTCCTCCCTCTGCTGGTACTGCCTTGGCAGCATGAGGTTGTTCTAAATTTTTTTTTTGATGAATAGTTTATAGTTGTTGGCTGCAGCCATGTTGTTTGCTCCGGCTTTGGCCGATTGAACTCATTCGTAGGGTGATCCTGTATCCCCCGACCCTTTTTTGTGAATTGTAATCTTAGTAAATTTTATTTATTGAAAAGGACTATTCATCAAAAAAAAATATATTTGTGTGTGCGCTCATTATAACATATCTACAGTCATGGACATAACAATTTTTTTGATGTCCTTTACCCTGGTAGGAGCTACCACAGCCATAGTTATTATTGTGGCAACAATTATAGTAAAACACAATGGAGAAAATAGGACCCATCTTCCTCCAGGCCCTAGAGCTCTTCCTGTAATTGGCCACTTTCATCTTCTCATAGACAAAACCAGGCCAATTCATCAGATTCTAAGTTCACTTTCAGCACTATATGGACCTGTTATGCATCTCAAATTTGGTAGCTGACCTGTTTTAGTGATAAGTTCTTCAGATTTAACCAAAGAAATTTTCACAGTAAATGACAAGTCTTTTGCATCTCCCCCTAGGCTTGCACAAGGTCAACATTTGGGCTACAGTTATTCTATGCTGGGTTGGGCTCCTTATGGCCCCTACTGGAGAAATGCTAGAAAGATATGTGTGCTTGAGCTCCTCTCTTCCAAAAGAATTCAATCATTTGGACCCAAGAGAATGCAAGAAATCAAGAAATCGGTATACTGTTTGTTTCAGCAGGCACAGGTGGAGGGTGTTGTAAAGATGAGAAGTGTTCTTTCAAGATTGACTTTTAAAGTTCTAATGAGTATGATTATAGATGAGAGGTATTTTGGAGAGGCATCAGCGATTTCGGAAGATGTAGTGACCCATCTGATTGAAGAATCATTTATGCTTCATGGAGTAATTGATATTGGAGATTTTATTCCCTGGTTGAAGAGGCTTGATTTGCAAGGGAATGTTAAGGCTATGAAGAAGGTATCTGAGAGATTAGATTCGTATATGCAGAGGATTGTGGAGAAGCACAGAGAGAAAAAATTAAAAGATGGGGCAGAGATGGAAGACTTTGTTGATGTACTCATCTCTCAGGCAGAAGATAACGGTGAAGCAATTCCTGATAAAGATGCATTTATCAAGGCAACTGCTATCGTAAGCGCTTCTTACTTTGACAGTTTTTTCACGTGTTTGATTTATGAGTTTTTATGTGTCTCATGGAGATCAAGATGGTACCAAGCACTAGGACTGTCTGGACTTAGCTATTGAACTTATATTAGAACTCACATAAGGTGCACCTGATTAATTAGTCAAGACGCTAATCTTTTTTGTGTTGAAATGTGATTAGCTTGATAAGTAGGAGATATTTTTCATAGGAAAATTATGATAGCAGTGGAAGATATTTTACATAGCAAGTAAAATTATGATGTTGCTATCAGTAATCAATTATGGTGTTCGAGTCAAACTTATTGATTCTATTGATCCATGTTTCATGAGTAAATGACTCACAAGAACCCATCTCTTCTAAGAATGGAGTAGTACTGGAAGGGTAAGCTCAAGAAAGGTCCAATACTTCACAGTTCTCTTCTGCGAGCTAAATTTAGATGTTATCTTTATACCCATTTTCATCAAAGGTGAGTTCTTGTGAAACATTACTCATAAAACATAAACAAACAGATTTGAGTTGAATACTATATAGATGAATTTTGATAACAATATAATTTGACCTTTTGATGTATGCTTAGTTTGGCTTTGTTTTGCCAAGATTTTTAGTTCATGTACTAGCTCTTCAGCTTGCAGATATATTCATCATACACCATATATTAACATTCCTCTGCATGCTTTGGCTTTTTTTTCCAAGGTTTTCAGTTCATGTTTTAGCTCTTCACCTTGCAGACATATTTGAACATTCCTCTGTATGCTTTGTTTGGCATTTTTTTTTCTAGAATTTCAGCGCATGTACTAACTCTTCAGCCTGTATGGATATTTGTCATAAATGATATTTGAACACTGAACAGTAGCAACGTGCATGATTGATGGATTTCTTAAATAGCGGTTAAATTTATAAGTGTTCATACATTTATGCATTTTTTTTGGGTTGAAACACCATGAACTCTATTTCCTAAATGGCTTTTGTCATCTTCTAAGTTTCCTTTTCTGGCACTGACAAATACTTTGATCCAAAGACCTATTAAGTCTTGAAATTTAGCAATGATAAATAGTATGATTTATAGAACTTTTGATTTAGAGGAGAGATTAAGGGATGACCTCGCACCAATTTAGTAAAAGATCTCCTTGGACCATGTACTAATCCTCTCTCCCAATATCAATTTCCCTTGGATAGAGACATAATGTCATAAAGCCTTTAGCTTTCTTCAATCATCCAGTGATTAGAATATGAAAACCACTCGATAACAGTTTGGGCAAGCGAAATGTTAGCATTTAGAAACACATGGTTTTTTTTGGCATCCGTACCCAAAAGAACACTTGAAGAGTAAATATGTTGCAAGCAAGTTTTGGTTTTATCTCTCTTTTTCTTGTTATTAAAATTCCTGGCATTGCAGGTTATGTTTAGTGCAGGGGGCGATACAACTTCAGTTGCCCTGGAGTGGGCATTATCATTGTTATTACAACATCCAGATGTAATGAGGAAGGCACAAGAGGAGCTTGATTTTAATGTTGGACGGAGCAGATTGGTAAAAGAATCAGATATAGCCCAGTTAACATATCTTCAAGCAATAGTGAAAGAGACCTTGCGCCTTCATCCACCAGGGGCTTTGCTAATGCCGCACAAATCTAGTGAGGCTTGCAAAGTGGGAGGCTATCATATTCCTCAAGGAAAAATGCTGATGGTAAATGCATGGGCAATTCATAGAGACCCGAAAGTGTGGAATAAACTTCTGGATTTCATACCAGAACGTTTTATGGAGAAAGGCATAGAGATGGACAACACACAAATGAAAGGGACTGAGTTTGAGATGCTTCCATTTGGGGCAGGGAGAAGAGGATGTCCTGGTACTGCCTTGGCAATGTGCTCAGTGCAAACAACTCTTGCAATTTTATTGCAGAGCTTTGAATGGTTTTTTCCGGATGGAAGAGTGATTGACATGAGTGAAGGAGTTGGCTTGACAAAACCAAGGGCAGTGCTTTTGGAGGTTATCATCAAGCCCCGCCTTTCCCATCATTTATATAAAATATAGATATAGTGTTGGTGACTAATTCTATCTATATGTGATGCATGATTTCTGTTTCCAACTCTATGTTAAGTCTGTTTTTTTCCCTATTTTACGGATATGTAGTTGTTTAAATTCAGCTTTAACAGTGGATAATTATCCACATGCATAACTCTCTATTGAGAACAATAGATCAATCCTAGGATCATTTCATAGTTAAAAAAATAAAATGAATGTTTTAGATGAAGTTCCACAGAAAATTGTGTCAATATTTTTCCAACAATGACAATTACCAACCCTACTAATATATTCTTAGTTACTTGTAAAATTGAACATATAGAATCTTAGGGAGTTTTAGAAAAAATATTCAACTTAAGATTCATCATAAATGAAATAGCTAAATGATTATAAAAGAACCAATTTATAAATATTATCGTTGAATTCTTGAATTGAAGACTCTGCCTTGATTTGAATCTATACCATCATACACCTGATTTACAAATCAATAGTTATAAGTTTCAAATCAACCTAAAGATTATTAAGACAAACAATTATTTTAGATTTGAATATGTAATTAGAAAGTCTAAATAAATAAAATATAAGATATTCATATAAGTAACTAATACGACATACACATCAGGAGTGTTATATCAATATATATCTAGTTCATATTTTGTTCACTTTATTTAAATTTTACAATTCTCAATAATTAAACAGTCAATCATATAAAAAACAAAATATAAATAACTGTCCTGCATTAATTGCTTTCAGTTATCTAGCTTTGAGGCAATCTATGTTATCACAGGTTTCAGGGGACAGGATAAGAAATTAGGTTTTCAGGATGGATTTTTTCTTGAAGCAGGGGACTGCAGTAGACAATTTAAAATACATTGAAAAAATTTAAGAACTTATATGAGAATAGAAGTCAAACAAATGATCAAATTTTAAATATTAATTTAAAAAAAAACAATTTCAATATATTCAAGTATACATCATAATATTTCTTATAGAATATACAGATAAGCAATCATGGACATCAATTTCTTAGTATGCGTTATTCTGTTAGGATCCTCCACAGTTTTTCCTCTGGCAGAAATTACACTAAAAAGACAATGGAAATCATAAGATCAACCTTGTGCTGTAATTGGACCAATTCATCACATTTTAAGTTCATTGTCAACACTATATGAACCCATTGTGCATTTTAAATACTAGAGCTCCCCTGTTTCAGTGATAAGTTCTTCAGATTTAGTCAAATAATGTTTCACAGGAAACAATAAGTCTTCTGAGTGCATCTCGCCCTTGGTTTGCACAAGGTTGACATTTGAGCTCCTCACGGCTCCCATTGGTGAAATACCAGAAAAAAACTATGTAAAATTAAGCTCTTGTCTTCCATGAGAATCCAATCAATCTGACACCAGAGAATTCAACAAAGTAATAAAGCACTATTTTTTAAAAATTTGTTTCAACAGATACAATTGCAGGGTATTGTAAACTGAAGAAGTGTTCTTTCAGAGTTGAATTTTGAAGTTCTAATGACTATGATTAGGGGGTATATTGAAGGGAGATCAATGTTTAAGGACTAATAAGTTTCCCGAATGCATCGGATAAATTAGTCAACCACCTAATGCACTAGACAACATAATTGCAAGACAGGTGAGATGAAGTTTGTGTTCAAAATATCAATGGGCTATTTTTAACTTCCTAAAAAATTTCATATGCATAATTGTCATTTATTTTTCCCAAGTTTTTCAACTTACTTTGCAGAGATATTTGTCATGTATTATGTTTGAAAAAGCAGTAAAATTGTCTGCTAGCGATTTCGTAATTATAAATGTTCGAAAGGATTTGTACATACGTATATTTCTTGGGCTAGAACATCTAGTATTTAACATAAAAAAATGCATCCAGCCTGACTTATAGGTCAAGATAAAGATAATATATTTTAGCCCAAATGATAAGTTTATATAGAGATAACATTTAAACACTCAAGTAGGAAATATTGCATTGTTATTGATATTTCTGCACTATAGGCTATGTTTAGTGCAGAGTAAGATATATCTTGAATTTCCATTATATGCTTTTGTTAATGGCCTTATCTTGGATAATAATGCTCATATGTGCATGTAAAATATGAAAGTTTCTTTTTCTTGCTGTACAAAGATCCTGAGAATTTTTTTCTATCCTGAATACATTCCCTGCTGATGGAGCTTTCAATAAGACATACATTTATTTTTTCATTCATCCATAGACGTGTTTAAATTACACATTTATATTCAATTCCATCAACATCTGACAATATAAGATAATTGCAAGGACTGAAAAGAACATTTGATTTCATACTAAATTTCCAAAACTAACCAAATTGGAAGGGATATGTGTAGAAGCATAAAGTTGAGATAGTAGTGAAGTGTTTTGAGAAATGGTTTGGAATTGACTAAAATGGAATATTTTCTTTGGTAATTTGAGTAAACAAGATAAGAAAATTAGTAAGAACAGAAACTCAAAACAAGCTGCAAGAAGGTACTATGCCAAATGGATACAATATAGTCATTTTAATTAGCATTGTGGAAGCTCAGTATATGTGGAAAAATCATCAAGGCCTGAGATCTTATTCACTCAAGCAAGAACATAGTACGGTAGAATTTATTCTTACTAGTTACAAAATAGCTTTAGCAGTAGCAACGTTGAGTACTTTATACTGTATAAAAAGATGAACGGACAAAGATCATATTCTAATTATATATTTGTTTGTCATTTTAAGGAGTTATAAAGAAGGAATATAACATAATTAATTTATAAAATCTTTCAATTTTTTTTTGATGAATAGTCATTTTCTATTAATAAATAATATATTTAGTTACGATTCACAAAAAAGGGGCCGAGGATACAAGATCACTTTGTGAAAGTTCACACGGTCGTAGCTGGAATCAACAACTATTCATCAAAAAGAACACTTATAAGAAACAACCTTTAGGTTGCCAACGCAATGCCAGCTGAGGGGGGTGGTTCATCTTGATCATGAAATCCCCAGCCATCACTGGGGTTGGCAAGCAAGCTAGGAACAGTCTAGTCGTCAACAACATCATTGGGGGCTTGGTCTTCATCTTTGTTATCAGTTTGCAGAGGTGAAATAACTAACTCCAAGTGAAAGGGCCATTTACTAGAAACAACACGCCAAGTATTAGGAGGGGGAGCCACCAGGCCCAACGACCAGCCTATGTCACCACGGGGTAGGGAAATCGAGCGGCGATGCCAACCACCGTCACCACCACTGGGAGAGTGGTGGCGGGAAGCTTGCGAGTGTGGCGTGTGTGAGTAGCAACTAGAAGAGCTATGCCCCCGGTGGCAGCCACTGGGCGGAGTAGTATCAACCGAAGCATTAGGAGGCACTCTAGCAACCATACATGGAGAATTACCCCAATGATTGAGAAGCTCTTGAAGATAGGCCACCTCTAGAGCCACCTTGTTGGCTTGTACTTGAATTTGCATCATTACATTGTTACAAATGCATGCTTTAGTGTACATAGCAACATTTATGTCAAGAAAAATGTGAGTGAAAATAATAATATTTCTATCTTTCCACAGAGTAAATAAAAGATCTATTCTAAAAGTATGCCAGATCTAGGTAAATTGTCTAGGGAACCTCTAGGAGAGTCACCCAAAATAACCATATGCTAAGAAAAAGGTTCAAGCCTAAATAGCTTAAAGAAATCATGTATCTAGTGCCAATAGTTTTGAGCATGTCTACAGAACCAAAAAATTATGTAAAAAAGTTTTTGGCTGCCCGCAAGAAGGACACCAAGGACCTAGAACCCCAACATGCTTAAGCCAAGGTCTAAGGGGAAGACCTTGAAAAACCAAACATCAAGCAAAGCGAGCAATCTTGGGCTCCGTAATGGCACTCTAAATAGTGTCAGAACACTTTCTCCACTGAGAAAGGGAAGATTGCAAATGCTAGTGCTAGTTGAGGGTATCCACCATCAACAAATGGGGAGAAAACCATCAATACCCCAAACATGGCTTTTAGCTAGTGAAGGGAGTGGAAGGACACCACTTCTAGTTTGTCCACCAAGGTCAAACAAAATGAATACCCACCTTGTGAATTAAGTGATTTGGAATTGCAGAAAGTAATAGCTCAAAAGTCTATTAATCTGAATGGGCAAATTGGAACTTGACTTGCATATCTTCCCAGGATCTAAGACTCATAGAGACCTTGGAAAAGAGGTCCTTAGGTGTCTTGATGCCATGTTTGAAAAAAAATAGAGCACTAGCACCTTAAGTCTTGGCCAGAGGAACACCTTAGATGGAAAACAATGGAGAACACCAAATTTTCAGCTAATTTAAAGAGAGCCCATCATGGAACCCATCATTGGACCAGCGAAGCCAAGGCTTGACAGCTTCCCAGGCTTTCTAGATGCTATTGATAACAAAAGAGCCTTGTATGTGCACAGGTTCTCACATGATAAGAAGGGTTTGAAAGCCAACCCCCTTCCATGTAGACTTATTAACAGGAAACCCAAAAGAAATGCAATGCCAAACCAAAACTTTCCATCCTTCATCTCTAGTAATGTCACATATAATCCATTTGGCACAAAGAGCAAGGCCTTGCTTCTATGTGGAAAAAAGGCCAAGGCCTCCACACTCTTTGGGGAGACAATAAAAATTTCAAATCACTCTATGAAAGCCATGATGGTTAGAATTAGAAACCCAAAGAAAGGCATAGAGCAATTGCTCTAATTTTAGAATTTTAACTTTGATAAATTCAAAAAATCATATTAATAATACTAATATATCACAAATAATCAAAATGATTTCATTATAATATATTAATCATAACATTTTACTAAAGAAATGTCAAATAAATTTGTAAATTAAAAATATTAACTATAATTTGAGATATATATATATATATATATATATATATATGGTTATAGTCAACTTACAAAAGAAAAGTTGAAAAATCAAATGTTTGCCTACACTGTTTTGCCTCAACTCTTGTGAAAAAATAAGCCTTTATAATCTCCTATCATGCACAAAAGGAAACACAAACTTCAGAATTGTATTAACCCCCTTGATGTATTTCATTCTCCACTTCTCTCTTACTAAAAGCAACAACACTACAACTATCACAAAGCCTACTCCATATGACCATCCTACTCCAATTTGATACCAGGGAATCTACTCGCTCTCCTCTTCTTCTTTATCTTTATGTTCAAGAGGAGGAGGAGGAGAAAATGTTCACCATTTGTACTTCTTTGGAAGTGGGCATCCTTGCAAATATGGGTTTCCAGAGTATGATGTGTTATCAAATGTGATCATTTGTCCACCTTATGGTATACTTCCAAAAAGATTGTTGTTAGATAAATTTAAATTTAACAAATAGTTCAGGGATTGGAACTCTGAAGGAATGTTTCCTTGAAACTTATTTGAGGAAAGGCACAATGATTCAAGTTGACTCATATTCCCCAAACTCCATGGAATGATTCCAGTGAGATTTTTCATGGATAGATTATAAAATTTCAGCCCCTTTAACTTTCCAAAATTTGTTGGGATAAGGTCACTCAACCTTACCATGATTTATTGTTTTATTTGTGCTTTCATGGAAAGTTGCTAAATAACATTGGATTCTTCCACAAGAAAAGACTTAGAGTAGAAAAACAAAAAGCTTCTATTTTTTGGTGATTTATTCTATTATACTTTATTTTTTATGCAAGGGTCGTGCATAAGGAAGTTTCTAAAATAAATTATAGATGCATTGAATGTAGATGCTTTAGAAACTATTTCCTCTTGTACGAAAACTCTATAAGTACAAGGCATTGTTGTAGAGAATTATGAGAGAGAGAGAGAGAGAGAGAGAGAGAGAGAGAGAGAGAGAGAGAATTGTTTGAAGAGAATCATTATGTTGTTGGAATTTTTGTAGATTTTATATCACTTTGTAGATTGTCTTGTAATTGTTTTTGCTGATAATACAGTTCAGTTTGGCTTTGGAATGGTGGGTTCTTTCTTGAGAAGGGTTTCCCCTGTATATCTTGTGTTCTGTGTTTATGAGTTGAATATTTCTATATGTATTTATTTAGCTTGCAATAGTTTAAGGTTTTGTGAGATAAATTTCAACATCATCTTTCCTATTAGATTTAGCATTTGGAAGCATTTCCACACTTAGGCTTCCTTTCAATTGGTACCAGAGCCTTGCCAGCTTTGTTATTGTTGTTGGGTAGACAGGTTTTTTGTGCTGATCTAGTTTTAGTGGGAGTTTCGCAGAGGTTTTTTTCATAATCTTATTTCAGGTTAGATATGGCAAGCACATCTAGTAGAGTAGAGATGGATAACTTCAATGGCAATAATTTTGAGTTGTGGAAACTTAAAATGGAGGACATGCTTGTAGATAGAGATCTATGGGATGCCTTTTTTTCAAGAAAACCTCAAACTACATTGCAAGAAGACTAGGATAAGGCTGATAAAAAAGCCAATGGTTTGATAAGACTCTGTTTGGCTGATTCTGTACTCTTGAATTTTCATAAAGAGAAGACTGTAGCTAGCCTTTGGAAAAAGCTTGGTGATATTTATCAAGGAAAATCCTTGGTAAATAAGTTATTTCTAAGAAAGAAGTTGTATTCTTTGAGAATGGATGGAGATTCTATTGTTGATCACCTAAATGCATTTAATAAGTTGATTTCACAGTTGAATTTAGTTGGTGATAAGATTGATGACCAAGATAAATGAATGCTTAAGTTATGCTCTTTGCCAGATTCATGGGATCACCTTGTTATGGCTTTTGGAAGCACAACAATCACTTTCAAATTGTAGGATGTGGTTGATTCATTGATATCTAAAGAGATGTGAAGAAAGTTTTTTGAGATAGCTAAGGAGGCCCTTGTTGCTCGTGGTAGAACAACACAAAAAGGCAAGAAAAAATACAACAATGAAAAATTCAAGTCTCCTAGGAGATCTAAGTCAAAAAATCTAAGGAAAAATGTTGGAACTATAGGAAACCTGGTCATCTTTGAAGAGACTACAAAGAGGAGAAGAAAAAGAATGGCAAAAAGGAATTTTTTGATTCAGATACTGATAAATCTTCGCAAGATGATGTAGATTCTTTTGTTGTAGCCTTGATAACACATACATCAGAAGATGTTTGGTTGATAGATTTAGGCGCTTCTTTCTACATGACATCTTATAGAGATTGGTTCTCAAAGTATGAAGAGTTTGATGGTGGAAAGGTGGCAACACATATATAAGAAGATGTTTGGTTGATAGATTTAGATGCTTCCTTCCACATGACATCTCACAGAGATTGGTTCTGAAAGTATGAAGAGTTTGATGGTGGAAAGGTGTATCTGGGTGATAACTCCCACCTGAATATTATTGGTCATGGTACAGTCAAGATTAGATTCTTTGATGGTAGAGTGAATGGGATTGATGGTGTACTGCATATCCCTAGTTTAGCAAGAAACCTACTTTCGGTCAACAAGCTTGGTGATGTGGATGTGCAGATTATTTTCTTGAGTGATGGATGCAAGATGAAAAGAGGATCTATGGTGCTTGCTAAGGGTGTTAGGATGGGCACCTTGTATAGGCTGGATACATGCATGATCCAGTGCAATAGTGCTTCTGTGAAGTCCAAGAAAAGGACTTTAGATTCTTCATCATCACCAATAGATCAAGAAAAGAAGAAGACCATTGTTTCTACATCTAATGGTCGTTCTTTTTGGGTATCTAAGGGTGCTAATACTTAGGAGATGAAACTCACTGCTAAGAAGACAATGTTATGGCACCAAAGACTTGGTCACATTGGTGAGAAGGGTCTTAGAGCCCTAAAAAAAAGAGCCTTGTTGAAGGCCTTGATGATTGTAATATGGAGTTTGACATTTGCGAACATTGTATTTATGGCAAACAACGCCATGTTTCCTTTTATTCTAGTTCTCATAAGTGTTTTGGGGTTTTGGATTATATTCATTTAGATGTCTAGTTAATGTTCCTTCGATATCTAGATCTTTGTATTTTGTCTCATTCATAGATGATTATAGTAGAAGGACAATTGTGTATTTCCTTAGAAGTAAATCTTAAGTTTTTAGCAAGTTCAAGGAATTTAAATCCTTTGTTGAAAATCAAATTGGTAGAAAAATTAAGTTTTTGAAGACTGATAATGGTGGTGAGTTTTGTTTAGTGGAATTCGACAGGTTCTGTAAGGATCATGGAAATGAGAGCCATAAGACAACTCCATACACTCACAACAAAATGGAGTTGTAGAGAGGATGAATAGAACATTCATGGAGAGGACTAGGAGTATGTTGAGTCATGTTGTTCTTGAACAAAAGTTTTGGGCTGAAGTAGTAACCGCTACATGTTATTTAATTAACAGGTCTCCTTCTTCAACACTTGTTGAGAAGACACCCATAGAAGCGTGGTCTAATAAGAAGCCCTCTTTGAGACATCTTAGAGTCTTTGGTTGTGACGCATATGCTCATGTGCCAAGTGTAAAATGATCAAAGTTGGAGAACAAGGTAATTAAGTGTATCTTCATTGGCTATGGTGTCAGTGTAATGTGATCAATGCTAGGGTAGACCAAGGAACAAGGTAGGAATCTTATATTAATTGAAGTACTTTGACAACATTTAAATATGTCCAAACAAAAGCCCACTTGCACATAATTACTATTGTTGTTGAACAAAGGAGGATAAGCCCTGCTGTGAGGAAAGTTGTAGTTGTAGATTGTCCCCTCTTAGGCTACAAGTCAATTGAAATGACACATGGAGGATAGGACCCACTTATCAAACATTGTGGAACCTAGTTATTACTCTTTAGCTTTGGACATTTGATCCAATAGAAACATACACTGTTCATCTTTATAATTATGTGTTCTTGGATCCTCACATCAATCGTTGGAACACAATACTTGGCATGACCTTGAGCTTCCCACAATATTGACACGACCTTCCCACAATATTCAAAAGTAAAGATGAATTGACTTTTGGGAAAGTTTTATTACGGAGTGTGGAGTGGTTGAAAAGTGTCATTTCAAAACACATATCTTATATCTTATATGTTCACCTCTGAATAGTCGCACACCAAAAACCCCAATACTTATAATTAACAGTACTTGTAATTAAATGTCCTAGTAGTCGTTACGAAATTGTTCAAATAGTGATAAACAAATTGATCAATCACCTAAAAAGTTAAAAAATGATCGACTATTAGTACATGTGGGATCATCTATTAAAAGTATCTATGATAAACTCTATCACAATCGGTTACTGAGTCTCTTCTCTTATCATGGTTTTCTATTAAAGCTCTAATTTTAATCTCTTCTCCTATTCTGGTTTTCCATTAAAGCTCTATTTTTGATGTATTTGATAGATTTTTAATTAAAAACAATTGAAAATTGATTTTTTAAAATGGTTTTTTCCTATTTGCAATCTACCTATCATGGCCTTCCCTTTAAGCTCTAGTTTAAATCGAATATTTCAATTCTATGATCCATCATCGCAAAGAACAAAAATTAGATTTATGCGGGTAACAAAATTCATTTAAAAATATTGAAGTTTAATGCAAATTCAGACTAGACACTTCGTACGTACTACATAAGATGGCTTATCTAGTCTACGTCTCAGAATCCAGGTAACAGAATTCATAATTTCCGTGAGTTAGATGATATTTCGAACTGAAAGGGGTTTCCTCATGTTATCTTTGATAATTAATTTTATATATTCCGGAAACATTCAATCTGAAATTTCAGAATTAAAGAGTAGATTGCAAATTGATTGAGGTTTAGGGCACCCAAATAAATGGTTCTGGAACCCCGTTCTGTAGGGCTCTTCTATTCTTTATTTAATTCACCCCATAAATATTATTAAAAAATATATTTATAAATCTCCTTGTAATCTTGACAGCTTCTGGATTTTAACAGTTTTATCTTTTCCAATTAACATTTCTAACCATTAACCATTGACCATTACTAATATGGACAATAATGAACTGTAAAAATTTAGCGACTTAACATTCTTCGAGAAAGAAAAGGTTCGTAGTGATTTAATGTTAAAAATAATATTTATTATAGTAGCTGGGCATTTAATGCACAGTCCAGAACTTTCTACTTGGAGCTTCTCTCTTTGTGCAAAATGTGAATTTAAAATTATGTAGAAATCTTTAGAGTGCTTCCTTTCTTGAAGCTTCTCAAGAACCCTCTAGAAATATGTATGAGCTCTATAAATAGAGCATTCCTCCCAGCTGTAATAACATGAAGAAACTTTATAGCTCTTTGATATATTTGAGTTTTGTTTTTTGCTGCTCTGTTTTTTAAGCTATGTTTTTATGCTCTGTTTTCATTCTTTGTGCTGCTATTTTAATTCATCATGGTATCAGAGCATTTTCAGTTCTTTGGGCTGTGAATATATGATGCTTTTGGAATGAATATATGTGTTTTTCTTGTGTGAATCTTTACATTTGCAGGCTGTAACTAAGGAGTGAACAGCAGTTTGGTTTGGGACAAAAAAACTACATCAAAGGAAGGATATTGCAGCAAAAGAAAAAGTTTTTTCTTCAACAAATTGGTGAGATTTTTTTAGTTTCAAGCTTGGGTGTTCAAGTTTTTAAATATCTTTCATTCTCATCCAAAAAAAAAAAGAGGAGAGAATTTAACAATGGAATCACTTGGTGTGACTTTGCCTACAGTTAAATTAAATGAAAAAAATTATTACGATTGGGTATCTCATGTTGAAATTACTCTAACCCTTCAAAATTGTTATGATATTGTGACTGGTAGTGAACAAAGGCCTACAAATCTAGGAAATGATCAAGATAATTAGGATAAACGGGACAAGAGGGCAGCAGTACTAATCAAGCTTACACTTTCAGAAGAAGTTTTTTCAGAAGTTCGTAATGAGAGAAGTGGAGTCAAAGTTTGGGAGATTTTGAAAGATTTATATCAAAATTCAGGTGATGTATGGATCTTATCTCTCACAACTGAATTATACAATTTGAAATTATCAAGCTCACAAGAGATAGTCCCACATTTAAGTAAGTTAAAGGAAAAGAAAAATGAGCTTGCTTCTCTTGGAAAAGATATAGATGATAAAGATTTTGTGCAAATTATATTACAAAGTCTTCTAGGATCTTATCAATCATTTATAAGGGGTTTAGATACTACAGATAAATTAAAAAGTATTAAATCAAAAGAATTGTGTGCTAAGTTGGTTCAAGAAGAGAAAATATAAGTTAAAGAAAAAGAATCATTTGATGGTGAATCTCAAACATTTGTAATGAAAGGAAAACAATATTATAAGAAGTCACAAGAAAATGAATCTAAAGAAAGAAATTGGAAGAATGAAAATAAGAGTATTTCATATATAGATCATAATAGAAGTAAATGGAAATGTCATTATTGTGGTAAAATGGGTCATAAGGCAAATGAATGTTTCAAGAAGAAAAGAGATGTAGAAAAGAAAGTAAATAATTATCCAAAATTAGGAGATTCTAAAAGAAATGCATTTTGTGTTGCATTTAAAGAAAATAATACTTTCAAAGAAGATTGGGTTATTGATTCTGGTGCTACACAACACATGTCTCATAATGAGAATCAATTTGAATCAATAAGTGAAAATAATATAGAGAAAATATATTTGGGGGATAATAGTGCTTTAGAAGTTAAAGGGACTGGTAATGTCAAAGTTGATAATGGTGTTCAAAAATGTGAAATTAGTCCCTAAATTAAAAAAAAATTTGCTTTCAGTATCTCAAATTACAAGTCAAGGACATAAAATAGAATTCTACAATGATAAGTGCTTAATCAAGGATGTCAAT
Source organism: Cupressus sempervirens (assembly GCA_028749045.1). Classification (NCBI taxonomy): domain Eukaryota; kingdom Viridiplantae; phylum Streptophyta; class Pinopsida; order Cupressales; family Cupressaceae; genus Cupressus; species Cupressus sempervirens. The sequence goes on along the minus strand of CM053793.1, from coordinate 109,468,828 downwards.
GATAATTATATAGTCATTGCAATTGGTAAAATGGAGAATGGATTATATAAATTTCAAGAATTTACTTCTAAATGTGGAGATAAACATATGTGTGCTATTGCCCAATATGATGATATGAGCAGGTTATGGCATGAGCGTTTGGGGCACATCAATTTTCAAAGTCTCAAGCTTATGGAGAAATTACAAATGGTGCATAGGCTGCCAAAGATATCATTAAGCCCTAAGGTGTGTGAAGGATGTGCAATGGGAAAACAACATGTGGAAAGTTTCCCTCAAGGTAAATCATGGAGAGCAAAAACTTCTCTACATTTAGTCCATAGTGATGTAATGGGTCCTTTCAAAACATCATCAATTGGAGGATCAAGGTATGCCCTCACTTTTATAGATGATTATAGTAGAAGAATTTGGGTGTATTTTCTACAAAAGAAAGATGAAGTGTTTCAAAAGTTTAAAGAGTTTAAAGCTTTGACTGAAAAACAAAGTGGAAAGTACTTAAAGATACTAAGAACTGATAGAGGGACTAAATACATGAATAAAGCTCTTTTAGATTTTTGTAAAGAACATGGCATTAAAAAGGAATCAACTGTCTCTTATTCACCCCAAAAAAATGGTGTTGCTGAAAGGAAAAATAGAACTATAATAGAAATGGTTAGGTGCATGCTTCATTCTAAAAATCTAGAAGCCAAATTTTGGGCTGAAGCAGTTCATACTGCCGTATATATCTTGAATAGAACACCTACTAAGGCAGTTTTGAACATAACACCAGAAGAGGCATGGAGTGGAAGAAAGCCTACCGTATCTCATTTTAGAATTTTTGGTTGTAAAGCATATGCTCACATTCTTGATGAAAGGAGGAGCAAACTTGAAAGGAAAAGCGAGAAGTGCATAATGGTTGGATATAGTGAGGAATCGAAAGGATATAGGTTATACAATCCTAGAACTAATGAAATCTATATTAAAAGAAATGTATGGTTTGATGAAGATGTTAAGAATGATAATTCTCCAACATTATCTTTCTTTCCAATTTTGATTGATGAAGAAAATTCTACTTCTACCAATAGTCAAAGTCAAGGTGTGCAAACCACTACATGGGATGAGACTCAAGTTGAAGAATCAAGTGAAAATGAAAATCCAAAGAAATTTAGAAGCATCAAAGAAATTTATCAAGAAGGTCCTAGATATATATTTGCTAACTATGCTCTTATGACTAAGGTGATGCAGGTTGACACTCCAAAGGCATATGAAGAAGCAAAAGGAAAAGAAGAATGGGAAGCAACTATGTAAGAAGAATACAATTCTTTGATGAAGAATGGAACATGGGAACTAACAACAATGCCAGAAGGAAAAAATGTGGTTGGTTGCAAGTGGACCTATAGAACCAAATTCACATCAGATGGAGCTATTGAAAAATACAAAGCAAGGTTAGTGGCTAAAGGTTTCTCACAAGAAGAAGGTATAGACTATACTGAAACCTTTGCTCCAGTAGCTAAGATGACTTCCATTTGTACAATAGTTGCTTTAGCTGCAAAGTTTGGTTGGAAAATTTTTCAAATGGATGTAAAAAGTGCATTTTTGCATGGTGACTTAAAAGAAGAAATTTATATGCAACAACTACCAGGATTTATTAAGTATGGAGAAGAGAATTTGGTGTGTAGATTAAGAAAATCACTCTATGGTCTCAAACAAGCACCAAGGGAATGGTACTCAAAAATTAATAAGTACTTCCTAGAAGTTGGATTTAAAAGAAGTAATGCTAATCCAGATGTGTATGTAAAATATTGTGATAATAAGGTTATTATCATTGTATTGTATGTGGATGACTTGATTATTACAGGAGATCACACACATGATATTGAGATAACTAAAAATCAACTCAAACAAGCTTTCGAAATAACTGACTTAGGACTAATGCACTATTTTTTGGGTATGCAAGTATGGCAAGAAGAAGGAAGAATCATGCTCTCTCAAACTAAATATGCTCTTGATGTACTTAAAAAATTCAATATGAGTGATTGTAAACCATGTAATACACCATGTGAAATAGGAGTAAAGTTAAGTGCTAACTCTACTCAAAAGAAAGTGGATAGAAAATTATATAGGCAGCTTGTTGGAAATCTTTTGTATCTTACTATAACTAGACCAGATATTGCATATGTAGTTGGTATTGTATCGAGATACATGGGAGATCCACACATTGAACATTGGAAAGCGGCTAAAAGAATATTAAGATATATTAAGGGTACTTACCAGCTTGGCATTGAATACAAATATGGAGGAGAACCTACTTTAGTTGGATATACGAATTCTGATTATGCAGGTGACATTGATGATAGAAAGTCAACTTCAGGATATATCTCCCATCTTGGATCGGGACCGATTTCGTGGAGTAGCAAGAAGCAATCAATAGTGTCACTCTCATCTACAAAAGCTGAATATATTGGTTTATCAAAGGCATCTCAAGAAGCATTATGGCTTAGGAGGTTACTTGAAGAATTGCATCATCCACAAGACTCTCCAACAACAATATTTTGTGATAATCAAAGTACTATCAAGCTAGCAAAAAATCTGGTATATCATGCAAGGTCCAAGCATATAGAAGTGCATCATCATTTTGTTCGAGATCTAATTGAAAGACAAGAGGTGGAGCTTCAATTTTGCGGAACAGAAGATCAACTTGCTGATATATTTACAAAAGCATTGTCTATTGTAAAATTTATGAAATTTAGAGATCTATTGCAGCTCAAAGATGTTTCTACTCTCTCCAAATAAACATTATGGGGGGGGGTGTTAAAAATAATGTTTATTATAGTAGCTGGGCATTTAATGCATAGTCCAGAACTTTCTACTTGGAGCTTCTCTCTTTGTGCAAAATGTGAATTTAAAATTATGTAGAAATCTCTAGAGTGCTTCCTTTCTTGAAGCTTCTCAAGAACCCTCTAGAAATACGTATGAGCTCTATAATAGAGCATTCCTCTTAGCTATAATAACATGAAGAAACTTTATAGCTCTTTGATATATTTGAGTCTTGTTTTTTGCTGCTCTATTTTTTAAGCTTTGTTTTTATGCTCTATTTTCATTCTTTGTGCTTCTTTTTTAATTCATCATTTAACATTCTTCAAAAAAGAAAAGGTTCATCCACAATGCCAGTCATGTGTTTATAGATCTATTTATTCTGACTGGAATATGAGACTGCCCTCTGTTCTTACAAGATCTTAATATGAGAATAGAAGTCAAACAAATTATCAAATTTCAAATATTAATTAAAAAAAAATTAATTTCAAAATATATTCAATTATACATCATAATATTTATTATATAATATACAGGTAAGTAATCATGGACAACAATTTCTTAGTTTGTTATTATGTTAGGATCCTCCACAGTTTTTCCTTTGGCAAAAATTACACTAAAAAGATAATGGAAATCATAAGATGCACCTTGTGCTGTAATTGGACACATTCATCTTTTCATAGATAAAACCATACCAATTCACCACATTTTAAGTTCATTGTGAACACTATATGGAACCACTGTGCATTTTAAATACTTGAGCTCCTCTGTTTCAGTGATAAGTTCTTCAGATTTAGTCAAATAATGTTTTACAAGAAAGAATAAGTCTTCTGAGTGCATCTCACCCTTGGGTTGCACAAGGTCGACATTTGAGCTCCTCACGGCTCCAATTGGTGAAATACTAGAAAAAAACTGTGTAAAATTAAGCTCCTGTCTTCCACGAGAATCCAATCAATTTGACACCAGAGAATTCAACAAAGTTATAAAGCACTATTTTTTTTTGTTTCAACAGATACAATTGCAGGGTATTGTAAGTTTATATAGAGATAACATTTAAACACTCAAGTAGGAAATATTGCATTGCTATTGATATTTCTGCACTGTAGGCTATGTTTAGTGCAGAGTAAGATATATCTTGAATTTCCATTATATGCTTTTGTTAATGGCCTTATCTTGGATAATAATGCTCATATGTGCATGTAAAATATGAAAGTTTCTTTTTCTTGCTGTACAAAGATCCTGAGAATTTTTTTCTATCCTGAATACATTCCTTGCTGATGGAGCTTTCACTAAGACATACATTTATTTTTTCATTCATCCACAGATGTGTTTAAATTACACATTTATATTCAGTTCCATCAACATCTGACAATATAAGATAATTGCAAGGACTGAAAAGAACATTTGATTTCATACTCAATTTCCAAAACTAACCAAATTGGAAGGGATATGTGTAGAAGCATAAAGTTGAGATATAGTGAAGTATTTTGAGCAATAGTTTGCAAAAAAAAAAAAAAAGTTGAGATATAGTGAAGTGTTTTGAGCAATAGTTTGGAATTGACTAAAATGGAATATTTTCTTTGGTAATTTGAGTAAACAAGATAAGAAAATTAGTAAGAACAGAAACTCAAAACAAGCTGCAAGAAGGTACTATGCCAAATAGATAAAATATAGTCATTTTTATTAGCATTGTGGAAGTAGTATATGTGGAGAAATCATCAAGGCCTAAGATCTTATTCATTCAAGCAAGAACATAGTATAGTAGAATTTATTCTTATTAGTTACAAAATAGCTTCAGCAGGAGTAGCGTTTAGTACTCTATACCGTATAAAAAAATGAATGAACAAAGATCATATTCTAATTATGTATTTGTTTTTCATTTTAACGAGCTATAAAGAAGGAATATACATAATTAATTTATAAAACCTTTCAGAATTTTAACTTTCATAAATTCAAAAAATCATATTAATAATAGTAATATATCACAAATTATTAAAATGATTTCATTGTAATATATTAATTATAACATTTTACTAAAGAAATTTCAAATAAATTTGTAAATTAAAAATATTAACTATATATATATAGAAAGAGAGAGACATACATATATATATATATACATGGTTATAGTCAACTTCCAAAAGCAAAGCTGAAAATCAAATGTTTTCCTGCACCATTTTGCCTCGATTCTTGTGGAAAAATAAGCCGTCATAATCTCCTATCACACATGAAAGGAAACACAAACTTCATAATAGTATCAACCCCCTTGATGTATTTCATTCTCCACTTATCTCTTACTGAAAGCAATAACACTGCCACAATCACAAAGCCTACTCCATATGACCACCCTACTCCAATTTGATACCAGGGAGTCTACCCACTCTCCTCTTTATCTTTATCTTTATGTTCAGAGGAGGAGGAAATGTTCCCCATTTGCACTTCTTTGGAAGTGGGCATCCTTGCAAATATGGGTTTCCATAGTATGATGTGTTATCAAATGTGATCATCTGTCGACCTTGTGGTATACTTCAAAAATGATTGTTGTTAGATAAATTTAAATTTGACAAATAGTCCAGAGATTAGAGTTGTGAAAGAATGTTTCCCCAAACTTTGTAGAATGATTCCAGTGAGATTGTGCATTGACAAATTCAGAAATTTCAGCCCCTTTAACTTTCCAAAATTTGTTGGGATAAGGTGACTCAGCCTTATCACAATTTATTGTTTTATTTGTGCTTTCATGAAAAGTTGCTAAATAAAATTGGGTTCTTCCACACGAAAAGACTTGGAGTAGAAAAATAGAAAGCTTATATTTTTTGGTGATTTATTCTATTATGCTTTATTTTTTATGCAAGGGTTGTGCATAAGGAAGTTTCTAAAATAAATTATAGATGTGTTGAATGTAGATGCTTTAGAAACTGTTTCCTCTTCTAGGAAAACTCTATAAATACAATGCATTATTGTAGAGAATTATGAGAGAGAGAGAGAGAGCAGTGTTTGAAGAGCATTGTTATGTTGTCAAAATTCTTTTGGATTTGATATCACTCTGAAGATTTAATTGTAACTGTTAATATTGATAATACAGTTGATTTTGGCTTTGGAGTGGTGGGTTCTTTCCCAAGAAGGGTTTCCTACGTATATGTTGTGTTCTGTGTTTATGAGATGAATCTTTCTGTATGTATTTATTTAGCTTGCAATAGTTTAAAAGGTTTTGTGAGATAAATTTTAGCCTCATCTCTCCTTTTAAATTCAGCATTAGCATTTGGAAGCATTTCCACACTTAGGCTTCCTTTCAATTGGTACCAAAGCCTAGTTAGCTTTATTATTGTTGTTGGGTAGATAGGTTTTTTGTGCTGTTCTAATTTTAGTAGGATTTTTGAAGAGTTTTTTCATAATCTTATTGCAGGTTAGATATGGCAAGTACATCCAGTAGAGTAGAGATGGATAAGTTCAATAGCAACAATTTTGAGTTGTGGAAACTTAAAATGGAGGACATGCTTGTAGATAGAGATCTATGGGATGCAGTTTCTTCAACAAAACCTCACTACATTGCAAGAAGACTGGGATAAGGCGGATAAAAAAACCAAGGGTTTGATAAGACTCTATTTGGTTGATTCTATACTCCTGAATGTTCATGAAGAGAAGACTACAACTAGCCTTTGGAAAAAGCTTGGTGATATTTATCATGGAAAATCCTTGGTAAATAAGTTATTTCTAAGAAAGAAGTTGTATTCTTTGAAAATGGACGAAGGAGGTTCTATTGCTAATCACTTGAATGTATTTAATATGCTGATTGTATAGTTGAATTCTGCTGGTGATAAGATTGATAGTCAAGATAAATGCATGCTTATGTTAATATGTCCTTTGCTAGATTCATGTGATCACCTTGTTATGGCTATTGGAAGTACAATAACCACTTTCAAATGGGAGGATGCAGTTGATTCCATATTATATGAAGAGATGCGAAGAAATTCTTCTAAGATGGCTAAGGAGGCCCTTGTTGCTCGTGGTAGAACAAAAGAGAAAGGCAAGAAAAAGGACAAGAAGGGAAAATCCAAGTCTCCTGGGAGATCTAAGTTTCCTAGTAAAAAATCTAAGGCAAAATGTTGGAACTGTGGGAAACCTGGTCATCTTCAAAGAGACTGCAAAGAGGAGAAGAAAAAGAAAGAAAGAAATGATTTCTCTAATTCTGATACTAACATATATTCTCAAGATGATGTAGAGTCTTTTGTTGTAGCCTTGGCAACACATACATTGGAAGATGTTTGGTTGATAGATTCAGGTGCTTCTTTCCACATGACATCTTACAGAGATTGGTTCTCAAAGTATGAAGAGTTTAATGGTGGAAAGGTGGCAACACATACATTAGAAGATGTTTGGTTCATAGATTTAGGTGCTTCTTTCCACATGACATCTCATAGAGATTGCTTCTCAAAGTATGAAGAGTTTGATGGTGGAAAGGTGTATCTAGGTGATAATTATCACCTAAATATTGTTGGTTGTGGTAGAGTCAAGATCAGATTCTCAAATGGTAGACTGAAGGGGATTGATGGTGTGCTACATATCCCTAGTATAGCAAGAAACCTACTTTCAGTCAACAAGCTTGGTGATGTGGGTGTGCAGATTATTTTCTCCAGTGATGGATGCAAGATGACCAGAGGTTCTATGGTGCTTTCTAAGTGTGTTAGGATGGGCACCTTGCATGATTCAATGCAATAATGCTTCTATGAAGTCCAAGAAAAGGGCTTTTAGATTCTTCATCATCACCAGCATATCAAGAAAATAAGAAGACCATTATTTCTACATCTAATGGTCATGCTTTTCGGGTATCTAAGGGTGCTAATGCTTTGGAGATGAAGCTCCTTGTTGAGAAGACAATGTTATTGCACCAAAGACTTGGTCACATTGGTGAGAAGGGTCTTAGAGCCCTAAAAAATAAGAGCCTTGTTGAAGGCCTTGATGATTGTAATATGGAGTTTGGCTTCTATGAACATTGTTTTTATGGTAAACAACACAGTGTTTCCTTTTATTCTAGTTCTCATAAGTCTTGGTTTGGTCTAGTTAATGTTCCTTCGATATCTAGATCTTTGTATTTTGTCTCATTCATAGATGATTATAGCAGAAAGATATTTGTGTATTTCCTTAGAAGTAAATTTGAATTTTTTAGTAAGTTCAAGGAATTTAAATCCTTGGTTGAAAATCAAATTGGTAGAAAAATTAAGTGTTTGAGGACTGATAATGGTGGTGAGTTTTGTTTAGCAAAATTTGATAGGTTCTGTAAGGATCATGGAATTGAGAGATATAAGACAAATCCATACACTCCACATAAAAATGGAGTTGAAAAGAGGATGAATACAACATTCATGAAGAGGACTAGGAGTATGTTGAATGGTGTTGGTCTTGAACAAAAGTTTTGGGCTGAGGCAATAGCCACTGGATGCTATTTAATTAATAGATCTCATACTTCAATGCTTGTTAAGAAGACACCCATGGAAGTGTGGTCTAATAAGAAGCCCTATTTGAGACATCTCAGATTCTTTGGTTGTGAGGCATATGCTTATGTGCCAAGTGTAAAAAGCTCAAAGTTGGAGAACAAGGAAGTTAAGTGTATCTTCATGCCAGCTATGGTGTCGGTGTGAAAGGTTACAAGCTTTGGGATCCAGTTGCAAATAAGGCACTCTATAGTAGAAGTGTTATATATCGTGAGCTGAAACCTTCCACAGTTCTTTTGCAACCAAAGAAGGAAGATAAGCAGAAAAAGGAAGTAGTTCATTTTCCTACTACCTTTAACGGAGAAGAACTACAAGCTCTTGATAGACCTAAGAATGAGGAAAGCTTAAGAAACTTTGAAAGTTTTGAAGATGATAGACAATGACCTGATAGATTTGGCTATTCACTTGAGAGGTTTGGATATTTTTTGTTGTATTCAAATTGTATATTTTCTTTGATTTCTAACACTGATGAGCCTAGGACTATTAGAGAGGCTATGAGTATGAATGATGTAGATTCTCGAATAAAAGCCATGAATGAAGAGATGGAAACATTGAAGAAGAATGCTATATGGGATTTGGTACCTTTGTTTGAAGGATGAAAACTTGTCGGATGTAAATGGGTGTTCAAGAAGAAAGTTGGTCCAGATGGCAGTGTTGGAAGTATGAGGCATGATTGGTTGTGAAGGGCTATTGATAGGTGAAGGGAATTGATTATGGTGAAATATTCTCTCCTATAGCAAAGCTAACATCCATTTGATTATTGTTATCATGTGTAGAAGCTTATGATTTTGAAGTTGAGAAAAAGGATGTGAAGACAACATTTCTTCATGGTGATTTGAAGGTGGAAATTTATATGTCACAACCAGATCAATTCGTTAAAGAAGGTAAAGAAATTCTTGTTTGTAAGTTAAAGAAATCTCTATATGGTTTGAAGCAGTCTCCTAGAATGTGGTATCAAAAGTTTGACACCTATGTGTTGTCCTTGGGATTTTTGAGATCTAAATGTGACCATTGTGTGTATTATAAATCTAAAAATGGTCACATTTTTATCATAGTTCATGATATTTCATTTATTGGGAATGGTGAAAGAATGATTTCAGATTTGAAGTCTTAGTTAGTAGCACAATTTGAGATGAAAGATCCAGGTGTAGCTAGATATCTTCTTGGCACTGAGATCATTGGAGATAGAGCTAGTAGAAAGCTTTGGATGAGCTAGAGGAAGTATGTTAACTCTATGTTGGAGAAATTCAGCATGATAGCTTCCAAGTAGTTAGTTGTTCCAATGTTATATGGAATAAAGCTATCTAAGGAGGATTGTCCAAAATCTTCTACAGAGATGGAGGACATGTCTTGAGTACCTTATGCGAGTGTTGTTGGCAGTTTGATGTATGCTATGGTCTATACAAGACCATGGATTGCCCAAGTAGTGGGAGTCCTTAGTCAATAAATGGCTAATCCTAGAAGGGTGCATTAGGATGTAGTTAAGAGAGTGTTCAGATATTTGAGAGGCACATCTGAGTATTTCTTGTGTTTTCAAGGTAACTCTTCTGTATCTCATTTTTCTATTTGCATTTGTAGATATGTGGATTTAGATTGGGTAGATGACATTGATAGCAGAAGATCCACCAGTGGATATATTTTTATGGTGTTTGGTAGTACAATTAGTTAGATGAGTAAGTAGCAGGCTGTAGCTGCTTTGTCCACTATGGAAGTAGAGTACATTATTGCTACTCATGCTTTCTACTCATGCTTCTAAGGAGGCCATTTAGCTTAAGATAATATCTTCTGATATTGGTTTTTTTCCAAGACAAATTACTATCTATTGTGATAGCCAAAGTGCTATATATTTAGCAAAGAATGCTACTTTCCATGCTAGAACAAAGCATATTGATGTACAATATCATTTTGTTTGTGATATGGTGGAAGATGGAAAGGTGAAGTTAGAAAAGGTTGCAACTTTGGAGAATTTTGTGGATGCATTGACAAAGCCAGTGAACATTGAGAAGTTCAGAAGGTGTGTTGATTCTATGGGCCATGGTGCATGTGTTGTGATATAGTAACTCCTATAAGGTCTTCATCAAGTGGGAGATTGTTGGGATAAGGTGACTTAACCTTACCATGATTTATTGTTTTATTTGTGATTTCATGGAAAGTAGCTAAATAAAACTGGATTCTTCCATAAGAAAATACTTGGAGTAGAAAAATAGAAAGTTTTTTTTTTTTTTTTTGGTGATTTATTCTATTATGCTTTAATTTTTATGCAAGGGTTGTGCATAGTTTCTAAAATAAATTATAGATGCGTTGAATGTAGATGCTTTAAAAACTATTTTCTCTTGTACGAAAACTCTATAAGTACAAGGCATTGTTGTAGAGAATTATGAGAGAGAAAGTTTTGTTTGAAGTGCATAGTTATGCTATCAGAATTGTTCTGGATTTGATATCACAACTGAATACACTTGGAGAGTTGTGGCTTTGTAGATTGTATTGTAACTATTGTTGTTGATAATACAGTTGAGTTTGGATTTGGAGTGGTGGGGTTTTTTTTCTCGAGAAGGGTTTCCCATGTACATCTTGTGTTCTATGTTTATGAGTTGAATCTTTCTGTATGTATTTATTTAGCTTGCAATAGTTTAAGATTTTGTGAGATAAATTTCAGCATCATCTCTCCTATTAGATTTAGCATTTGGAAGCATTTCCACACTTAGGCTTCCTTTCAAAATCAAGAGGCACATCTCTACTCAATTGATTGTTGGACAGATCTATGCCAATGAGTGTTGACCAAATATATGGATAGTATAGTTATGTACCTTTGGGAGTTATATCTAGCCCACCAAGTGAAGAGTTCATGATATCATCACCTTGTACTACTTCACCTATTTGCAACTCGTAGCCTTCACCTCTTGCTATAGATATTGTTTCCAATGATACAATGTTGTGTGGAATAGAGCTTGGTAAGCTGTTAGACAAAAAGTCTAAGATTTGGAGAAGCTTCTTAGATAACCCAAAAGAGCATTTTAACCTTTTATTTATACTAAAAACTATAGTGTTGAGAGCATATAAATCAATATCAATCGAGTACAAATTAATTTCTTCCTACTTCTTAGATAACCCAAAAGAGCATCTTAACCTTCTATTTATACTTAAATACTATAACTAACTAGTTTAGCTTATTGGCCACTTCCAATGGAATTGGATGTAGCTATTACATTAAAACATAAATGAGAAACTTTCTCAATAAGAATAAAAAGTAGTATTGAGCATATCCATAGAAGAGAATATAAGGTACCTACTCCCTATATTTTACCGTTAATTAAAACATCACTAACTAATTGAAACAAAAAGATAGGTGAATTAGTTTGGTCTTCAATGTTGTATTGATTTATCTCTTTACTCTGAATGACTTGGTCCAAGAACTTGATGTAATATGCTAGATTCCTATTGGGTCATTCCTAATTGTTGACATGTTCCTATAATGAGGGGTTAGAAGGCACAAAATGTGTAGATATATTTATTTCCATAATATAGTGCATTCATTAAACCTTGGATCTAATGAATATGCATATATTGAACATGGATACAAGAAAATAATCTACTTGACTACAGGAACGCATTATGTTGCAATCATTTGCAAAGGGCCAAGATAAAGATACCTATGATTCAAACTATCAAGTATTTATCTAAAAATAAGGTATGCACAAGATCATGGTATGCCAAAAAGTGGTCATGTGAAAAAAATCCTCCTTTCACTCATCAAAAAGTGCACTAAAAATCTTATTGACTTTTTAGTAGGCTTGGGTGTTAGTAAGCTCGGTAAAAGAAAATACCAACCCACAAGGCCAATTCAATACCCAATGTTTACCAATCAACATTTTTTATAAACCTACATCCCATATTCTTAGTTCTCATTGTGTAAGTGCATGGACGACAGTCACACTTAGGGAAACTAGGGAGAATCGACCAAGTTGTGCTCGATTGAGTGCGACTTGACCAAGTCCACCTGGGTGCCATTTGGCACCAATGTGTCATGGGGGACTTGATCAAGTCCCACTTGAATGAGTCGCCATCACCTTATAAATATTGGTATGTGTACTTTAACCCCTTATTTGTGCACAAATGGACTAGAAGACCATCAGAGAGAGGCTACAAGGGCATTTGGCCGAGTTTGAGGTAGGCCTTGTTAATTTTTTATTTTTTTTGTTGTTTAATTTGATTAATGTAATAATAAAAAATTAATTTTCCAATTAGAACTTAATTAAATGTATTAACTTTTACTTATATCAATTACGAAATAGGTAGAATGTTAATTTTTACTTTTAAACTAATTAATAGTGTTATTTAATAATGTTAGGTAGGAAATATATAATTTCTTAATAGTTTGGTTTTTAAAAACACTAGGAAAACTTGAAATTTTTTTAACTTAAACTTATAGAATAACATTTGTAAGCTTATATAAAAAAAAAATCTAGTTAAACTACATGCTTAAACACTTAAAATAATTATACTTGAATAGTTAAACTATACATGAAAAAATTTAACACTTAAAACATTATGCCTTTAGTTAAACTACATGCATAAAAAATAAAAATACTAGAAAACATTTGAAACCTCAAACTCTCCCTCCTCAGTATTTCTCATCACTTTGTCTCTTGTCCCTTGAGCTAGATCTCTTCATGCTCTCTTGAGCAAGTTTTCTCTCGCCTTTATTTCTCTTTCTTCTCACTTTCTCTCTCAACAAGTTTTTTAGGTCTCCTCATTCACTTTCAGGTCTCTCTTCCCACTTTCTATCTCCTCATTTACTTTCCTCAAGTTATATCTCTCCTTGAAATTTTTCTCTCTCCTCAAGTTCACTTTCCTCGATCTCTCCTCACTCTTTCTTGTCAAGTTTTCTATCTCCTCATTCTCTCTCTTTACTTGAGTTGTCCTCATTATCCCTCTCCTTGAAAATTTTCTCTCTCCTCAATCACTTTCCTCTCACAAGACTCATTCTCTCTCTCTATCCTCAAACTTTCTCTCTTCTCACTCTCTTTTATGTGTCTCATCTTGTGCTATCTCTCTCCTTGAAAGTTTTCTCTCTTGTTAGTCACTTTCCTCTCTCCTTAAGCTTTCTTTTTGGACTCACTATCTCTCCTCATTCTCTATAGATCCCATTTCTCTCTCCAAACTAATGTTCAAGCTCTCCAAGCACTCTCTCTTAGTCACTCAGGTTACTCTCTCTCCTCATTTTCTCTCTCGTCATTCTCTTCACTCACTTTCTGTCTCATCGTTATGTCCTCACTATCTTTTTTTATTTAGATTCTAAGCATGTTAATGTAAAGATGTATGATTTTAAATGTTCATGTCTTAAAGGGATATCTATGTTTAATTTAATCATATTAAATTAGAAAAATATGATTTTACTATCTAATGCTTTTAAGTTTAGATTATGTTTAATTTTAGATGATTTGAATGTATATAGTTTGAAGGATGTAATTTGTACACATTATATATATGCGAATGTGGGTATGTGCAAGATCATGGTCAACCAAACTATGGACTTAAGTGGTAGTGAAAAATGAGAAAATTAGGGTTATGCCAACTTGACATATTATTTTAGAGTAGTTAGGATGTTAGATAAACATGGCTTAACTCGTGAGGTGATTAGTCAAATTGTCTGGTGATCAGTCAAATTCTAGGTGCTAGATAAAAATGGCTCAAACACATTTTTTGAGTTGACCAAATAGGCTTGGTAAATATCAAGCCTAATTGGGTACTTGAAACCAGACTAGGTACCTAATTAGTGGCAAAAAAAGAAAAAAATTTAAATTTTAGGAAATTTGGGACCATATTATACATTTAAAACAAAAAAGTTTTACAAGTTACATATATAAATATGTTTGGTAGTTCAACATAAGATATAATAATATGTAAAATTGATATTTCATATTTTATTATTATATATTACATAATAAATATTATTATTATAATATTATAGCTTGTATTAAATATAATTACATACTATATTAGGATCATAGAATTATATAGTATTACATAGTACTCTATATTATCTAATGAAATTGACTAGATTAGATCATAATTTTTTTTTAAAACTCGAGAATGACTCCACCAAAATGAAGCAAGATGGTCTTATCATGGATAATTCTCAAAAGGCATTTTGTAATGGATGAAACATTCTTATTCATAATTATATTCATCTTGATAAAAGAATAAAAAGATTCAATATGCAACATTGATATCCTTGAATATAACATAATACCAAAAATTTCAAGTAAAATTCTACTTTTAATTATATATATAACTAGTCCTTTGCACATTTATTCCCATTCTGCACATACAACATGCATGTAGTACAGATTTGTACATAAATGAAATTTTTTAAAACATCTTTCATATTCACCCATGTAAATGTTATTTCATATATTTGGTACAACATCTTTCAGATTCACCCATCTAAATGTTGTTTCATATATTTTCATCGCATCCTCACTACGTGTGACAATTTTGACCTCCGTTCCTTCTTCCTATCAAACTCCATTCTTAGTCATTTGATACCTAGATTTCCTATCAAAAGATGAATTAGCTAGTATTAACCTACCTACATGCTCACTCGATCATCATTTAGAGTGGAGAGTACATTTCAATCAGATACATTATTTTGATGCAATTGATTAGATTAGATCATATAAAAAAGATTTCAACCCAAGAATGAGTCCAACACAATGAAGAAAGATGGTCTTATTATGGATAATTCTCAAGAGGCATTTCATAATGGATGAAATATTCTTAATCATAATTATATTCATCTTGTTAAAAGAATAAAAATATTTAATATGCAACATTGATATCCTTGAATAGAACACAATACTAGAAATTACAAGTGAAATGCCACCTGTAATTGTATATATAACTAGTTCTTTGCATATTTATTCCATATATGCACATACAACGTGCATGTAGTATAGACTTAAATAAATGAAACCTTTTACAACATCTTTCATATTCACCCATCTAAATGTTGTTTCATGTATTTGCATCCCATCCTCACTACATATGATAATTTTAACCTCCTTTCCATCTTCCTATCATACTCCATTCTTAGTAATTTGATACCTAGATTTCCTATCAAAAGATGAATTAGCAAGTATTAACCTACCTACATGCTCCCTAGAACATCATTTAGAGTGGAGAGTACATTTAAATTAGATACATTATTCTAATGCAATTGATTATATTAGATCATACAAAAAATATTTCAAGTCAAGAATGAATCCACCCCAATGAAGCAAGATGGTCTTATAATATATAATTCTCAAGAGGCATTTCATAATGAATGAAACATTCTTAATCATAATTATATCATCTCAACAAAAGAATAAAAAGATTCAATATGCAACATTGATATCCTTGAATATAACAGGATATTCAAAATTTCAAGTGAAATGCCACCTGTAATTATATATAACTAGTCCTTTGCATGTGTATTAATTCCATATACGCACATACAACATGTATGTAGTACAAATTTAAACAAAAATGAAACCTTTTACAACATCTTTGATATTCACCCATCTAAATGTTGTTTCATATATTTGGTACAAAATCTCTCAAATTCACCCATTTAAATGTTGTTTCAAATATTTGCATCCCATCGTCACTATCTGTGACAATTTTAACCTCCCTTCCTTCTTCCTATCAAACTCCATTCTTAGTCATTTGATACCTAGATTTCCTATCAAAAGATGAATTAGCTAGTATGAACCTACCTCCATGCTCACTGGAACATCATTTAGAGTGGAGTATACATTTAAATTAGATACATTATTCAAATGGAATTGATAGATTTGATCCTACAAAAAATAATTTCAACCTGAGAATGACTCCACCGCAATGAAGCAAGATGGTCTTATCATAGACAATTCTCAAGAGGCATTTTGTAATGGATTAAATATTCTTAATTATAATTATATTCATCTCTATAAAAGAATAAAAGTATTCAATATGCAACATTGATATCCTTGAATATAGCACAATACTAGAAATTTCAAGAGAAATGCCACCTTTGATTATATATATAACTAGTCCATTTCATATTTATTCCATATATCGACATACAACATGCATGTAGTACATATTTAAATAGAAATGAAACCTTTAACAACATCTATCATATTCACCCATCTAAATGTTGTTTCATATATTTGGTATAACATCTTTCAGATTCACCCATCTAGATGTTGTTTCAAATACTTGCATCCCATCCTCACTATGTGTGACAATTTTAACCTCCCTTCCTTCTTCCTATCAAACTCCATTCTTGTTCATTTGATACCTAGATTTTCTATCAAGATGAATTAGCTAGTATTAACCTAGGTACATGTTGTATTGGCTAAACAATCAAATATTTGCACTAGCTTGAAGCTAGTGCCATTACTTCCATCACTTCTCCATTAGCATCAAAACATGCAAACATGTGTCAATATCTATTTTTTATATCCTATGTATTTTGTGAGATTGTACAACCAAGTTGTAGAGATAGCTTGTGTGGACTCCACTTATCTTTGAGTTATCAATTCAAAGCTCTCATAAATTCCTCCTTTCCTTCATATCCTTGTGATAAATTTTACTCTTTCACCATAAATGGTGAAATTGGTCAAATAAATTAGGGGTTAGTGGTATAGTGCTTTTAAATTTTTTATTTTTTTTGATGAGCAGTCCTTTTCTATTAATAAAATATACAAAGAATAAAATTCACAAAAGAGGGGTCGGGGGATACAAGATCACCCCATGAAAGAGTTCACATGGTTGAAGCCGAACTTAAAAACACAGCCTTAGCTGAAAACAACATCTATTCATAAAAAAAAGAATAAACAACCTCAAGCTACCAAAGGTAGTGCTAGCCGAGGGAGGAGGATAATCTTTATCAGGAAATCCCCATGTATCAGTGGGATTGTGGGGCAGACTGGGAATAGTCCAACCATCATCAATAGCAGTAGGATTAGGGGTAGCCTCCACATCCTTAACCTCTAGCTGCAGAGGAGAAATCACCAAAGCCAAGTGAGGAAATTTCCAAAATTGCACTTGCTGAGGCCCAAGAGGAAGAGCCGGGGACCAACCAGAACCACCATGGGGCAGGGAAGCAGAGTGGCACCTCCATCCACCATCATCACCACTAGGAGAGCAGTGGCGAGAAGCTTGGGAGCGCGGCATGTGCAAGTGGCAGCCTAACGACTAGCGATGAGAACAGTGGCCACGAGGCGTAAAGGCATCAGCCAAGGCATTTGGAGGAACTCTGGCAATGGTGCAAGGAGAATTGCCCTAGTGATTTAACAATTCTTGTAAGTGAGCAACTTCTAGGGAACCTTTATTAGCTTGCACCTAGATCTGCATAATCACATTGTTACAAATGAATGCCTTAGTGTACATAGCAATGTTAACATCCAAAAAATTGTGAGTGAACAGAACAAAATTCCTATCTTTCCACAGAGAAAACAAAATTTCCATCCTAAAGGTATGGCAAATCTAATCGAATTTTTGAGGAATTCTGGGGGAATCAGCCAACAGGATCATGTGCCATGAAAATGGTTCAGGCCTAAAAGGCTTGAAAAAATCATGAATCCAATGCCAATAATTTTGAGCATGCTTACAAAACCAAAAAATATGCAAAAAGGACTCAGGTTGACCACAGAAGGGGCATCTGGGATCAAAAACCCCAATGTGCTTGAGCCGAGGCCCTAGGGGAAGACCTTGGAAGGCAAGGCACCAAGCAAAGTGGGCAATCTTGGGTTCTATAATAGCACTCCAAATGGTGTCAAAACATTTTCTCCATTTAGAAAGCAAAGATTACAAATGCCACCATTGGTTAAGCATGTCGACATCAAAAGATGGGGCGAGAGCCATCTATACCCCATATTGGGCTTATAATTAGCAAATGGAGTGGTAGGATACCACTTCCAATCATGCCACCAAGGTCGAACAAAGTGAATCCCCACCTTATGAACTAGGTGCACAGGGATGGAAGATAGTAGAAGGTCAAAGGTCTGTTGATCCATACTGACAAGGTGGTACTAAACTTGCATATCTTCTCATGACTATAAACTCATGGTGACTCTTGAAAAGAGATCCTTAGGAGTTCGGGTGCCACGTTTAAAAAAATGCAGAGCACTGGCACCTTGAATCTTGGCTAGAGGAGTACCCTGAATTGCAAACAGGGGAGACCACCAAATGTTTTGTTGATTCAAGGAGAGCCCATTGCAAAACTCATCTCCAGCCCAACAAAGCCATGACTTAAGAGCTTCCTAGGCTTTCCAGATACTCTTAATAAAAAATGAGCCCTGAATGGCCACTAGTTCATGCATGATGAGAAGGGTTTGAAAACCAATCCCCTTCCATGCAGGCTTGTTAACAGGGAAGCCGAAAGAAATGTAGACCAGAATCTTCCAGGATTTGTCCCCAAAAATAGCTCAGATAATCCATTTTGCATAGAGAGAAAGGCTTTGTTTCCAAGTGGAAAAGGCCAAGACCACCAGACTCCCTTGGGAGATAATGAAAATCCCAAGCAACTTTGTGAAAACCATGATTGTCAGAACTAGAAGCCCAAAGAAAATCTCTAAGAAAACATTCCAACTTGAGATAGGAAGCTTTGGAGGGTGCCCAATAGGAAGAATAGCACACATGAGTGGTGGCCAGAATCTTAGAACAAATCTAGAATTTACTAGCAAGAGAAAGTGGCTTGGTGAGCCAATAGTCGAGCCTTTTGCTAATCTTGGCAAGCACAACATTCCAAAGCTCCACAAGAGAGTCCTGGAAGGCAAAGGGAATGCCAAGAAAGCAGAAGATTTTCCTGTGAGTAATCCATTTCCATTGGAACTGGCTGAGCCAAGGTGGAGCTAGCAAAAAGGACTGGCGGTAGTAGAGCATTTTATGCCATTGGATGGCAAAGCCAGAGGCTTGACAAAAGGTGTCCAGACAATTTAAAGAATTTTTTATGTTCTCTTCATCCTCAAGAAAAGTAAGAAAGGAATCATCAGCAAAATGACCATTGACTAACTGGGAGGAAGATTCAGGTAGGGAAATGCCATGAACCAGCCTTGAAGACACAGAATGAGCTAGCAAATAGCCAAAACCTTCAGCAACAAGGACATAAAGCACTAGAGCTAGAGGGAAACCTTGCTAGATTGAACGAAAAAATCCAAAAGCCTTAGATTGCGACTAATTGATGGTAATGCAAGCATTAGCATCACCAAAGAGCATCTCCATGGACTGAAGAAAATTGGGACCAAAACCCAGAGCTTGAAGCATAGCCAAGATGAAGGGCCATTCAATGCGATCATAGGCTTTAGCAAAATCTATCTTTAAAAAGATAGCCTGCTGCTTCGACTTGCAAGCCCATTCCATACCTTCCTAGATAGCAATGATGTTGTCAAGAATATAAATAGACTTGATGAAGCCAGTTTACTTAGGCCACACAATTAAAGGCAATGTGTGCCTGATTTTGAGAGAGAGTGCCTTGGCAATGATCTTATAAGACACATTCAGAAGGGTAATGGGCCTCCAATTGCATATGTCCTCAGGATCACCAGCTTTAGGTATGATTTTGATATTCCCTTTATTTATTATCGCTCCTAAGCTTTAGTATGATATGCTTCGAGATAGACTTTGTGCAGGTCAGGACCTATTTGTTCCCAGAGGTGTTTGTAAAATTCACAGGGAAAGCCATCACACCCAGGAGACTTGTAATCTACCACGGAGTAAATTGCCTCTTTAAGGTCTTTGAGGGAAAGAAGTTGCTCACAGAAAGCATGTTGCTCAACCGCAAGGCAGTTTGGAGTAACAGAGATACACTTTTTGAGAGCTTCCTCCTGAGTAACCAAATTTCCCTACGAAGCAAAGACATTCTCATAACGATGAACAAATGCTTGTAGGATGTCAGGGAGATTGGATAGAATAGTCGTTCCCTGTTTGATCTTTTTAATCCCAACATTGGTATGATAGGCCCAGAGAGCCTGAAAGAACTCCTTTGAGGCTTTATCGCCAACCTCCAACCAATGGAGACGGGCCTTGATTTGAGCTCCACGGGTAGCATAGTTGTTAGCAATTTGCTTGTCATGGCAAAGCTTGGCAAGGTGAATTTGCAAATCCACATCAAAGGGGTTGAAGGAGAGAGCCTTAGAGGCTTTTTTGAGGGTGAGGGTGTTGGCTTCATAAGAGCATTTCCTAAAAATTTTCAGTTGGCGCCCATAGATGCGCAAAAATTGAACAGTTCTGGTAATGGCATCATTCCACCGTTGAATCCATCTCTGTTGGGATGGTAGACGTGGCTCTAAATTCTAGACACCTTGGATGTGTGAGATGGTGGAAGCATGCAGCAACACAGACGTGTTGAGGAAGAATTGAGACTTGGCCACCTTGGGGATAGCTGTTTGCCAAGAAATGAAAAAATAGCTGGGATAGTGGTCGGATAATGTCACATTTGTTACGGGAATGACAGGCAAATCTTGATCTTCAAGAAAAGAGAAAAAATATTGTGCAGAGATCATAGCATGATCGAGACATTTTAAAATGCGGTCAGAGCCAGCTCAAAAGTTGGATCAAGTGTGCCAAACCCCACTACCCTGGTGGTGGTTCGTATTGCGATAAAAAAGGCCCAATTTATTTCACATGTATTACTAGGCTTCTCTTTCCCTAGTTGTCCACTGAAGGGGCATAATGTCATCTTTGTTAGATGCCACTTCAACCATATTGAAGTCCCCACACATGACCCAAGTAGCAGGAGGCAAGTTGTTAGCTAGCCAAACCCACATCTGGGACCTTTCCACAACATCATTGGAGGCATAAACATTAATGACTCCAAAAGAATGATTGTGAATGGAAAGTAAAAGCCAAAGAATTCTATGTGTGGAGTCAAAATCGTGCAAAATAATAGCAAAATGAAGGCAAGGTGACAAGAGAGTAACTATACCACCTAGACTAAGTTCATGTTGAGAGGAAAACATAATGCCATCTTTCCAAATGATGCAACATGCAGTAGAAAGCATGAAACCAGAAATCTTAACTTCTTGTAGGTAGAGAAAATCTAAATTACCAAGTCTATGATGGGAGTCTCGGACATAGAATTTTTTGGGGAGGTCTATAAGAGCTCAAACATTCCAGGAGAGGAAGTTCATGAGACCTCTTTCATATCATCCTCATCCTCAAGAGAGGAGTAGCTATTTTGCAAGAAGGTAGAAACTGGGTGGAAGTCAAATGAGAGATCCTCTAACCTTACAGCCTGCAGTTTCACTTATGGTATCTCCACACATCTAGGAGGACTGTGAGAATGCCTTGTCACTAATGGCACGATGGAAGAAACTACAAGAGGAGCACGAACCCTAGCCAAGGTAGAAACCCTAGCAGCTGCCTTAATCCCCTGCATACTAGCAGGGTTTGGAACCTACGAAACCCCCAAAATAGGCACCGTGGAAGCCGCTTGTGTCCCCATGCTAGCCGGTGTGGATGCTCCTATGGGAATGGGAGGAACCGTGACGACCACCACATAAGATTTCTTGGGGGACAAGGGATTCAAGGGAACCTTGCCCTTGCGTCCAACATTAACCCATTTTTCCTTTTGTCCTTTGGCCTATTTGGCAGGTGCTTCTTTAGGCATGGGCTTGACCCTAGGCATAGCCAAAGGGAAATCCTTGATCTTGTGTTTCGTGGAGTGGCACCTATAACAAGTGTTAGATAGATTCAAGTAAAGCACCTTCTGGGAGAAGGTTTAAGCTCCAATCTGGATTTCCACAGAATCCTTGAGATCCTTGAAAAGATCAACTTCGATGCAAACGCGTCGTTGTGGGTGAGAATTAAAAAATTTCTCAGGCTCCTTGGTGACAACTTTACCAAGGGCCTTGACAATGGACTTAATGAAAGGCTAGCATGGCAAGGGAAGACCTGGAAACTCGACCCACACAGGAACCCTAAGCTTTTTATCATTCGAGACTGTGAAGTCTTGGGACCATTTTTGGAAAAGAAAACCTTTGGTAAGGTTTTGCACAACATCAAGGCAAACTCCATGAGGATTCCAACATTTTTTAACCCAGTCTCGAAGCATAGCTTCAGGAGGAGTCCTACCAACAAAATAACCTATCAAGGTATGTTTCTCTAACTAGTCACAAGCAGCATCAAATTCTTGCAAAGGAAGGATAATGTTAGGATTACCTCGTGAAAGATCTTCGGGACAAACTTGTGTGGGCATTTTTTCTGAGGCAGCGCCATGGTAGTCTGAAGTAGCAACGTGAATACTAGAAACAACTAGTTCACTGCTAGTTGGAGCCATAATATCCTAACCTAAAAGCTCCTGTAGTAAATGTGGTTTGACAAATGGTGCCTATAGAAGGAAAGCTCAGACGAAGAGTCGTACACAAGAAAACTAAAAGTTCGCATGAAGCAAGAAACCCTCACCGCTCCAACTTTTACAACTTTCCTTAATTTAATTTTTTTATTTTCACTTTGTAGCATTGTGTATAAGAGCACAAAAACATTTTCTATATAATATAAGTTTGCTTTTTAAAATTAAAACATAGGTATTTACTAGTATGTTTTACAATTCATCAATTTAAAAAATATTTTTTGAATCTTTTTTTTTTTCAATTTAGAATATTTTTATTAAAATAAATACATTTATAATAAATGAAAGAATATAATTTGGTATTTATAATATTAAACTTGGAAATAATTTTAATATGTTCAACCTATTTTATAATTCAATTTGATTTTATAGGAGCATATATTTGTTCATTGCTTAAGAATTTAAAATGTGGTTTATGTTTAATTGCCTATAAAAATATAAAAAAAGAAATACATTATTTAATATTATTGTAATTAATACTTTATACAATAATATATTATTTTTAATTTATTTAAATATAAGATTTTAATGTATTTAAATATAAGATTTTAATGAAAAATAAAAATGTAAGAGTTAAACAAATTTACATTCATAATTATAAAAAATACCCAAACATCACTACTATTGGCCATAAACATATGTTTAAAATGTCTCAATCTCTACAAACATATGTCCCTATCCTGTACCCTTATCTAATGAATTTTTATGACATACAAAATAATAATAATATAATTAAAATATTATTATTGAAATGTAATATTAGTATGTAGATTGTTAAGATAAAATATACTAGTGTTTAGATTTAAAAAAAACTTATTTTGTTAGATAATTTGTTTTATAATGTAAAATGGTACTTAAATATGGCATATGATTATTTTTTTATCCATCAAGACACCCTCTATTTTCATAATAGTAGCCTTGTATAGTGTAGATAGATAATTCATCTTATATTTTAGAGATTGTCTTATAGGACACTCCCTTCTTATCATTTGGATTTCTCTAGATAATTGAAATTATTTGTACTTGTACATTATAATTGGTACTTACACAAATATTATAAAGTTAATTCTATATAACATGTGTGATGACATATTAAGAATTCTAACAATGTTGAAATAAACTAAGATAAATTAAATTAATTAAATATATAAAAAATTATTATAAATTAAAAAATTTTAACTGCAAAACAAAATTATATTTATATAAAATCAACAATATTATTAAATTGAAAAATAAGTATATTGAAATATTGTTTAAATTTAATAAATTTTAATTATAAAATTAAAGTCTTTTATTTATTAAAAATAAAATAGATCTATTTCAATTGAATTATTCTAAATCAAAAAACAATTTATATTAAAATTATTTTTACCTTGGTTTAAATCTATTTTTTTTAATGATTAGTATAAAGATATTAATACTAATATTAAATAGAAGAATTATGTAAAATAATTATTTTAATAAATTAAGAGCTTTAAAACAAAAAAAATTACGATTTAAAGAAAAAACATCATATAATTTATATTTTCAATAAACTATGCTCTTGGTATAAATGCTTGGACATTACCATATAGAGCATGCATTCATTTTGTACTGGCATAGGATGAGCATAAATATAAAAAATGAATGATGTTAGAGGTCTGAATGTTTTGTTGGAAACATAGAATGAAAGTAATGGCACTAGCTTTAGGCCGATACAAATATTTGACTATTTAGCCAGTGCCCCTACATGCTCACTGTAACATCATTTAGAGTGGAGCATACATTTAAATTAGATACATTATTCTAATGCAATATATTAGATTTGATCTTACAAAAAAAGTTTCAACTTGAGAATGACTCCACCACAATGAAGCAAGATGGTCTCATCATAGATAATTCTCAAGAGGCATTTCATAATGGATGAAACATTCATAATCATAAATATATTCATCTCATTAAAAGAATAAAGAGATTCAATATGCAACAATGATGTCCTTGAATCAAACACAATACCAAAAGTTTCAAGTGAAATGCCATCTATAATTATGTATATAACTAGTCATTTTCACATTTGTTTGATATATGCACATGTACAACATGCATGTAGTACAGATTTAAATAGAAATAAAACCTTTTTACAACATCTTTCATATTGACCCATCTAAATGTTATTTCACATCTTTGGTACAACATAGATTTCAGATTCACCCATCTAAATGTTGTTTCAAATATTTTCATCCCATCCTCACTACGTGTGAAAATTTTAACATCCCTTCCTTCTTCCTATCAAACTCCATTCTTAGTCTTTTGATATCTAGATTTCCTATCAAAAGATGAATAAGCTAGCTACATGCTTGTTGGAACATCATTTAGAGTGGAGAGTACATTTAAATTAGATACATTATTCTAATAGAATTGATTAGATTAGATCTTGCAAAAATGATCTCAACCTGAGAATGACTCCACCACAATGAAGCAGGATGGTCTTATCATGGATATTTATCAAGAGGCATTTTGTAATGGATGAAACATTCTTAATCATAATTATATTCATCTCGGTAAAAGAATAAAAAGATTCAATATGCAACATTGATATCCTTGAATAGAACACAATACTAGAAATTTCAATTGAAATGCCACTTGTAACTATATACATATAACTAGTCATTTTCACATTTATTCCATATATGCACATAGAACATGCATGTAGTACACATTTAAATAGTAATGAAACCTTTTACAACATCTTTCATATTCACCCATCTAAATGTTGTTTCATATATTTGGTACAACATCCTTTAGATTCACCCATCTAAATGTTGTTTCATGTATTTGTACCTCATCCCCACTATGTGTTACAATTTTAACCTCCCTTCCTTCTTCCTATCGAACTCCATTCTTAGTCATTTGTTACCTAGATTTCCTATCAAAAGATAAATTAGCCAATATTAACCTACCTACATGCTCCATGGAACATCATTTAGAGTGGAGAGTACATTTAAATTAAATACATTATTCTAATGCAATTGATTAGATTAGATCATGCATAAAAGATTTCAACTCGAGAATGACTCCACCACAATGAAGCAAGATGGTCTTATCACAAATAATTCTCAAGAGGCATTTTGTAATGGATGAAACATTCTTAATCATAATTACAATCATCTTGGCAAAAGTATAAAAAGATTCAATATGCAACATTGATATCCTTGAATATAACACAATACCAGAAATTTCAAGTGAAATGCTACTTGTAATTATATATATAACTAGTCCTTTGCACATTTATTTCATATGTACATACAAAATGCATGTAGTATAGATTTAAACATAAATGAAACCTTTTACAACATCTTTCATATTCACCCATCTAAATGTTGTTTCATATATTTGTTACAACATCTTTTAGATCCACTTATCTAATTTATTTTTCATATATTTGTATTGCATCCTCAGTAGTGTGACAATTCTAACCTCCCTTCCTTCTTCCTATCAAGCTCCATTCTGAGTCATTTGATACCTAGATTTCCTATCAAAAGGTGAATTAGTTAGTACTAACCTACCTACATGCTCGCTCGATCCTTAATTTCACAAATAAGTAGGGAATCATGTCAACACTTTTATTTTGATTAACATCTATGCCAATTTTGTGTTAAATTACATTGCATTTCAAAGATAGAAAAAAGGTAAAATTCTAAAATTTATCACCTCTTTGAATGACACAATTGCATCACTACTTTTACTAATCATATTAAGCTCTTTCAAGCACCATTGACATCATTTTAACACTAATTAATTAAATAAATTATTTTAAATTAATTTATTAGATAGAAATCTAACTTCCAGTATTCTCCATCAATGAAAATTCAGTGAAACATGTTATATCTATTTGATTAAATAAGAAAAACCTTTAAATTCTAATATAATACCTATTAATAAGATGATAGGACTTTATCAATATGCTAAATTTAAAATAAATAAGATTCATCAAATCCAAAATAGACCTAGTCATAAAATATATTCATCCAAATATGAAGTTCAACAACCAAATCAATCCCAATCCTACATGCCAGCTAGCTTGACTTGACTCTTGACCTGACTTAGTGAAAGTAAAGGGCCAAATACATTGTCTACTTTGAATTGAAATCTTTACTATGACCTTTTACAAATAATTTTCAGTCCTAACTCTAAGAAACCTGTTCGTATTTCTATTTGCACGTGAAATATGAAGTATTTTCTATCGTAAAAGGACAAACTTTGTATCTGCATTGATTGTTTTGTAGATGGAGCATATTGTTAGGCATAGATTGCTCTCGTTTCCTCCTCAATCTCTATAAAATGGATTACACCACTCTATTTTTCGAAGCAGCCATGGTAATCTCTAAAGCTATTGAAATGACAAGAGCTCCACAAAATTCTCTGTTGAAGTTCATTATTGTTGCTTTAGTGTTCACTACCCTATCCAACAAGCAAAATCTATGTCTCTGTAGATGCCTTGATTATGAGTCTGAAGCTATTTTAACCTTCAAATCTTCCTCGAACGACTCTAGTGGGAGATTCAATTCATGGATGAATGGAACTGATTGTTACACGTGGGACAAGATTGCTTGCAACAACATAATGAACCATGTAAAATACATTGGTGCCTTTGATTTTTCCCTTTCTATCCAAGTGGGCATAATTTCTGATACTTTATTTAACCTCCATTTTCTCAAAACTCTGGATTTGGATGGCAATGGCTTAACATGCACTCTTCTTTCCTGCTCAGGCAAACCTTCGTACCTACAATTTATGGGTTTAGTAGGTCATAGGTTGAGTGGGGAAATTCTTTCTACATTTTGTGAGTTCACTTCGAAAGATTTGTGTGGGAAGTTGAAAGTGGTAATTTTGGAAGCCTTTGCATTTTTTGGTTGATTGGTTCTTAAGAAGGCTAATATCAAGGCGTGGTCTTTGCTAGATGCATGATGTTTGTGTGATTGTGTGCATGTGAGTTGGTATTTGATTGGAAATTTAACTATGGCTGGTGAGATGTCTAATCTTGTGGTTAGTGAAAAATTGGATGGTTCAAATTATGCTAATTGAAAATGTGAGATGAAGTTAATTTTACAAATGAAAGATTTATGGGAAGTAGTCACAGAAGAGGAGGTAAAGGATCAAGATGAACTTAATAAATGCAATAAAAAAGATATGAATTCATGTGCTACAGTTAAATTGTGGCAAATTAGTCCAAGGATTAAGCCTCATGTTCAAGCTTTAACAATAACAAAGGCAATATGGGAAACTTTACAAACAATGTATGAAAGAACAAGTAAGTTAAAAGTAATGGATATTAAGAGGCAATTAACTCATTAGAAATGAAAGTAGGAGATAGCATGAATGACCATATTGCTAAATTGAAAAATTTAAGAAATCAACTTGCAATGATGAAGGTTGAGTATAAAGAGTGATGAAATCGTAGAATTTTTAATTAAAAGTCTTCTAGAGGAGTATAATAATTCCATTCATACTTAGAATTAATTGAAAATTTTGAAAATATAAAACTGGAAGAAGTATATGGTGCTTTGTTAAATAAGAAGAAAGGCTTCACAAGTTTACAAGTGAGTCTAGCAAGAGTCAAGCATTTGTAGCTAGAGGAAAATACACGAATTATTATCAAGAAAGAACATATCAAAATCAAAGACCTAATCAAGGGAATCAATATAGAAATAATCAAAGACAATG
This sequence comes from Cupressus sempervirens, assembly GCA_028749045.1. Classification (NCBI taxonomy): domain Eukaryota; kingdom Viridiplantae; phylum Streptophyta; class Pinopsida; order Cupressales; family Cupressaceae; genus Cupressus; species Cupressus sempervirens. The sequence goes on along the minus strand of CM053793.1, from coordinate 109,440,466 downwards.
GTGTAGTGCCTCTTCCATTTGACTTCTATAAGTCATCCTGATGGATGCAACCTTGTTGATCTTTCATTGAGAAGGGATCATGATTATGACCATGAGTGGTCTACACCGTTGAGGTGATTGGATTTATGTTATTGTATCAATTGTTTTGATTATGCTTTGGCTAATTTATGAGATTATAATTTGATTTATGGTTTACTAATGTTTGTGCTAGTGGTTACTGGAATCGATGTAGTATCGTGAGGTTTTTTCGTGATGACCTTGAGATGTGTGCATATATTGCACTATGTGCTATTACCATGCTACATTGGACTAGGTTCCTATAGCAGTGGTTAGTAATGTTTATGACTATGTTCACTTATATATTTTAAGTGCCTTTTCATGTTGTTTTAATAGCTATTATTAAATGCTTTAATAATTAGAAATGGATTGTCCATGTTGGATTCATTGGTTATGTGCTACAGATATTTACCTTGTTATATTTTGATCTGAGAGATATTTTGTTACTCCTATTGTGTTTTACATTTGAGATGACCTGAGGGTTAGATGTTATACTTTGATTTCAGTATCATACATGTTAGATTACTATGCTGTTTATTTGATCATATTGCATGATGATGCCTTTTTGAGATGGCAATGTGTTTTGTGATGATATTTGGTTATCTGATATTTAGATATATATGTTATGTGGTGGATTTAATGCTATGGTTATTTACTTCATTCTTGTGTTGTTATGCTTTATGCGTACATGAGTGATATAAATAGATTATTTTGAGATAATTAAACAAATGATTAAATTAGGTGATTTAATGCATTTATTGCTTTGGCTATGTTATTATATGCAATTACACTTGATCATATTGTTTAGTGTGTAAGATTTATATCCCTGGCAGTGGCACATGGAGTTAGTGATTCAACCATTCATATTTTACCAATGTCATCCTTGTATGGTTGACGTACCCTTATTTTAATTGTTTAATTAAACCTTTCGATGATTATTAAATCCAAACTCATTTGCATTATGTGATTAGACCGGTGAGCATGTCTATACATTTAGAGTTTTGCACTATCTTGAAAGTTGTTAAGGAAATTTTTTTGTTTTTGGGTTTTCGAGTTTTTAAATTAATTTATTTTATTTTTTAGAAGCCTTACCATAGATGAATTCCTATTTCTAGGAATAGCCTATTTTCATTTGGGTCAATTCAGAGTTTAACTAGGTTGGTTGGTTATTTGCCCTAAGTGATTATTCACTAGAAAAATAATAAATATCCGAAAAGGAATTTAATTCCTCACTTCTCACTTTTGAATTTGAATGTTTGAGAGTAAAACCCAAAATCTTCTTCATGAGGATTTACTATTTTGTTCATTGTGGGAGCTACAGGCATGGGATCATCACGAGTTTGAGCTCGTTGGATCCAGCTTGGGGAAACCTTGGATTGTACTGATTTTCAGTTACTTCTATGGGCTATTTATTTTATGTTCTGATTTTTATTTTTCCCTTTTGGTTGTGAGGTAGGGCTTTCCTATTTTATTGTTTTGGCTTTTGTTTTTGGTAGCCATTTGTTTGGAGGCTAAGAACTAGTGTTTTCCTCTATTTCTATATGCTAGTTTTACCCAGTTGGGCAGATACGAACATTTTCCTATTTTTTGAGATGAGGGTTTGGAGTTTTGCACCGTTATGTTGGCCATTTTTGCATATGGTGTCCAAACTCAGTTATTTTTTATTTTTTGAGGTTTTTGTACCCAAAGGTCAAATGGATTTTAATTTTAAAGTTTTTCAAAATTTTGGGGTTTTTACCTTATTTTGCATACTACCCTATTTTCTTGGGCTTTCTTGGTTCACTATTGGTTGTTGACTTGGATCATCTGTTTGGATGTTAGTTAGACCATTGTTGCACTTTTGTGTTTGCATGGGATGTGTGTCACATCCGTACTACCAACTTTGTGTTTGGTTGAGTGATTTTATATTTGGTGTTATGGTTTCCTTTAGACCTTTGTTATTGTTTTGTGGACACTAGGATTCGTGTAGAATCCATGCTCCTAGATTGAGGTTAGTTGAGTGAGTTCATGATGTTTGGTCTTGTTGCATCATTGGGATTCGTGCAGAACCCAAAATCTCAGATTGAGGTGAGTTGAGTGATTTTATGATGTATGGTTTTATTGGCTTTGGGATTCATGAGAATCCATCCTATTGAGTTGATTTCGATTGGGTGTTATTTTGCATTGTGTTCTCATCTAGTCCTTGTGTTATGATCTTCGTGATGGTGGTGTGCCACACACAAGTACATATGCATACATTTTTTAAAGGACTTGCGGATCTCGACCTTCTATGGTACTTCCAGAAGTTATGTTCATTGGGGTTGGGATGGGAGTATGCATTCTCATGGGCACTTTTCGTAGGATGAGCATGGGTAGAATAGGGTAGCATATAGAGTGGGATTCTATCTCTCAGCTTGGTGATTATGGGGCCAGAGGTTGGAAAAGGAAGTTTTAAATAAGTGATAACTAAAGAAAATGTGTTTGTTAATAAAACTTAAGATAATAAAATGTATGTGTGAGAGCCTTTCCGTTGAGGGATGTTGTATCTGCACAATCCAAGCTTGGGCTTGTCGATGCCAAGAGACTCTCCATGATGTCAACCCCTACTTAGTAGTCTTATGAGTGTTTGAACATGGCCTGTACCACTTGCATTGTCTTAGGTTCTTGGTTACAACCATCATATTGTCTAGTGTGAGTGTTAGCCATGGATGTTGTTTTTGTGTGTTTGTGGTTAGATCATTATCTCCATACCACTACTAGGGACCGGTGTAGAGAGATGGTCTATTGTTCTAGCGCGATCATTGTTGGATGTTTTCACTTGGTACTTCAAGTTCTGGAGTATGCTTTCTTGTGATTTATGCTTTCATTGGAATGCTTGGATATCATGTTTAGATGATGTTAGTTTATTTGATGCATTCCCATATTATGATGTTTAACATGTGACTAGATGATGTGAATTGTTGTATTGGATTATCTATTGCTTATTGGTTTAGCATGTTAGATTTTCTTATTATGATGATTCACATGTGAAAGGTGATGTTATTTACTTGGAGGATTATCTTATTCTTTACTACTAGTATGTTATATTTCCTTATGCTTATATTGTAGCATGTTTTCGTAGTGACATCCCTATTACAATAGTACCGATGATATGATTGGTAGCTTGGGATGCTACGTGTGGGGGATAGCTAAGATCTATGATGGTCTTATGATGCTATTGATAGTAAGGAGGAATTGTGCACTTAGTTTGGTTGTTTGGTTATTGCTATGTCATTTTCTATACATTTCGATGTTATTTTTGTACACTGTGATGTTGCTTTCAATAGGTGCTTTTGCTGCTATGGCTTAGATGGATAGATATTCCTCTTTCTTGTTTATGGCATCTTGTTGTTTATGCACTCGAGTGTTCACTCCTTGATCTATGAGGATTCAGTACTCCCTAGTGTGGAGGTTTGTTTTCCTGTTTCATTCTTTGTTTTGGCCTTTAGAGTAATTCTTTCTTTCTTTGGACAAGCATGCATTAGCATTGGTTGATACTTTAAAGTATCGCACGTCCATAAGAGAAGAATCTTGTGATACTAGAAAGTATTGCATGCCCTTGTTAACTCTATTGTGCGACACTCTATTGTATCGCACACCTCTTGGAGAAAGGTCATGTGATACCGGTAAAGTATCACATGCCTTCTTGGGAAGTGTCACCCAATCCTCAATTGTATTGCACACCTTCATTAGAAAGGTCATACAATACTAGAAAGTATCATACGGTGCTGATCTAAAGTATCACTTGGGTTTTAAAAAAACCTATCCAGGGGGATAGTGGGCACTTTCTAGTTTGTTTAGATGTTTTTCTAAGATGTTGTGGATACCCATTATGGTGTTCTCAAATACCTTGGGATTGCATTTCGAATTTGGTATGTTTTGGTTTTGTTTTTGTTTTCATCCTTCCATGGTTCATCATTTATGTTTGGTTGTGATGTTTGGAGATTCATTGGTTGCTCAAATTTTTGATGGAGTCTTCCGTTGCAATTTGTGTGATCCCTATATGATGTTGACATGTGCATTCATACTTGTAAAAAAAAAAAATCTTTGCTTGAATTGAATCCTTGTTTCCAAGGATCTCCAGACAAGGCATTACAAATGGTCTCAACAAAGAGATAATCAAAATAGGAAAAATTATCAAAAGCCACAAAATGAATGGAGAAATTACAATAAGAAAGGAGCAAATACTATCAAATGTTTCAATTATGGAAAAGAAGGGCATACAAGTGATCAATGTTTTAAGAAATGGCAAAAGAGATTTAATCAAAGAAGACAATCAAATTTTGTTCAAGAAGAGGGTGATCATCATATAATGATACCTTCTTTGGCCACTTAAGAAGATTCAAGTAATGTATGGTATATTGATTCAAGAGCTAGCCAACATATGACTCACAACAAAAATATCTTTCCCTCTTTAGAAGCAACGAGAGGTGCAAAAATATTTCTTGGTGATGATAGTTCACATGACATAAAAGGAATAGGTATGATTTCAATGAAAGGTAATGATGGTAAAAATTTGGAAATAACTAATGTGAATTTTACACCTAGGTTGGCCAAAAACCTTCTATCAATGAGTCAAATAACACAACATGGTTATAAGGTTGAGTTTTATTCAAATAAGTGTCTAATCAAGAATATTAATGATGGATACAAAATAGTGGCTAGAGATGTTGAGAGTTATGGACTATATAAATTTCTAGCTAGTGTTGATAAGAAGGTTTATATCATTACAAGATCCATCCTTAAGTGAGTTATGACATCAAAGATATGTTCATTAAATTATCAAAGTTTGGCTATGCTTTCAAAGATGAATATGGTTGATGGATTACCTTGGATAAAATTAAATACAAATGTGTGTGAAAGATGCATGGTTGGTAAACAACCTATAGAAACTTTTGAGAGGTCTACATGGAGAGTAAAGAAAAGTCTAGAATTTATCCATAGTGATTTGTGTGGTCCTATGAATCCAACATCAAAGGGAGGAGCTAGGAATATCTTGACATTTATTGATGATTTTTCAAGGAAAGTTTGGGTTTATTTCCTGAAACAAAAGGATGAAGTGTTTAACAAATTTGAAATGTTTAAAGCTCTTGCGGAAAATGAAAGTCGAAATAAGATCAAGAGAATTAGAACTGACAATGGTGGAGAATATGTAAACAATAGGTTCAAATCATTTTGTGAGCATCATGGGATCAAAGGAGAAATGACTATTAGATATACTCCTCAAAAAAATGGTATTGTTGAAAGGAAGAATAGGACTTTAGTGGAAATGGCATGTTATATGCTACAATCTAAGAATTTTCCTTTGTTTCTATGGGCTAAAGCTATTAATACCACATCTCATGTTTTGAATAGATCTCCCATAAATGTTTTACAAAACATTACTCTTGAATCTTGAAGAAGCTTGGAGTGGAAGAAAACCTAATGTTAAGTATTTTAGAGTGTTTGGATGTGAAGCCTATGCCCATGTACCGGACGAGATTAGAGAAAAGAAATTTGATAAGAAAAGAATTAAGTGCATCTTTGTGGGGTATGATGACCAAAGGAAAAGATATAGGTTGTATGATCCTAGTGGGGAAGATTTGTTTACAAGTAGGGATGTCAAGTTTAATGAGGGGTTTGATGATATGCCAATATCCACTCCTATTCCACACATGGCCATTGAGAATCATGAAGATCCTAATGATTTTGAAATTGGTGAAAGTTCTAAGGAACCCTTCGACATGGATGAAGAATCTAATCCTCCTCCAAAGACTAAGAGCATTCAAAAAATTTATCAAAGGACTCATCAAATTAATTATGCTTTAATGACCACCATAATGAAGACTAATGATCCTCAAACATATGAAGAGCCCAAAGGAAAACATGAATGGGAAGAAGCTATGAAAAATGAGTATGATTCCTTGATAAAGAACAACACTTGGGAATTGATAGAGTTGCCAAAAGGTAAGAATGTGGTTAACAATAAGTAGGTTTATAAGACCAAGTTCAAGTCAGATTGGAGTATTGAAAAACATAAGGCAAGACTAGTGGCCAAAGGGTATTCACAAAAAGAAGGGATTGATTACATAGAAACTTTTGGCCCAGTAGAAAAGATTAGTACTGTCAGAGCTATTATAGCATTAGTAGCTCATTTTAAGTGGCCTCTACACCAAATGGATGTTAAAAATGCATTTTTGAATGGTGAAATTGATGAAGAAATTTATATGACTCAGCCACACGGATTTGAAATTCAAGGGAAAGAACATTTGGTTTGCAAATTAAGGAAGTCTTTATATGGTCTCAAACAGGCTCCAAGGGCTTGGTATGCTAAAATTGATGAATATTTTCAAATTCAAGGCTTCCATAATAGTCCTCATGATCCAAATTTATACGTGAAAAAATTTGATAGTGGTGGTATCATAATCATTGTGCTTTATGACAAAATAACAGAACTCGTTTTGGTTGAACTTATGTGGCTGGGCATGTATAAATGTCAAAAACTGATCTTCTTGTACATACACTCAACAGGAACACAGAATGAAGTCGGCGAGGCTGTTACATTGGAATATGATGCATATGCCATTGGAGATATGTTTAATACCCTTAAATGCAAGAAATACACTCTGAATCTTGCACAAGCCTTAGGCCAGGCAACAATGTTACTGTCATTGGGAACTAAAGGTTGCTGTTACACTCAGCCTGGTACTGTGGTAAAATTGCACTTGCCAAAAGCGATTCCCAAGGGTGGTCAATCTATTGACATGTGGATAAGGGAAAAAGAATTGGTAATTGAAATAGATATATTCCTCAAGTTTTTGTTCCAAGGAATTGGCAAAACCAAGGAAGAGCTTGCAAATGACCTTGTAAAACAAAAGGTATTTAATGCAGAGTATGTGATTCAATATGGAATTGTTGATAAGATAATGAAACCTGAAAAGGCTCTCATGGATGTAGAGGAATATGATCTAGTTAGTTATGAAGGAAAACTTCGACAGATGAAAGCTCGCAGGGTTAAGCGAAAGCAACATAAAGATTCAGCAATGGTACATTAGTGTAGATGCCGGTCGCGTTAGTTTTTCTAGTTAATGATTTTTTGTACACACATTTGTAGTCCCCAAAATTGTTAGTAAAAAGGACAATATTATAATTCTAGTATTCTTAATTTTAATTGCTTGTTAGCTAGGATGTATCATTTTACTAGTCATCTCATCTACACAAAAGTATTGTGTATTAGCGAAGTTGTACGAGAAAATGTTCAAGCTTCTATTAGTGTGGTACCCCACATAGCAAGCAATCCTAGTAAATGTTAATCTGTAGCTTTTAAAATTTCTATTTAACAATCAGTGATCATAAATTTCACATTATTATAGAGTATTGGAAAGTAAGTATATCTTGTTTCAAATGCTCTGATACCATGAAAAAGAACACTGGAGTGTTTAAGTGAAGTCAAGTTTGTATCTCTTCGACATCTTTTGGACTTAAGAGTAGTGACATAATTGTCTCATGGTTGTCATTCAGAGATTCTTGTGAATTCCAACCATTGTATTTAGGAGATAACTGATTGTAAATGGGTACCTAACAAGGCTTTAGGCCAAGACCCATCATATGTAGATTATGGGGAGATATTTAGATAGTTAGTAGATATTAAGTATAGCTATTGTAATTAATTTAGGAGGGATGTTAAAGTAAATTAATTACTTTTCCAATAGTATGGTTGACAGAGACGTTTCTAAAAACAAGCATTTAACATGCCCTCCAAATAAGAGGTTTCAAGATAAGGTCCACAACCGTCCATAGCCACCTCGAGTTGTATTTTTCAACTACTCTCATTAATAATACACCAAAAAATAGTTTAGATATTTCTGTACATTTATTACAATTGCTGTTATAAATGGAATGCATGAGCCTGGTGTTTTCAACGCTCAAGTTTGGAGTAATCTTCTCTATATTGCATTTTTGTATTCTTGGAACAATTCCTCCCAATTTGGTGAATTCTCATTATTTTCTTTGAGTATTGAATTTGAGAGGTAATAGTTTAGAAGGAACGATACCCCAAGAGTTTGACAACCGTAAACTCTTCTCCTTGGTCATTAAGAATAATAAATTATATGGAGTGTTTCCCGGTTCAATCCTAAATTTTTCAAGATTAAAGGTTCTTGATATTGGGCATAACTCCTTTGAAGGTCAGATTCCAAAGACGATTGGCATTCCTTCGGAGCTTCGAATCTTGATAATGAAGGGAAATCTCTTTAGTGGTAGCATTCCTCTAGAAATCAGGCAACTGAAGCAGCTTCAGATGTTGGACTTTCCAACAATTTGTCTGGCTCTATTCCATCAAGCATTGCATCTTTGCAAGCAATGTCTGTGCTAGCAAAGGATAGAAATATCTTGCAGTAGGATGATATGGAATTTTTTGGTCATTATGGCATGGGTTCCTATCAAGATGATTTGAATAGGAATCCCAAGGTACACATCTATACTTATTAATACCCATATATTCTCTCCACACTGATCAGCATAAGTCTCTGCGACAATCAATTGAATGGAGACATTCCACTTGGTTTTGGGAAGTTGAAGACGTTGAGATTTCTGAATCTATCCATGAACAATCTTAGTGGAGTGATTCTGCATAGTCTGGGGGATATGACTCAACTTGAATCATTGAACCTTTCTTCAAACAAATTTTCTGGAGGTATTCCTTCAAAACTTTAATCTCTGAATTATTTGGTATATTTAAATTTGTCCACCCACAATCTATCTAGAAGTATACCATAGGGAGTAAAGTTAATCACATTTGAAAATACATCATATTTAGAAAATACAAATTTATAGGGATGCCCACTTCCAATGAATTCCTCTTGGCCAAAATACAGACCTCCTCCTCCAAACAGTGGTGGAGATGGTAAAGATGAAGATGACAGGGAGAAAATACCATGGTATCAAATTGGAGTAGGATGATCATATGGTGCGGGCTTCCTTATTGTTGTTATCTTGTTGCTTTCAATAAGAGAGCAGTGGAGAAAGAAGTACTTCAAGGGGGTTGATGATGTTTTAAAGTTTCTGTGTCCTTCCCTACGCAATAGGGAATTTTAAAGAATTATTTCTTCACATCTTTTGAAATTATTTCATAAGTTTAATATATGTAGTATAATTTTTAAATCTGGAAAAAAATTAAACCATTTTTATCATCTTTGCAAGCGCACAATTACTAATGGCTTTCTAATTACTTTGTCATTTTATTAGATGATTATACAAGAAAAGTTTTTTAATTCATTTGTTGTAAAACACAAAATTATAAGGCTTTTCTAAATTTAAATTACTCAATTTTTTTACATTGTTAATTAGATTGGAGTCAAGATTAAGTACTTGAAAAGAGACAATTGAAGAGAATTTTGATCTCCAGAATTTAATAATTTTGGCAGTTCTTGGTAATTTTTGATAGAGCTTGGAATATGCTTCTCTAATATCAGATTGGGAAAGTAATTTTGATCTTAGGCACGTAATACAACTATATGTTGAATCAACTGAAATCTTTTATCTCATTTTAATTTTGACGTTTTGAAAGAGGAATGGTAGGGAACAACAATCTCTTATACACATATCTGGCTCTTTTGGTGTGAAGCCTTTGCACATGTCTCTAAAGAAAAGAGGACCAAATTGAACACCAAATCATAAAAGTGTTTTTTTTGGGTTAAGAATCATTCCAAATTTAAAGAGGACCAAGTTGAACACCAAATCATAAAAGTGTTTTTTGGGGTTAAGAATCATTTCAAATTTAGATTGTAGAATCTAATTCTCAATAATGTTCAAACATCCATGCACAATCTACTAAGAATGTAATTTCTTCTCCCTCTCAAATTAAAATTCTAAATAATTCTTAGTAAGTTTTACTCATTTAATCTAAATGAATTTGGACACGATTCATCCCCATCAAATCTAAAAATCTCTCTTACCTCAAGCTATTTTCAAGTGTAAAAATTAGATATAATTCAAAGCCGTTCAATATGATTGTTGAACAATCAAATCCATCCTCTCTGTCCAACAAGTTAAAATAACTATAACTTCATTATCACTACATGCAAATTAATTAATGTTAAGAAAATGGATGACAGAAAGAGAGAATAAATATGACAAGAAAGTTATGATTTTGGTATCCACTGGACTGTAATGCTTCCCTAATCAGCTAATAAATTCCTCAAAACATTCAACAAATTGACTTTCTAAAGGCATTGCTAATATATATGTTCATGTATGTTAAGTGCACCAAGCAATCTACAAATGACACTGATGATAAAACCAAGCAATCTACAAATGAAACTGCTGATAAAACCTATTTTTTAAAGAAACAATTGAATCGCATTCACTCTTGCAAGTTATATATACATTTTGAAAAAAAAGGTTTTAATTTTCAATTATTTTGATGAGCACATGAACATGTATCAAAATTTTAAGATGTAGTCTATTCAATAACTCATAATCATAAAATTACAGAAAATAACACAACTTCTAGATATGACTCTTAACTATCATTCTACCATAGGGATATGCAAAATATTAAATATAACTATATCTTTTGTGTTGTACATGTAGAGTTTGACCCACCTAATCTTATCTATTTTGTAAAAACTCTAGTAGTTTAAAAAGTAGATTCAGAATACTACAATTTATATATTTTACGTATTTTGTCATTTTTAGTAGATAACTCTCAAATGTCTCGACCAAGTTCAGGTTTACCTGATTTTAGAAAAAAAGTGCCCACTTATACCTCTCTTTGTACACCATCTTGGTGCACGTACGAGTGCACCAAGTTTGTGTACAAAAACGTGGACACTAAAAATAAAATAAAATAAATTTCAATAACCCGATTGGGTTCTCAATAACCCGATTGAATTTTGAATAACTTGATTATGTTATTTAAAAGTGAAATGCAGGCCAGACTTGGTATTCAAGCCCGACCATTATACTTTGAAAAACCTAATCGCATTATTAAATCATATAATTAAAAAAAATTGATCAGGTTTTGGGACGTATATATATTTTTTCCTACTACCCACATTTGAGGGTATTTTTATACCCTCAAATGACAACAACATCATAGAGTGTAAAGAAGAAGGTCAAAACCTGATTGGGTTTAGGAGAGAAATTGATTTTTTATTACATTTCCATCCATGGCGCCCTGCGTAGATCTTCATCGTTTATGTATTTTTCCATCAAATTTTATAATGTGGTTTTGTACTTTATAATTTTGTAATTATTTTAATTTTTTTATAATATAGATATATCAAGAATCCAAAAAAATGAGGGAGAGAAGAAAACCACCTCCTACATAATCAAACCCTCCACCGGTTGTGGCACAACCACAAAACACTTCGCCTATTGTGATACAACTACAAAACCCTCCACCTATAGTGACACAACCACGAAACCCTCCACTTAATGTTCCCGTTCAACAACCATCGCCTCCTATAAACCCTCTACGCATACAATTACATCATTTTACCACTACACAAGAGGACCTCACAAACCACCTTACACAAAATAGTGCTAACATTACCCAAATGGTCGATAGGTTGCAGTCATCTACACTTTCTCACCACTCAACCCTAGCGAATACAACAAGTGACCCAAAATGCAAATGAGATGTCTAGAGAGTTTACAAAATAATGAGGTACATGGGGGGATAGGTGTTGTACATTTTATGCTGATGGGTTATCATATCAGCAAGTGAAAGATAAAGACATAAATAAAGGTACTATATGTATATATAGAGACATTTCTAAATAGTTGTTGATTTCCTTTGGAAGATTCTAACTTAAAGCGTTTGCTCCGATTTGAATCTATATCACTTATCTTAAACTTCCTAGTGTAGACACCCAATTCACAGATCATTAATTGTAACTTGTAAAATAACCTGAAAACATTATTCAGATAAACAACTATTTTAGATCTGCAATCTGTAATTAGAAAGTCTAAATAAATACATTATAAGATATAAATATATGTAATTGATTCTGATATAAAAATAAGGAGTATTATATCAATAGTTCAATTTTTTTTCACTTCATTTAAATATCACACTCCTCAATAGTTAAACAGTCAGTCATATAAAAAAATATAAATAACTATCCTGCATTGCTTCAGAGTCAGTCTATGTTGTCACAGGTTTCAGAGGACAGGAGACAAGGAATTGGTTTTCTGAGGATAAATTTTTTCTTCAAAGCAGGGAACTGCAGTGGAGATAGTTATATAAAAATAAGGATAATTGAAGAGTTTTCAACAGATACAATTGCAGAGTTTTGTTAAACTGGAAAAGTGTTCTTTTAGAATTGAATTTTGAAGATCAATATTGATGGATTGGGAGTATTGTGAAGAGGAACAAGTGATTTCGGTAGATTTACTAACCCATATAATTGAAGAATCAGTTATGCTCCTCGAGGTAATCGATGCGGGGAGTTATATTCCCTAGGTGAAATGGTTTGATTTGGAAGGGTATGAGAAGGCCACGAAGAAGGTACAAAAGAAATTATATTTCTATTTCCAGAAAATTGTGGAGAAACAATTTAAAGATAAGGAAATATAGAAGACTTGGTTGATATTATGATCTCATAGGCAGAAAGAATAGTGAAGCAATTCCTTAAAAAGATGCCAGAACCATTGTAAGTGTTTTGACTTGAACAGTTTTTGATATTTTTGGTTTATAAATTCTTGTGGAGATGTTGCTAGGATAGTCTAGAGACTAGATTATTTTACCTGTAATAGGACTCGCTGAAGTGTCCCTAATGCACCTTATAAATTAGTCAACTTAATACAGGTGACACTGTAATAGGACTCGCTGAAGTGTCCCTAATGCACCTTATAAATTAGTCAACTTAATACAGGTGACATGAAGTTTGTATTGACAATTATCAAAGGGCCATTTTTAACTTCCCAAGAAATTTTGTATGCTTGTTTTGCCTTTTATTTTCCAAGTTTTTCAACTTATTTTGCAGAGATATCGGTCATGTATGATGATTGAACAAGTAGAAAAATTGACTATTAGTGAATTTCTTAAGTACTAAAGATTCACTTAAAGATTTGGAAGTATTTGTACAAAAATATATTTCTTGCGCTAAAATATCTAGTATTTAGCATCAAAGATATGCAGTTGGCCTGACCTGACTTATAGGTCAAGATAAAGATAACAATTTAGCCCAAATGATAGGTCTATAGAGAGATAACATTTAGACGGTCAAGAAGAAAATATTTAGCATTATTAATATTCTAGCATTGTAGGCTATGTTTATTGCAGGGTTGATACATCTTTATTGTCATGATTACAAATGTTTTTGTTAATTTTCTCATTTTGGATGATTATGCATATACGTGCATATAGAATAAATTTGCCTTGGCTTAGCTGTACCCAAATCGTGCAAACTTTTTTGCTGTCCTTCCCTGCTGATGGAGCCTGCGAGATGAGATTTTTTTTATTCATCCATCCACAGACGTGTTTCGATGAAACATAATTTATATTCAATTCCATTATAATAAATATAATCAAAATAGCATTTTATTTCATAATAAATTTCCAAAACTAACCACATAGTAAGGATATGTGTAGAAGCATAAAGTTGAGCTAGTAGCAAAGTGCTTCTAGCAATAGGTTGGGATTGACCTCTGGTAATTTGAGTTAACAAAATAAGACTATTACTAACAATGGAAACTCAAAATAAGTTGTTAGCACACAGTATGCCAAATGGATACAATATAGTCTAGTATTGAAGCAATATAGTCATTTTTTATTAGTATATGTGGAGAATTCATTAAAGCCTGAGAATCACACAAGCAAGAACATAGTACAATAGAATTCATTCTTATCTCTTACAAAAATAGGTTCAACACGAATAGAATTGAATCTATATCGTATAAAAGATAAATGAATAGAGATCAAATTTTCATTTCACATTTGTTTGTCATTTTAAGGAACTGTAAAAAAAATCTGAGATAACTAATTTGTATGATCAGAGGAGAAAAAAAAACTTAACAATATAAAATTTATAAGACCTTTCTAACACAACTTTTCAAATTATCAATGCACAAAAAACATATTAATAATACCAATATATCACAAATTACCAAAAGAACTTCATTACAACATGTTGATAATCATGATATTTTAATAGAGAAACCAAAATCTTATAAATATTAAAATATTTGTATATCTAGAAATAAATCTATTAAAAAATATATATTACAAATATATTTGTACTTCACTTTAGTTTTGTAAATCCAATCTTAATCTAATAAATTTATTATACCATATAAAATATTTTAATAAATAAAAATATTATATAGTTATAATATTTTAATAAATCAAAGATGTGTGTTGGTAAACAGATTGGTTCTTTTTAATTTAACTCTCAAATGCTCAAATTTGAAAGAACAACCCGATACCAATAGTTGGATAATCTATCATCAAGTTGATAGACTTCATCTGAGTTGAAAGGTACAGCTCCCTTATCAAATGATATTCAATGGATCTTGTTTGTTCCTAAACTAATTGGGTTCGTAAACCAAGCTAGCACTAGACAAAACTAACTCAGGCAGATTTTAACTCCTAAATCTAGCCGACACCAAGAACCCACAATTCCTATGACTTCTCGATACTCGTAATGCAATATGAATGTAAATTATGTAAGTGTAATGAAACTAAAAGAAAAGAAGATTAAACATTCTAATCTTTGCAATAGAAACAGTTGAAAATACTCTGATCTACAACCCATTTGCCATTCGACTCAAGATGCAAAAAAGTGCTCAAAACTGAATACAACCATGCTCCGATGGACTATAATCAGGAAAGTAATTACCAAATTCTCTGATTCAACATAAAACCTCTTTTCACATTGAACACAACAAATAAGAATACTCCAACCTTATTTGCTTACAATCCTTTTGTCAAATCAATTACAAAAATTAGAATACAAATCCCTTAAGTACATGAAATGAAATGCATGAATGAAACTACTGTCTCCCCCTACTCCAACAATCCTACCCTTTTCAGAAAAGAAGAACCCCCCTAAATGAAAGAATTCACAATCAATAATGGCCTTCCATGACTGTTCTGATTCTTCCATAACCATTTGGTTCACCTCTTCTCGTGACTTTTCAGTTTTCATGGTGGCCTTTCAGCTTCATAATTGATTCTTTTTGCCTTTTCAATTTTCTATTTAATAGAAAACTTTTAATGGAGTAAGTTAAAAATCATTCTTTTCCTTACTTTAGTGTCTTTGTTCCTCTATTTTGTATCAAGACTTTAGCTAACTGAAAGCAATGTATTAAATGCATGTCCTTTTGACATATGACATATGATTAAAGCTCTTTTTTAAGTCTCGGTGTCTTCCATGCTGTCGGCTTTCTTACTCGCTTGTTGTCTTGATTGTGTTTAAAAATTACCATGAGCGTCTTCGACATGTCTTCAGGTCCACTTATAATAAACAAAGGATGCCTATACGTATCCTCTGAGCTTCAAAGGTAAAACCAGATGCTGATGGTCGTATCATATGTGGTGGACTTTGAGGGCTGATTCATTCCACTCATATCTTCATCTGCAAATGCGATGATCACTGTTGCTTTGGTCACACTGTAAAGACTCATTCTAGGCATGGGTAACCAGCCTTCCACAGATGCTTTCACTACAACCCTCCCATTTCTTCAGCGCAAATGGGGAAGAGCAAAGAATGTAGGGTACACGCTCTCCCAAAAGTTTATATTCATCATATATGCAAATCCTGAAGTATCACCCGCCTCTTCAAACAGAAAACTCTGGCCAAAACCACTATTATTCACCAAATGATCCAAGTGGCCATATTGGATAATGGTGTCATCGATGAATCTCTTGCATTCTTCTTCCTTCACCACGTCTGCAGCCATAATTGAAACACTTCTGGCTCCTAAAGATAGAGCTCTATCTCTCATAGATCTCAGCCTCTCCTCCCTCCGAGCTACTAGTACTGGATTGGCTCTCCTTTTTGCATACTAATACACAATTTGCTCACCATTCCCAGATGAAGCTCCAGTTATAACAACCGCCTTTCCTTCCATATTCTCGCTACAGATGGCGTGAAGAATCCAATCACAAGTATTAAGAAATGCCAAGGAAGGCCATGCAAATGCCAATATAATCATTCCCGCAGGGGGTACCACTAAATTCAATTCATCAACTTCATCCTCTTCTCTTCACCTCACCACTGTAACGAACAATCAAAATCAGCTCAAAGTTCAAATTTTTGGAGTTCTACAAAACAAAGCCTCGTTATGTTCGAAAAATGTGCGAGCTTTGCATTAATAGAATCAGTAGTAAAGGTGGTAAAGAGGCCAAAAGATAATGATGGCATCAGAGATTCGATGAAGGAGGAGATGTATGTAAGAGGTGATAGGAAGAAAACACATTCAATCGAAATTGCCAAGTGGAAGACATGTGCACTCTTTTCTTCTAATGCAAATAAATTCCCCCGAGATAACCACAAGCCATGAAAATTTGAATTTTCGTACTACAATGGGAAGTTTGACCTTTTCATCCTCTTGTTTGAGAGGTGAGATTACCTCAGTCCCATCCTCTTGCAATAGAAGTTCATCATTGTAATTTGGATCCCAGTCTCCAGGATCTGGTGGTGGTGAATTACGTTCCAATCCCTCAGAAGCCAACTCTGTTGAGGTGAGAAGAATACCCAATGAACCAGAGGCACGTGGGTCGGCATTCTTTTCAGCATTAGATACAACTGATGTTGTATTGGTTCCATTTCCACCTCTTTGTTTTCAATGTTGAAGATGAGCATTTCCTTGACCACCACGAGGGGAACCCATATAACCACCTCTAGAAGTCCCATCTGTAGAGTTAACAGCACCTGCTTCCACATTTCAGTGAAACTGGCTTGATGACGCTGCCAATGTTGTGCTACATTTTCTGAGGTGGCACATGCAAACTGATAAGCATCCCCAATCCCCTACGTTTATGATACTATCCTACGGCAGCTACTTTACCCAAACCTATCACATGGATGTCACTCCTTGCAGGTGATGTTGGACCATACCTATCAGGGGAACCTATTGGTGGGCGAGATGGACCTTGCATCTAAGAGCTTGGAAGAGTAAACTGAGAGGGACTGGCTCCCAATAACATTGGTTTGAACATGGCACTGGAGGGACTTACACCAAGTGCATGCGCAGGAACAACTTGTGACAACCTCCATCTTGTGTCAAGGCTTGTTCCAAGACCGGTACTACCATGGGTATTATGAGTCTGACTCAAAGTAACAAGAATCGGAATCGGATCGAAATCGGCAAGGCCAAATCAAATCGTGAATTGGCCATGAATCGGAAAATTTAAAAAACCCTTCAAATTTAGTGAGTAACTTATTTCATAAACCCTTTATCGCTGATCCGATTCACCGATTCACAAAAAATCGTTTGTCTTGAATCGAATCGCTGAATCGCGTGAATCGCATGAATCGCCGTGATTCTTGAAACTATGGTCTGACTATTGATCCCAACCGCAGTTGGCCGGTACCCAGTATAAATATTATTGGAGTCACTGTAGCTATTGGCGGGTTTTCACATAAGCACTTCGACTAAGTGCCATAGTATACGTTTTCCACCTTGGCTTCATTAGAGTGTTTTCGCTCTGTTATGGAGGATTCACAGGGCCACTTTTGGTGAGACGAAGCACATAAATAGATTTATTTTGATAGCCATGCTCTTTGCTATGAATTTGATGTTTGGTGGAAAATGGGAATTTGGCTTCTCTAGTGGAGAATATCAAAATGGCTTCTCTGGTGGAAAATGAATATGGGAGGGCATTTTCTGCCAAAACAACTTCTTCGTGCTCGGGTCGTTCAATTTGGTATTTTAGGTGCCAGATTTCAGTGCTGATTCTTGTAATCTTCAGCTTCATCTTCTATGGGTGTCATGGTCTCCTCACTAATATTGCTTTGGCAAATAGCACCATCTTCACAATTCTTCATGCAGCATTCATCTACGAGTGATCCATCATCCATAATTGGATCCAATTTCAAATCAGATAATCGATTACTTTCTTGTTAATATAGTGTCTTTAAACCCTTCATTTCAAACTCTTTTCTAAGAAACTGATTTCAGATTTTATTATATTTAATTTCTGCCTCTATATTGGCCATTTGCAACTGACAAACTTCTACAAGCTTTTGAAAAATCCTTTGTTCAACAAGGTCTTCATTTTCTTCAGCAACACAATAGCCCTTTTTAGTTTCCTCCATTTGGCAACAACCAGTTCTTTATCAACTAGTTATTTATCAGGCATGAAGGCAGATAAGTCTATGATTTTGAAGCAACTGTACTTTTCATAAGACACTAAGATAAATTGCAGATGCCAGACTGGAGAGTTTGAAAGTCGGATTTGTAGGGTCTAGAATCTCTTTACAAACTTGTGTTATGATCTGTGGAAGAGATTCAACACCAGTACCAATAAGAGATTTAAGACAGTCATCCAATTCTGTATTTTCCATACTTGAAGATGAACACCGAGGAGGCGAATTTTAAAGTTTAAAAATGGTGTACTAAAAGTGCACCTACAATGTGTTGAGTTGTATCAGTGCAAGGATTGATTAGCTGGTTGTGCTTGGAGTGTTGGACACAATCAATCCTGCAGAGGCTATCTTCGTGCTTGATGTTGTCAATACTTTGCTTGTAGGAGAATGAGGAAGTGAGGCTATAACCGCTGCAAAAATCTTAATTGGGTCAATTTTCTCTGTATCTTGAGTTTCTTCCTCAGTAGCCTCTCGCTCTTGTTCCTCTTTATTATCAATGTTGTCAAAATGTGTTGTCTCTTCATTTTTTTCTTCTTTATCATCATCATTATCATCTTTGTCACTTATAGTGATTTGAAAATCACCTAGTTTATGAAGAAGATATACATTCTTCCATGTATTTGTTGCATTCTTCACAACATGCTCTATGTTTTTCATCAATACAAGGAAAGTGTTGAATTTCAAGGTTAGCTTTTCTTCATTCTTCATCATGGATTCCTTCACTTCCTTGTCAGTTAGACTTGGCATAAGCTACCTTAGGGTTTTCTCATATATATCTTTAGCAGTTTGCTTTGCAAACTCCCATCTTGCCTTAACCTTATCCATCAAAACACTAGGAATCTGAAGTGTATGCTAATCAGGTAAGTATTTCCACTTACCCATTTTATCCATCACCAGATCTTCGATCTGCTTTAGTCTTGATCTCATACTTCAATTTCTTGAAGTTGGTTATGTCAGCCCCTGACTATAAATTCTTCAATCTATCCTAGAAGGTGGCTGGAGGTTTCTTGAATATTATGTCTTCTCCTTGTCTGATTTCTTCCTAGAGGATCTCTTGGTGAACACTACAGTGGATGGCTTAGTAGGCTTGGTAATGATTACCTTGCCCTTTTTCTTTAGTGGCTCTTCCTCTAATTTTTCCTCATCCTCTGCTTCTTCATCTTCACCTTTCCCCTCAGTTAACAAAAGAATAGAACTTGTTTCCAGTTTGGCAATTCTCTTCTTGCCTTTATTTATCGCCTAGGGGAGTTTTATCTCCAATTCTATCCTGGCTTTGGCTTCATCTTATGTACCAAAATAGGCTACCTTAGGATCAACTGGTTCATTTATCAGTGCCTCAATAATATCTTTTGTTTCATCAATATTAACCTCATATCCAAGAGGTTTCACCCATGCAATTCTAGGCCTAACTGCCTGAATGTATACTTTATCACTATCTACCATAAAGCATATATCATCCTTGTAATCCTCAACTAGTTTCTTAGAGATTCTAAATCTATTATTCATTTTCTCCTTGAATGCATCAAAATAATTATCCATAATACTATTATAATTTTCACCCATCTAAGCAATGTACTCATTAATTTGATAAAGTACAGGCACATGTTTTCTCCATACAATAGTGCCTTTTGAAGGGAAGAATTTTTTAACATAAAAGAATAAGCATTTCAATAGAGATCCAAAACTACATGGATTTTTCTTTGATGTTCTGATGCTCTCCATGTTCTTGTCAATTTTTTTCAACTGTAGCTTGGCAAGGTCAAGAGAAAGGTTGTTCTTGACAACTTTGAATGCCAGGTCAACTGCTTCACATGACACACTATTCAACCTACTTGAATTGTAGATTTTGTGTGCAATGATATGGATGCCAAACTTCAATTCTATATTAGTTACATTGCTTATTTTCATACGTCTTCCATCCCATTCTACTAGGATTTTCTTCTCTAGTTTAGCCTGACTTAGGGTTTTGGTCATCTTAGCTTTTGCCAGTATGGGGAGACTGGTGATCCTATGAATCATCTTCTTTGTGATCAAAATTGGTTGCTCCAACCATGGTTGTCCATTATACATTTGACTGAGAATAAACCTAATCCATTTCACTTGGAATTCATAGGGCATGTGAGGAATATGGGTTAATCCTATAGCCTCAAGATGTTGATATTTGGGTTTCAAAATTCCATTCACACATAGCATTTCCAGGGTTTCATCCATTTCTACTGTACTAATTTCTTGAATTTCACATTTAAAATGAGAACAAATGTTGTTAATTAACAGTACCTTGGAAGGAATTTGACATTGTACTCCACTCGGGTCTAGGGTTTAAGTGATTGCAGGAGTGAGCTTGAAGTATGGTGCCTTCCATTCCACACCACGAACTAGCATGTCTAAACCTCACTTTACCTTGCTATTGCTAGATGCCATCTTCACTCGGTAGGGTTTGAGAGAATTTTAGGGTTTTGTCAATAGTTCACTCAAATCGCTTAAATGCCCTTGAAGATTGCACTGTGCAATGGCTCTTGAAAATTTCATAGTAAAAATGACTTTGATTTCATTCCTTTTATCAAAATTTCACCATAAATACTTGGTACAAATGTTAGATCAAATTGACAGACTATCATCCACTTCCTTTTATTGAATACTCAACGAAGTCTTCATGACTCAGTGACTATATGTATCTCGATTACTTCCAACCTTGCTCGGTAGAGTTTGTAACTGATTCTTGCTCGGTAAGACAGTAACCCAGCCTTGCTAAGTGATAACTTTTATTTGTTACTCAGTGATCCCTTTTGCATCTTGAATGCTAGTTTGGATCTTTCATCCTACTAACTGGAATTGATATATGATGTCTCATTTAGTATCATAATTCCAATACTTCTTTAAAAGATCAAGTAGAAATGGTGGAGTCACCCAATTCTTGAGTGACTTGTTCATCATTGCTTGGACTTGTATTCTTGGTAGACTTTGGAACCTATTCTTGTCTCATCTATTTTCTCATGTTTTCAGCCTTTGCCTTCTCTTCATCTTCAATTCTTTCAATGTTCATGTAGTTCTTGATAAGATGACCAAGTTTAGTACAAATGAAACATCTTTTAGTAGTATCTCTTTTCCTCAAATGATGCTTTACACAATTCATTCCAATGTGTCCAAATTCTCCACAGTAATGACATCTGCACTAGGTGTTGTAGTCCCAACCAAATATAGCTTTCACAATTTGTTCCACTAGATTTAATATCTTGATTTTGCATTCTGATGATTTGTGCCCCATGCTTCTTACATTTGTGACATTTTCCTTCAAATCTTTGTTTCTCTTTGCATTCATTTGCTCTATGACCATGTTGATTACACTTGTAACATTTTCTATTGAATTTTTCCTTCCCATTGCTCTAACATTTATTTGAAGTATGACCTATCTTACCATGATGATTGTAAGTAGGTCTTTGATTTTTTTGAGCTCCTTGCTTGGATGATTCTCCTTCTTTTGTATATCCTATTCCCGCTTTTTCTTTTTGTCTATAGAGATTTTTCTCATTCAATTGATTCATGTTTGCTTGGGATTTCATCATTCTTTCATTGATTTTCCTTTCAAAGTTTAAATCATTCTACAATCTTTCATTCTCTGATCTTAGGTTCATGATTTCTTCATTTCCATTGGTGAGGTGTTCAATGAAGTCTTCTTGTTGAAGGGATAGGTGTTGGATTCCATTGTTCTTTTTTTCTATCTCTTCTCTTATCTTGTTTTTCTCCTCCATAACTTCACATAATCTTAATGACTAAATTTCTTGTTGTCCTCTTAGTTTTGTTACTTCTTCTTGCAATGAATCATTCTTTTCTAGGAGTTCTTTGATTGCTTCATTGACTTCATTTGGATTTCATGAATGAAGGTCTTCAATTCTTTCTTCAATGTAGAGATGATCATTCATTTGAATTGCAATATCTTTTATTTTTTTAGGGATTGAGAGAGTTTCTCCTTTTCTTTCTTGAGTCAAGGGAAATAGCCATTTCCAAATCTAGCTTCTCATTGTTAGCCTTGTCAAGTCTGAATATCTCCATGGCCTTTGATCTTTGCTCAAGCTGTTAAACTTTTCTCTAAGAACCACAATGCTCTGAAACCAATTGCTGGAAATATTATTACAAGCTAAGTTACTGATAGGGGAGGGGTGAATTAGTAACTTCTAAAACTTTCAACCCAATTAGCAATTAATCCTTTATCATACATATCCTTGTTATTATTCTCTTATTCATTATTGCATGTTTTGCATTTGAGAAGTTCTTTGTTGAAATCTTCATACTTTAGCTCTCTAGTTTTAATGGTGGAAAAATTTATGTTGTAAGTTTAGTTTAAAACCCACTCGGTTTGGTCTTTACCGAGTCTTTTTCATTTTCCTTCATCAAGTTCTCTCTCTACAATTATTATTAAGTCACTTGGCATCCTCTTTTACTAAGCACCACTTTGTAGTGGTTGCTGAGCTCACTCGGTATATACTTGCGTTAAGTTGCCCTTTGTTTTTTGAGTTCACTTAGCTTCCTCTTGTACTGAGCTTACTCAATGAGTCAGCACCCTCCTGCCACTCGACATCCATTGGTGCCGAGCAAAACTGCCACTCAACACCTTCATGTGCTGAGCAAAACTAGCATTCGACAATAGTTGTTACCGAGTGAAACTTTTAGGGTTGTGATTTATTTTTCACATTACTTTACATAATTCTTTCTAAGTTAGGATGAAAAATAGCATATTATTGCTAAATCTTATTAGTATGGTCAATTTTCTTGTAATGTAGTCTTTCTAGCTTTATTTGCTTTAATCATTAAAAAAAGAAGTTGTCTGGTTATCTCTCAAATATCTAAGTTAAAAATATTAAATAATCAAAGTTGACTTAGTTTTCTAATTCTTAAGTTAAAAATATTAAATAATCAAAATTCACTTACTTTTTTCAATTTAATTTATTCTTTAATGTATCATATTTATGACTTATTGTCTATATCTTCCTTATCCTCTTCCATAACTTCACACCTATAAGGAATAGCATATCACTAAATAAATGTTTCTCTTCAAGTTTAAGGAGTAATATATCAATATATAAGCTCTGCAACTGTTGACTCATTACTGCCTAGTTTTGAATTTGAATTTTGAATTGATTCCATGGTGGGTCCTAAGCCTTCGGATCCTCCTCCTTGCCCAGATCTGCAAATGGTGCTTGCATTATGGGTAAGTGGACAGAGTTGTGGTGCCAAAAGGGGGGTATAAGTGGACACCTTTTTCTTGAAATCAGCAAATTCTGGACTTCAACAAGAATTTGAAGATAGTTACGTTCAAAATTTTAAGATATGACAAAAACAAAAGTCCTAGTCCTTTGAATCTAATTTCTAAACTACTAATTTTTTTCCAAACTGGTTTAGTTTTAGGTCCTCAAAAAAGGGGGCCACAAAAAGTGGTACTGTTTATTCCAAAAAAACATAACATAGTACAAAGTGTGAACCCCCTAAAATTTTAACTTTTTTTTTGAAATTCTTTAATCCCTCCAGTCAAAAGTTACCTAACACTATGTAGTTTATCCCAGATTTTTTGGGTAATTTTATAATGTGTATTTTTTTTTAATGAATTTTTTAATTAGACCCATCCCAAAAACATGAAATATCTGTGTGCTCCCCCTAGAAATCATTGAAAACTAATCTAAAATCAAAACTTCTTTTTTTTCAAAGTGTGTAGAATGGAGTCTAGTTTCTAAAAAACTAAGTTGTTACAAAATTCGATGAATGAGCTAAAATCTACAGCCCAATTAGTACATGGTGATTTTTGACAAAAAATGAACATACATTCAAAAGAAATTATAGATCAAAGACTTAAAATAGTTCAAATTAAAAATAAATTATATGGTTAGATAGCTAACACAGAGACCTATAATGTTATGTAACCTGATCTTATTGATACCCAACCACGAGGAATCTTGAAGGGGAGCACACAAGAAAAATCAATCATTTTTTGAATGTTTGCTAGAAAACACGTCTCATACGTGTTTATAAACTCCAAACCTTTGGGTTGGATCTCCAAGGCAAAACCAAGCCTTAGGCTTGGTTTTAATGCAAAGCTTTGAATAGCACGTGTGCCCTATAGAGCGCACGCGCTATTAAAATGCTATTGAATTCAGTGCGCACGCGCTATAGTGTGCACGCGCTATAGAGACCTAAATTGAAAACCAAAACCAAAAGAGAGCTAGGGGGGTGGGGTAAGGGAATGGCTATTTGTGTGTGTGAGAGAGATAGAGAGAAATTAGGGGATGGGAGAGGGGAGAGAGGAAGTGAGAAAGAGTAGGGGTGGCAGAGAGAGTATAGGATGGGAGATAGAGGAAATGTGAGAGAGTAGGGGTGGCAAAGAGAGTACAAGATGCAAGAGAGAGGAAGTGTGAGAGAGAGTACAAGTTGGGAGAGAGAGATTGAGAGTAGGGGATGGGGGAGAGAGAGAGTAGGTGGTGGGAGACGAAGTGGGAGAGGAAGAGCGAGAGAGAGGAGGATGGGAGTGCATGTGTGTGAAAGAGAGAGAGTAGGGAATGGGAGAGGGAGAAGATAGAGTAGCTTGAGAGAGAGTAGGGGATGGAAGAGAGAGTAGGAAATGGGAGAGGGATTGGGAGAGGGAGAGAGAGAGGGGGGATGGAAATGTGTGTAAGAGAGAAAGAGAGAGAGTGTGAAAAGGTGAGAGAGGGTAGGGGGTAGCAGAGAGAGAGTAGAGAGGGAGAGAGTGAGAGAGAGAGAGAGAGAGAGAGAGAGAGAGAGAGAGAGAGAGAGAGAGAGTGAGAGTAGGCAGTGGGAGAGGGAGAGCGAGTGAGAGAAAAAGTAGAGGATGGGAGAGGAGAGAGGGGGGATGGGTGTGTGTGAAAGAGAGAGAGTAGGGAATGAGAGAGAGGAGAGAGAGATAGAGAGAGTAGGGGATGGGATAGAAAGAGAGTAGGTAATGGCAGAGGGAGTGGGAGAGGGAGAGAGAGGATGGATGGAAGAGAATGAGATTAGGCAATGGCAGAGGGAGTGGGAGAGGGAGAGAGAGGGGGGATGGAAGTGTGTGTAAGAGAGAAAGTAGGGGATGGGAGAGAGTGTGAGAGTGTGAGAGAGAGTAGGGGTGGCAAAGAGAGAGAGTGAGAGTAGGGGATGGGAGAGAGAGGGAGAGAGTGAGAGAGAGATCGATAGTAGGCGATGGGAGAGGGAGTGGGAGGGAGAGAGAGAGAGGGGGAATGGAAGTGTGTAAGAGAGATAGATTTGGGGATGGGAGAGAGTAGGCAATGGGAGAGGGAGTGTGTGTGAGAGAGAGAGAGGGGGGGGAATGGGAATGTGTATAAGAGAGATAGAGTAGGGGATGGGAGAGAGTGTGAGAGTTTGAGAGAGAGTAGGGGGTGGTAGAGAGAGCTTGTATAGGATGGGGGTGAGAGAGAGAGAGAGAGAAAGTAGGGGATGGGAGAGAGTGTGAGAGAGAGTAGGGGATGGAAGAGAGAGACTAAGAGTAGGGGATGGGAGAGAGTGTGAGAGTGCGAGAGAGAGAGAGTAGGTGGTGGCAGAGAGAGCTCATACAGGATGGGAGAGAGAGAGTGAGATTAGGGGATGGGAGTGTGAGAGAGAGTAGGGGATGGGAGAGAGAGAGAGTGAGAGTAAGGGATGGGATGGGAGAGAGAGAGAGAGAGTAGAGAGGGAGAGAGAGAACTTGAGAGAGAGAGATCTAGTAGGCGGTAGGAGAGTCAGAGGGAGAGAGATAGGGGGGATGGGAGTGTGCGTGACAGATGTAGAGAGTAGGGGATGGGAGAGAAGAGAGTGGGGGGATAAGAGTGTGTGTGTCTATGAAAGAGAGAGAGTAGGGGATGGGAGAGAGTGTGAGAGTGTGAGAGAGAGTAAGGGGTGGTAAAGAGAGAGTACAAGATGGGAGAGACAGAGTGAAAGGATGGGAGAGATAGAGTGAAAGGATGGGAGAGAGTGAGAGAGAGAGTAGGGGGCAGCAGAGAGAGAGTACGGGATGGGAGAGACAGAGTGAAAGGATGGGAGAGAGTGTGAGAGAGAGTAGGGGATGGGAGAGAGTGTGAGAGAGAGTTGGGAATGGGAGAGACAGAGAGAGTAAGAGTAGGGGATGAAAGAGAGAGAGTATAGAGGGAGAGAGAGAACTTGAGAGAGAGAGATAGTAGGTGACTTGGGAGAGGGAGTGGGAGAGGAGGAGAGAGAGGGATGGGAGTGCGTGTGACAAATCTAGAGAGTAGGGGATGGGAGAGAAGAGAGAGGGGGGATGAGAGAGAGAGTGTGTGTGTTTCTGTGAAAGAGAGAGAGTAGGGGATAGGAGAGAGTGTGAGAGTGTGAGAGAGAGTAGGGGGTGGCAAAGAGAGAGTACGAGATGGGAGAGATAGAGTGAAAGGATGGGAAAGAGTGTGAGAGAGAGTAGGAGGTGGCAGAGAGAGAGAGTATGAGATGAGAGAGACAGAGTGAAAGGATAAGAGAGAGTGTGAGAGAGAGTAGGGGATGGGAGAGAGTGTGAGAGAGAGTTGGAGATTGGAGAGAGAGAGAGAGTAAGAGTAGGGGATGGGAGAGAGAGAGAGAGTAGAGAGGGAGAGAGAGAACTTGAGAGAGAGAGAGATAGTAGGTGGTGGGAGAGGGAGTGGGAGAGGAGGAGAGAGAGGGATGGGAGTGCATGTGAGCGATCTAGAGAGTAAGGGATGGGAGAGGGGAGAGAGAGGGGGATGGGAGTGTGTATCTGCAAAAGAGAGAGTTTAGGGGATGGGAGAGGGGAGAGAGAGAGTAGCTTAAGAGAGAGAGAGAGAGAGTAGCGGATGGGAGTGTGTGTAAGAGAGAGTAGGGGATGGGAGAGAGTGTGAGAGAGAGTAGGAGGTGGCAGAGAGAGAGAATGGGATGGGGAGAGAGAGAGTGAGAGTAGGGGATGGGAAAGAGTGTGTGAGAGAGAGTAGGGGATGGGAGAGAGTGTGAGAGAGTAGGGAGAGGGAGATAGAGAGAGGGGGATAGGAGTGCATGTGAAAAATCTAGAGAGTAGGGGATGGGAGAGAAGAGAGAGGGGGGATGGGAGTGTGTGTGTGTGTATATGATAGAGAGAGAGTAGGGGATGGGAGAGAGTGTGAGAGTGTGAGAGAGAGTAGGGGGTGGCAAAGAGAGAGTACAAGATGGGAGAGACAAAGTGAAAGGATGGGAAAGAGTGTGAGAGAGAGTAGGAGGTGGCACAGAGAGAGAGAGAGAGAGAGAGAGTGCGAGATGAGAGAGATAGAGTGAAAGGATGAGAGAGAGTGTGAGAGAGAGTTGGG
The DNA here is from genome assembly GCA_028749045.1 of Cupressus sempervirens. Classification (NCBI taxonomy): domain Eukaryota; kingdom Viridiplantae; phylum Streptophyta; class Pinopsida; order Cupressales; family Cupressaceae; genus Cupressus; species Cupressus sempervirens. The sequence continues at coordinate 109,412,817 of CM053793.1, read as the reverse complement.
GATGGGAGAGAGTGTGAGAGAGAGTTGGGGATTGGAGAGAGAGAGAGTAAGAGTAGGGGATGGGAGAGAGAGAGTAGAGAGGGAGAGAGAGAGATAGTAGGTGGTGGGAGAGGGGAGAGAGAGAGAGAGTAGCCCAAGAGAGAGAGAGTAGCGGATGGGAGAGAGGGGCGGATGGGAGTGTGTGTAAGAGAGAGTAGGGGATGGGAGAGAGTGTGAGAGAGAGTAGGAGGTGGCAGAGAGAGAGAATGGGATGGGAGAGAGAGAGAGAGAGTGAGAGTAGGGGATGGGAGAGAGTGTGTGAGAGAGAGTAGGGGATGGGAGAGAGAGAGTAGAAAGTAGGGGATAGGAGAGGAGAGAGAGAGGGGGATGGGAGTGTGTATCTGTAAAAGAGAGATTTTAGGGGATGGGAGAGAGAGAGTAGTAGATGTGAGAGTGTGAGAGAGAGTAGGGAGATGGGGGAGAGAGAGAGAGAGAGTAAGAAGTGGGAGAGGGAGGATGGGAGTTTGTGTGAGGGATCTAAAGAGTAGGGGATGGGAGAGGAGAGAGGGTGAGAGAGATAGAGAGAGTAGGCGGTGGGAGAGGGAGAGTGAGAGAGAGTAAAGGATGGGAGAGGGGAGAGAGAGAGAGTGTAGGGGATGGGAGAGGGGAGAGAGAGTAGGAAGAGAGAGAGAGTAGGGAGGGTGGAGAGTGATGGGTTCTCACATAGTGCGTATGCGCTATAGCACATACACGCTATGTGAAATCACCTAAAAATGGTCAAAAAACAACTTTGGGGCCCATTTCATTCATTCTCTGCTTTTGTTCTGTTCTACACTCTGTTATCCCAACAGAAATTGCGTGTTTCAACACAACAAACACTCTTTCAAGGTGGCAAACACTTTTGGAAGCTAGCAAACACCAAATTCAATCATTGGATACATGATTTGAAGACTTTTTGAATATTCCTTGTATAGAAAAGGTTAGTGCAATCTATTTTAAATATTGTTTGTTGATATATAGATACAAATTTGATTATAATTTGACATGTTTAATATATAGTGAATTCATTGAAATTTGTATGTTTCAATGAAATGTTATTTCGAAATGGTTAGAAATTTGACAAGTCATTTTATATATATTGTGTATTCATTCAAATAATTATAATTTTTATATGTATTTGAATAATTTGTAATTTACACATTTTAAGTAATTCAAATGTTTGAATAATTTGACATGTAGAATTCATCATCATGCCAAGGAAGAAACCAAAAAATCAAACAAATGAAGATAGGGAGAGAGATTTGGCAATTAAAAGAGACAAAATGAAATTACTACGCGAGCAAAGAAAATTGCAAAGCAATAATGAAGAATTGACTTTCAAAGAGGATCAAGAACCACCAGTACCAAGAAACAAAGAGGAAGAATTGGAAAGACAAAGAGAATGAATGAGACTGTTATGCTCAAGAAGACAATTGAATTGTGAAGCTACACCATCTTCTAAAGTTGGAGTCATATTGTCCACTACACCATCTTCCAATGTTGAAGTCATATCATCCTCTCATGTTGAAGAGACATCGATTTGTAGATCCGACGATATACACACTCCATCATGTCATGTTGAAGGCACAACATCAACACATCAAGTAGGTAATATTCCATCTTTTGCATCTTATTGCCAAGACACATCATCTTTGGTTCAAGGTACGCAATAACTCAACCTTATGTTGATGTTCAAAATGTTGAGAGAATTGAAGAGATTATAACACCTTCTAGAATTCGTTTTAGAAGACCAAAATATTTGATTGATATTGATAGTAACATTTTGAAATCAATGCCTGACAAGATTATCAAGCGTACTTGTCAAAGAAAAGTTAATCGTATGTGGAGATTATTTTTTGATGAATTAAATATTACAAGTCAATGTCAATTATTTGTTGAAATGATGAGGAATTTAAAATTTAGGCCTATCATGAAGATTCTTGGGCTAAGAACGATGGATGATTCAAATGAAAAAAACATTGTAAAGAATCTAATAAATGCTTATGACAATGTGGGTTGTAAATCATGCACCAAAGATAGTAATATCGCAAGATGAGTACTTACATCGACAATAGTAAGTAGCCAAATGAAGAAATCTCGACTCATGAGAAAGACAAGAAAAACATTAAAAATTGGTAGAGGTACTCTAAGGAGAGCCATGCTAAGGTGTGAGAGATTGGAAGATCCAACAAAAAATGAGTTATGAACATTTAGCGATAGACTACCGTGAAAGGATAAAGAAATTAGTGAAGCCTTGAAATCATTGATCGAAGATTTTTGAAAAAATAACACACGTGCTTCCCCTAATCAAAGAGATGTTGTAAGAAGGAGGATTGGTAGCCAAAATCGCGAGCCACATGCGAAACATTTTTTGGACACAACTCAGACACAATTTTTTGCAAAATTTATTGGTATGTATCCTCAAATTCGAATAAGTCAAAGATTTTTTGAGATGGGTAAACCTTTTTATGTGAAGATAAATCACACACGCACAACTTGTTGTAGGATACATATTGAATTTTCTAACCATTTTGATGTTTTTAGGCATATATGCGTAATTTTGCATTCTCAGTTTGTTTTGTAGGATTTTGACATAAATGAGCCACCAAGATCTTCAAGGGAATTCATATCCAACATTTAATGTGAAATAAGGGACGGCCAAATTTTACAAGACATCATGCTTGGATGGTACGTGCTTATTTTGTGGTTCTTTGCAACTTTTATCAACTTGTCAACATATGGATAGTACACATGCAATTGGAAATGAAATAGTAGATTAAAAAAAATTTAAGACAGTGACATATGCTCTAAAATATGGAAAACATGGTAAAAGATGTGATTTAGTCATTGAAAAGATTCCAGTGTATGAGTTCATGAAGATTTTTCATGAAAACATTATTTATGAGTATGCAAGGCATACCCATAGAGCTCGATGGCTGGATTTGCAATTCAAGTTGTGCAAGGATACGTTTCCATTGGATACCATTGTTTCGGTTGTAGATTTCACAGAGAACTACACACTACAACCACAAAATGAGGTGCAAGCAAAGTATTATACTTCTCAACAAGTTTCCATATTTGTTCACATAACATTCATGCATTCACCTACAAGTACAGAGGATGACAGGAAGATTTTGAGGGAGTACCATTTTTACATCAGCAATGATCGATCACATTCTACAGAGTTCGTACATGGTTGTTGTCAACTATTTTATGGAGATTTGGCTAACAAGGGCATCACATATCGTCAGCACATTATTTGGTCAGACAATTGTGCATCTCAATTCAACAATGCATGGATGTTCTATTGGTTGAGCAGGATGCACAAGTTATGTAGAATTCAATACATGTGGAATTTCACAGAGGCTGGTCATGGAAAGGGAGAGCATGATGGTGCAAGCGCATGCATCAAAAGAGCCTTAGCTCATGAAGAACTAAAGTACAAAGATGGAGAAATATTGACAGATGCAAAATCCATCGTCCAATGGTGTAACGCTACAATGGGTCTAGGTAAGGAAGGTGAGTCTACGGTTCGTAGATTTTTTTGGTTGATAGATAATACTAACATTGCACCATATCAGGATTGTTGCACACTAAAAGGATCTAGTGAGTTGCACTCTTTTAGAAGCTCTGATGCAGGTTCATGGAGTATCCACACATGAAAAATGGCATGCTATTGTCCATCATGTGCAGAGGAAAATTGGGATGACTGTGAGTCGACTGAATGGGTGGACAAATGGGATATACGGGTTTTGGACCCAATTGACACCTATCGTCCCCCACAAGCACTGGAAATGGTACAGATAGAATTTTCTATTGACTTTGACCGCTTGTCTGCTCTCGTGCAACCTGGTAATATATATATATATATTTATATATCTTTGTAGTTTCAATATGTAACTTTATAACTTTTACGCAAGTATTTTCTGAATTAATGACCACATTTTGTACATTTGTCACTGCAGGCCATGTTTTTGCTATTATTGCACCTGAAGACAATGAAGAAGGGACAGATTATTATTTGTGTCGTTGTGTTCAAGCCAAACAAAAATTGGATTACTCGGTTATAGATGGTGAAGGTTTAGAGTACCTTGGGAGCAATCACATACCCCTTTTTATGCACTCAAATTTTAGGGAAAACTATGCAAATACTTCTTAAATGGTTTCGAAACTCAACTTTTTAGATGGAAATGGTTATTATAGACTCAAACCAACAAGAAAAATCCCAAACTTGAGGTTTCTCAACACTCAACAATCAAATTTCAAAACTGTTACCAGAACTTACTACTAGGACAATTTCTAGTTTTAACGGTCAAACTCCCAAACCATACAAAGGACCCCCCACTATTTTTGTATTTTTAAACACTATTTTTGGAGACCTACAATAAACTCTCTCACTTTTTGGAGATCACACTCCATTTTCATTTTACGACACCATCTCGGGTGATGCTAAAACTTGCAATGTCGGCTAGTACAAAGTTGCCAACTGCCAATCTCTCTCACCTTTCCTCGTGGGATCGAACTGTCTACTCTATTAGCTTTACGTGGCTAGGTAAACCCTATCCTGAACCTCATACTATCCCCTTCAATTCTTGAACGTTCTCAGGCACGCTGAACCCGAATGTCCCTAAGGGTCACTAAATGCCACAGGGCTGTGATCTTTGATGGGGCATATCTCGGAGCTCGTGTGAGATATGGATGAGATTCCAATTCCTACAGGACCATGTTATAGAGACCTACAATAACCTCTCTCACTTTTTGGAGATCACATTTTATTTTCATTCTACAATGCCATCTCAGGTGATGCTGAAACTTGTAGTGTTGGCCAGTACAAAGTTGCCAACTGCCAAATCTCTCTCATCTTTCATCGTGGGATCAAACTGTCTACTGTATTAGCTTTGGGTGGTCGAGTAAACCCTATCCCCAACCTCTTCCTATCCCCTTTAGTGATCGAACATTCTCAAGCATGCCGAACCCGAATGTCCCTAAGGGTCACTAAATGCCACAGGGCTACGATCTTTGATGGGGCATATCTCGGAGCTCATGCGGGATATGGATGAGATTCTAATTCCTATAGGACCATGTTATAGAGACCTAAAATAACCTCTCTCACTTTTTGGAGATCACATTCCATTTTCATTCTACAATGCCATCTCGGGTGATGCTGAAACTTGTAGTGTTGGCCAATACAAAGTTGCCAATTGCCAAATCTCTCTCATCTTTCGTCGTGGGATCAAACTGTCTGCTCCATTAGCTCCAGGTGGCTGGGTAAACCCTATCCCCAACCTCTTCCTATCCCCTTCAATGCTCGAACATTCTCAGGCACGCTGAACCAGAATGTCCCTAAGGGTCACTAAATGCCATAGGGCTGCGATCTTTGATGGGGTATATCTCGGAGCTCGTGCGAGGTATGGATGCAATTCTAGTTCCTATAGGACCGTGTTGTAGAGACCTAAAATAAAATCTCTCACTTTTTGGAGATCACATTCCGTTTTCATTTGACAATGCCATCTCGGGTGATGCTGAAACTTGTAGTGTTGGCCAGTACAAAGTTGCCAACTGCCAAATCTCTCTCATCTTTCGTTGTGGGATCAAACTATTTGCTCCATTAGCTTCGGGTTGCCAATTAAGCCCTATCCCCAACCTTGTCTTGTCCCCTTCAGTGCTCGAATGTTCTCAGGCACGACGAACTAGAATGTCCCTAAGGGTCACTAAATGCCACAGGGCTGTGATATTTGATGGGGTATATCTCGAAGCTTGTGTGAGATATGGATGAGATTCCAATTCCTACAGGATTGTGTTGCAGAGACCTACAATAACCTCTCTCATTTTTTGGAGATCACATTCCATTTTCATTCTACAATGCCATCTCGGGTGATGCTGAAACTTGTAGTGTTGGCCAGTACAAAGTTGCCAACTACCAAATCTCTCTCATCTTTCATCGTGGGATCAAACTGTCTACTCCATTAGCTTTGGGTGGTCGGGTAAACCCTATCCCCAACCTCTTCATGTCCCCTTCAGTGCTCAAACGTTCTCAGGCACGCTGAACTAGAATGTCCCTAAGGGTCACTAAATGCCACAGGGCTGCGATCTTTGATGAGGCATATCTATGGGCTGTCAATACTTTGACTATACTTTAAGTCAACGATTATCAATATGTGAAAACATGGAACTCATTGTATTTTGAAGTACTGAGAAGATGGCCTTGCCCTTCCCCAGGAGTTTCAAAAATGGGAGACATTAGCTAAGAGAGTGAAAATGTTACTATCGCTTCAATGCACATGACGCAATTGGAAATGCAAATTTTGATGGTAATCATTTTGTGATAAGGGAGAGACTAGGGATGATCATTGTTACTATCTCTTTAGTAGTGGAATTTTGTTTTCTCTTGAATTTGGTGGTGGGGGATCAGTGGTAAGTCTCCTTGGATATTCCTTCTTATGATGTTAGTGACAAGTGTTACTCTTTGAAAACACTTGTACAATCTTTTTTAAATTATTAGATAAAAATAGAGAATTGTAAGTGTTAAACATGATTAGCCTTTAGTTCCTAGAAGATCTTTATTTCCCCATCAATGCATTTAGAAAGTTAAGTTTTAAGAAGATCATAAATAGAAAAAATTAGAGAAGTGATTTAAACATTTATATTGATTGGAAACACGCGAGTCTTGAGTTTCCTCTACCTTTTAAGTAACGCTCCTTAGCTAGCAGACCTAATTCCACATTCCATAAGACTGTCATTGCGCTAAAGATTTAGGAAACCAACTGCTCTAAGATAAAGCTTCCTGGTCAATAATAATCTAGCCTATTGAGGAACATAATACTTCTCAATTAAAATTGTGTTAATTCAGTATTAATTTTGTAATTAACTACAATTTCAGTATCTGTGTACAGGGGGTGACTGAGAAAACTATTTGAGGTCCAATTTGAAAATATATTTGTAAGGATCTTGACCAAGGTTCGCAACTTCAATGATTAATACATTCATTCAAGCCAGAACCTCACTACAAAATAATAATATATAAAAAGGGTAGTGAATAACGTCATTTCTAGACCCAAATCAACCAATGAAAGTCAAATTAGCATAATGTGGAACAACAATATATGCATTGAGTGGGTTGTCATAAAAAGGCTTCATAATAAAATTCATGTCTAGAATGAAAAGACCTTAAAGAACATTTATGCTTGTAACATAAATGGCCATTCAAAACTGAATATGATTACAATATGTGAAATAGCATTACAAGAACTTGTAATGCTCTTGTGAACATCGTGTTAATTCTTGTAAGAATCCCTAAGATGCTTTGTTATACTCAAAATTTTGTTGAAATTGAATTAATTTTTATCCTGTCGGTTAATTGGCTTAGGGTGATATATGCTTCTTGGATGGAATAATGAGTTCATGATTAACTCTGTATTAAGATTCATAGCATCTTCTAGTTATTTGCAAAGGAAATTTATAAATTACTTGCTAATGTCATATGGCTTGCTTGAGAAAGATGTCCGTGTTCTTATTGATGGGTACTAATGACTATCCACATTTAGTTCTTCAATATCCTATTTGACAACCTTTCCATAGACATTTCTTTGCCATACTAAGTATTTTTGAAAACATATTTGAGTAGAAGGACTACAGTAGATACTACATGATGTTTTAACAAATAAAGTAATGGGTTAAAGATTATTATTTCCAAGGTATTATGTCATAGTATTTTAATTGTAATGATCTTAGACTAATGATATTCTTGAAGGTAACTTCGACATGCAACAAGAAAGACAACCTACAGCTAAGGCTATATTGTGCCTACAACCAAAGCCATAAATGCTCATAGCCAAAGCCACTAGTGCACATAGCCAAAGCCATCGATGCTTATAGCCAAAGTTACAAGTGTTCATAGCCAAAGCCATGAGTACATGAAGTCGATGATCACAATTGTTTACAACTATTCACCAGAAACAGCTTCTTTGCAGTTTTTGAGAAATACTAATAAAGCAAAAAAGAACATCTACTAGTTGGTCGACATAATGACAACTCTCTAGCAATTGAATTTAATTTCATACATGCACATATCTAATTTAATGTCATACACGAACATATCTAATTTAACGTCATACATGAATAAACATATAATATAAAATGATAACCAATAATGTCATATACATTAACAAACACATAATATATTATGATAACCAATAATGTCATATATGAACAAACATATCATATATTAACCAATAATGTCATACATCAAACATGTCATACATCAAATATAGAATGTCATATGTGCATCAAATGTGTATCGAATATGTCTCTCAGATGCCTATATATATACATGGGGAAGGAAACAAGTCTCTAAATATATGTATCAAATATCTCAACTACATCTTTTCCTTCCCACAAGGGGAAGGAAGTAAGTCTCTCGACGTCCTCTGCCGTCGTGTGGAGGGAGATAGTGGAGATGATGGGGCCCTCCTAACACACTCACTTGACCTCTTGTTGAGGGTCTTCTCCAGGTCCAACTGATACAAAGAAAGTAGATATGAATCAATATTTATTATACATTGAAATCAAATATATGTACTCACAAAATTAATTATTTTCTTACCGCCAACAAATAGTCACTCTGTAAGTCCACCTTAAATGCTCATGGATGATCAAGTGTGACAAGACCCTACAAAAATTTAATAAATATAATCACTTATAAATAACATTAGAAATTTTGAGATTAACTATTAAAAACAACAACTAAAACGAAGAAAATTCTTTCATACCTCTGTCAGTGGCTGTGAGCTAGCCACAGTTGCGGCCACTCCACTATCAACAGACTGTCGCAGATGAGGAGGTGTGTCCAACATCATGAGCTGCATGTCATACAATACATGTTATATCTAACATGAAACATGGAATAAATATAATCAAATGAATTAAATTAACATGAAACAACTGTACCTGTGTGAAGCTCATATGATGTCTCTGCTCTGCGTCTGTGGTAAAGGTTGAGGGTCTTGTGGAGAACTGATGCACATGCATATTTTTTTTGGTCAATCCTTAATATGATTACGTAATAAATATATGTATTAATTAAAATGATTAAATTGATACATACCTCAGGACTTGTCGAAGGGACAAAAACTGGGCCTAGAGGATCGCTGCTAGGCTCAAGAACACTTTAACCCTAAATTTTGAACAATGTCAATAAATCCTAATTAATTAATCATTCACTATACATATGAAATGTGATCAAATTAGTAATTTACCTGTGTGTCAATGCCAAATGTCTAGTTCAGGAACTGATCGGTGAGAAGCCCATCATCTGCACCATCTCCGACATGAGTGCCAAATGTGCATAGGGATCCGAATGAAGTTCACATGTGATCACGACGTATAGAAGGCTCCCCCTCAACTAATGGGTTCATGGAATGGATGAGGGTCTGCGTCAAAGCATTAATGGTCCCTAGTGTGCTGGCCTCTACATGTTCCTTCACAACTGAAGGAATAATCACATGCTCACGTTGTGGATGGACCACGGCTGCCCTAACTACATTAGGGTCATGATGTGCTCTTGGCCTCTCAAATGATGACCCCCCACCTCTACCCTGGGAGTCTAACATATCAAAATAATTGGGGATCTCCCCAAGGACAAACTCACAATATAATTTCTTCAAAAAATACATGGGGACCTTGTGATTGTTGCAAGGAGGGGCATCAAAAACCATCTACCATCTATCCCAAAAATTATTTCTAATAGAATCATGTATGCACTAATGGATGGGGAATTGTTTAGTACCCTCTCTAACAGTATTTTGCTCACCGGGTTTTCTAAATAATGCACATATACTACCTTTTGGTATTTCCTTTTTTCTAACATCTTCATATGACAATTTATTTGCATAAAATCTTTTTTGTTCATCCCTCTTAGCCCGCCAAATATCTAACTGACCACTAACTGAGGCTATCTGAGTGTTAATGGATTCGAGGGATGATTCCAATTGAGCCCTCATTGGATTGGTTTGTCCGAATTCTTTCAACCGAGCAATGATTCCTTCTAATTCAGTTTTGCCTCTCTCTATTTCATTTGTTAGATTTTCTTGTGTACCTGGTGGAGGTCTTGCAATTGGTTCGGATTGTGGAATTTGTTCTTCTTCTTGAGGAGGGTTTTGGTTTTGGGGTTCTTGAGGGTTTTGATGTTCTTGTGGATTTTTCTGCTGATTATGAACATTTCCTGATAAAAAATCAATTAAAATTCAAATAAATAAACAAATCTAAATGAAATTTGTAAAAAACCTACAAAAGAATATAAAAAACTTACAAAACAATATGAAAAATATATCAAACAATGCAAAGTTAGGTTTATATCACTTATGGCATCGTCGTGGGTGCGCTTGTGGTCTTGGATTTCATCGATGAGGAGGCATTTTCGCAAATGGTGAAAAAATGTTGAGTCTTCAACTCGCGTACGCGCTGCTCGCTGTAGGAGTAGAAGAAAATGTTGATGAAAATGATGGGCTGTGGGTTTGCAGCCCATCATATATACTTTTTATTTTTAAAAAGCGCGTATGCACTATAGCACGCACATGCAATAGTGCGTACGTGCTTTTTAAAATAGGAAAAAAAAATTTCCTTGTCACCTTTTTGGCACCACAACTTGGTGCATATGCCCTTATGTAGGGATTTAGGACATGACAGATAGATTTGGGTCCATGGAATATGTAGGGAAGACCAACACTATTGCTTTGGGTAGTGTTGGTCCTATAGTAGTGTTGGTCCTACTAGTTGTCCTCTGGATGGTGGTCAGAAGCTAGTAGATGGGAACCCAAGTGGATGGAAGAATGCGCTTATGGGTTCCTTAATGGTTAATGTCCCTATGAAGGATCCCATAATTGCCCATGGCATAGATGGTCCTATGATCTCCCTCCCTAATAGCTTGGTGGAAAGTGTGACCTTTGGCCTCAAAATTTGTGTTGTAGGCAGATTCATTTCCTTTAGACCCATAAACGAGATGGTTCATAAATGGGTGAATCATAAATGGAAAGTTAGGGGTAGTGTGGGAATTTTTGCTATGCCTAGTGGCCTCTTCTATTTCAAAATCATGATAGAGGAGGCTATCAATCTCATACTTTTAGGGACCTGGTATTATGGGAAACATTGTCTTGCCTTAACTAAGTGGTATCCAGGCTTTGATACTAGTGCAGAGTTAAATAAGCTAGCTCCAATCTAGGTTAGATTACCTAAATTGCCCCTTGAATTTTGGGATGAGAAGATCCTAAGGTGGGTGGGGAACTCTTTTGGTCATTTTGTCATAGTGGACAAAGTGACTATGAAAAAATCATGACTAGTTTATGCCATATTCTGTGTGAATGTAGCCTTGAATTGAGCAATCCTAACTGTGGTTACTCTAAAGACCAATTGGGGTGAGAAAGTCCAACCCATTGAATATGTAAATGCGGGCCTATTCTATCAAAAATGTGGTCAATTTGGACACCTTATGGTTGATTGTAAGGTCCAAATACAAAAGGATAAAAAAAAGGAGGGCTCCCCAGGTATTGTTATGGAATTTGTGGGAGAACTGTCGAAAGTCCCAAGATTGGAGGAGGGAATTACTGAAACATACATTATGAAGGATACCCTAGAGCTATCCACCCTAGATAAAGGACCAACAGAGCATATTGATACCAGGGAGGGGGAAGCTTTAGAGGATAAGAAGAAATTGAAAGAATACCCTTTTAGATAGGAGTTGGAGGAACTATTGAGTTCACGCATGGGGGGAGTTAAGGAAGGAGATTTGTTGGAAGAAGGAAAAATAGTAGTTTTCCACCCCCTTCCTTGTTCCCTAGCAAAACAAGTAAGTAAGAACCTACAGGAACTTATGGCCACAGAATGTGACACCCAGGACAGGGTTTGTACCCCCCTAAGGATGGTTAAAACTTCCCCAGTGGAGATTGCAGCTAGAGTAATGAAAAGCATTGACAAGGCTGAAAAGGAGCTTAGCCCCACCTCACCATAGGAGGGGGATAATGGGGAATGGGAGGTTTAAAAAAAGAAGAGAAGGGGGTAAAAAATCTAGATATGGGGGCATCTAGGATAGCTAGAAGACTATCTAGCAGAGCAACTAGGACAAAAACAAGCAGCAAGGGATGTGGCTAGTGGTAAGCAACTTACATTGGAGACCATAACTAGAGGTAAGAAATGAAATTCCTCTCTTGGAGTTTAAAGGAGTTAAATAATCCCTAGAAGCAATATGCTCTAAAACAATGCATATATCAGGAAAAAGTTGATTCTGTGTTAATACAAAAAACTAAGATGTCTAGTGCTAATTTTGATAAAATTGTTAGCCATGTTTGGCTGGGTGCTACTTATATGCATATGGAAGCGGAAGGAGCCTCACAGGCTATTGCTATGCTATGGAACCCATATTCCATGATGGGAGTTGAGGTTTGGAAGGACAACTTTTTCTATAATAACTGATTTCCAAACTAGTATTTAACATTGGGGGCTCATCAATATTTATGCTTCTAATAGCAAGGTAGGGAGAAAGGAAACATATGATAAGCTGGTCAAGATTTTAGAAACAATGAAGGATAAACAAGTAATGTGTATGGGAAACTTTAATACCCTCCTTTACCATTCAAAGAAATTAGGAGGTAATAGGGACTTCCCTAAAAGCTTGTAAGATCTTAATGATTTTATGAGCAAGATGGACTTTACTGATGTGGAACTAAGAGGGAATCCATTTACTTGGACCAATAATAGAAAGGGGAGAGACCTTATCCAGGTTTGAGTTGATAGGTTAATGGTGACAGGGAACTAGAATCGAATTGGCAATTCCCTTCTGGAGAACCTCACTAGAACTGCTTCTGATCATTCCCCCTTAATCTTTCTATGGGAGGATGGTTTTAAAAATGGGTCACATTTTAGATATGAAAAAATATGGTAATCTCACCTAGAATTTAAAGACACAGTTTAGGAATGGTGGAATATAAGGATAGACAGTACTACAATGTATAGACTGACCCAAAAACTTGATAACATAAGGAGAAATGTTAAGGGCTGGGCTAAGAGCTCCTTTGGATTCTTGTTTAAAGTCAAAGGTGAAGTGGAGGAAAAAATGAAAAAACTCCAAGGGGAGATTGATGAAGGAATTAACCTAAAAAGTGCTACTCAGGAAGAAGAGGAATATAGAAAAAGGTGGAAGGATATTATTTTGAGGGAGGAAATTTTTTAGAAACAAAGATCAAGAATCCAATGGTTAACTGAGGGTGATAAAAGCACTACATTTTTCCATGGGTCAACCTCTAACCATAAAAGAAGAAACACAATCAGCAAGTTGGAAGGTGAAGAGGGAAGGATTTATATGGATCGAGAGGAGAAGGGAAGACATGCAGTGGAATACTTTAGCATGGCTTACATTAAGGACAATAAAGTAGGAACTCTGGTGATCAAAAGAAGCTTGATTAATACGATCTTGTAGGTGGTAGGCGTGTTGGAAAACCATCACATTCTAGGAAACATCACAAAGGAAGAGGTGAAATGTGTGGTATTTTCTATGAAAGCATATAGGGCCCCTAGTCTGGATAGTTTCCCTGCAGCTTTCTTCCAACATTTCTAGGAGGTGGATAAATCTAAACTGGTTTGGGCTACTAGAGATTTTTTTCAAACTGGGAAGATGCTAAAAGGATCAATACGACTTTTATTGCTTTAGTCCCTAAAACTCTGACACCTTTGAGCCTTTTGGATTTTAGACCTATAAGCCTATGTAACATTGTTTATAGGATGTTTGATAAAGTCCTAGTTAATATAATAAAGCCTTTTTTGGAAAAAATTATTGGTGCTCCACAGAAAGGATTTGTTTTGAGGAAAAAAATCCTAGATGCGGTGATAACCAGACATGAGATCATTCGTTCAATGGAAAAAAATAAAAGACCTAGAATGGCCTTCAAACTAGATATCTCCAAGGTCTATGATAAGGTTAAGTGGTATTTTCTATATGATGTGCTTGAAAGGGTGGAGTTTAATGACAAGGTACCAAATTTGATTAAGATGATGGTTGGCTCAGTTCAGTACTCTGTTCTTCTAAATGGTTCCCCCTAGGGAAATTTTGGAGCACAGAAAAGTCTACGATAGGGTGACCCACTTTCTCCCTACCTTTTCATTATGGTTGCTAAGGTCTTAGGGAGGTCTTTCTCTAAACTAGTCAATATAGGTTGTGTCAAAGGGGTGAAGCCTACTACTACTGCGGATACTAAAGTCTTGCAACATTTTGTAGATGACACATTCATTTTCAAAGAATCTTCAGTTATCAAGGCTGAAGCTTGGAAGACTATTCTTTGCAATTATGAAGAGATCTTAGGTTAGCAAGTTAATTAGAACAAGAGTAAGATCCATTTCTTTAATACTAATGCTTCATTACAAAGTAGGATTAAGAACATTTTGGGTTGTCAGTCTACCAACCTCCTAGATACTTATCTTGGCCTATTGCTAACTACTAAAGAGGTGACTAATGACTTCTAGAATACTATAGTGGAAAGAATTTGGAAGAAACTTACAAGCTAGAAAGGGAAAATTTTAAGCAATGTTGGCAAATTACAATTGCTCTCGGCAGCACTACAGGGTATTCCTACTTACTTCCTATCCCTATTCAAAATCAACCAAAATATGGCTAACAAGATTGAGAGCATACGAAGTAATTTTCTTTGGTCAGGAAAAGAGGAGAAAAATAAATTGAGCTTGGTCAACAGGGAAGAGGTTTGCAAGCCATAGGAGAGAGGGGGGTTGGGAGTAAGAAGAATTTCTGACCTTAATAAGGCCCTCCTTATGAAGATTGGCTGGAGATGGTAGAAGATAATACAGATTGGGGTAGTATTTTGAAAGCTAAATATCTGTTAAATTCCCCTTTCAATTGGAATCTCTTCAATAATGGTCTTCTAGGAGGCTCCAAAATCTAGATGAATATTGTTAATACTAGAGGATTATTGAGGGAAGGGACAAGGTGGATAGTGGGGAATGGTCATAGCATCAGATTCTGGAAAGACAATTGGATGGGAGGGAAACTGCTGGTTTTTAGTAAATTTAAAAGACTAATGGGCTTACTAAAGGAAGACATGGGAAGGAAGGTGGAGGACTATATTGATTAGGCGAGGAAGTGGAGGAAATTATATAAAGATACTTACTCCCAGGAGGATATTCAACTTCTCAAGGAGTTGGAAGAGCTGATAAGAGCACAAAGACCCCCAATTCTGATCCACAAGGATGCAAGAGTTTGGGACTTAACTTCATGTGGTAAATTTATAGTCAAATCAACTTACAAGAACCTCTATCCACCATCATGGAGTAATGTATGGATTAATAAACTTCTCCCTAAAATTAATTTCTTTTGGTGGATGGTTCAACATGGTAAAATTTTAACTATAAACAATTTGAAAAGAAGGAGTTTTTATATAACAAACCGATGCTATCTCCACAAGGAAAAGGAGGAGAGTATTTCTCACCTATTCCTTGAGTGCTAGTATGCATTAAGGTTATGGGCTATGGTGTGGGAGACATTTAGTCTAAATTGGGTTATGAAAGATAAATTATGTCAATTCATGAAGAACTAGTGCTACCCCTTCTACCACCCAAAATTGGTCTTTCTATGGAAAATTGTTCCGCCATATATTTGTTGGCATATATGGAAAGAAAGAAATAACATAATATTTTGGGAGGAGGAAAAACCAGTGGAGGTGGTTTTTGAAATAATGGAGAAATTGCTGAGGGAAAATATCAAGGTTGCCAAATGTAAGATACCAAAGGAAGAACGAGGTAGGCAAGAAGGGCAATTTGCTGAAAGATGGGGTATTCATGAGGATTTTTATCTTTTTGATAACTCAAAAATGTTAAGGAGACAAAAAATGAGATCAAAACTACTTACCCTTACACAATTCAAACTAAATTTCAATGCTACCGCTAGAGGAGGTATAGGAGCAGCGAGTGGAGTGCTGCAGGATGAGAATGGTGATGTGCTACTATTCTATGCTAGGAAGGTGTGGAATGGAAGTAATAATTTGGTTGAGGCAATGGCTTTGCTTTTCAAGCTTTAGTTAATTAGAAAAATGCAACTTAAGGAAATAAACATAGAGGGGGACTCTAAATTAATTATTGATTTGGTTAATGGAGTGTCCCAATTGGGGTGGAATATGTGTACTCTCATTATGGACATTGGGCATATTTTAGAAGGGATGGAAAGTGTCCAGCTGTAACACATCTACAGGGAAGGAAATAGGGTGGATGATGCGGTAACTACCATGGGGTTTAAATTAATGGTAGTCACGTGCTGCAAAAATATGGAAAATCTAAACAGGGATATTAAGTCCTTGGTATGGAAGGAAAGAGAGGAGAGTATCATTTAATTAAGGCTATTAAATTTAATATTGGGGCCAAATTTGGCAATCTTTTCCTTGGAGAATCGAAGCGCGCTAAATTTAATAAAGGTTTTAGGGAAATAAGGAGAAGACGTGGCCATACTAATGGAAAAATAAATGAATGCAATTTAAGAAGAGTGTCATTTCACCATTATGGTAACACATTGCAAAATTCAAATTACTTCCCTTTTGAAAATATGAAGGATATCATTGTTCAGATTGTCAAAGATTTTCGGGGTGTTAAAATTATGATGATAAACAAATGTGATTCCCATAATGAATTCACAAGGGATTTTGAAGTTTATCGAGCATGGGCTTGTACAACCTTTTTGGTCATAGTTGAGAGACTCAGGGATGATAGTATTCATGATGTTTTTGCAGACAAGGAGGTTCAGATGCGAATCACTGAGTTGGGGGAACTGGAAATTGGCGGGGAAGATATGGGTGGAGATTTGAATAAGCTGGAGCCCACAAAAATTGAGAACTTCAAAGACAAGATGGCTACCTTGTTTCTTTTAAAAGAGGGGGGTTTTCTACCTTACATGTAGTTGATGGTGAGGTATGACGAGAATTATGCCCTCCAGTTCGTCAATCGGTGGAATGACCACAAGGAAACCATTAATGGAATCACATTTCAAGTTAATGAGGAAGTAATTGCCATGGCTACTAGTCTTTCAATGAAGGGGGAAAAAATGGAGAAAGGTCACTAAAACTTTTGACGAGGCTAGTATGAGTAGTTTTTTTGTGGAGAATGAGGAATTGGTGCACTATAGAGGAGGATTTAAGAGGGATAGGTTGCCAGCTCCATGGGATGATGTTTGCTTGGTTCTCATGAAATAACTCACACTGGAGGGTAGTTTTGGTGTTTACTACTACTACCATTTTCCCTTATTGAAGCATTTTAGAAATAGGGATTTTATTTCTATCCCATTTTTTTTGCTACATTCTCTAGAGGATATGGTCATTAATGTTACATAAAAGAGGAATAAGGGGCTTAACTTCACCATTATCCACCAAGGCCTAATCTTTCGCCTATACCAATTCCATCTTGCCCTTTTCCCCCTTAGGGTGGTGGTGGTTGATAACCAGCACCACCGGAAATATTCACACCTGAGTACCAATGCCAGTACCAAAATTCATACCCCGTGACCCCCCTAGTTGTGAAAATAAGAAAATGAAGAAACCTGATATGACTGTGGAACAAAAGGGCAATAAAAAAATTAAAGTGGAAAAACCTATGGAGGTCGAAGAGGAGGGCTCAGAGGAGGAGGCAGGCAGAAAGGGTAGGAGGAGATCAGGAAGACTTGCCCAATCTCAAGCATGATGCAAGAAAAAATCTAATAGATTCAGGGTTGAGGAGATGGAAGAGGAGAGCTCAGAAAATAATGAAGAGGAGAGGGAGGAGGAGGATAACTCTAATTCCAAGAGAGAAAAAGGGAAGGAGGAGGTTGAAAAAAGTGTTAACTCTAAGGACAATTGTGTTGATAATGCCCAGATGTCTGCGAAAAATACTCAGCTGCCGGTTGGAAATGCTGTTACCACAGAGACTACCCATGTGTTGGCCAGCTTCGCCTTACAACCCATTAATTTTTGTGAAGATAGTAGTACAAAGTGGATTCCTCCCCCATTACCATTTCCTCCCCGATTGAGGAAAAATCTAAAGTTTTAACTAACCCAAAGGTTTTGTAGGTTGATAACCAAGTGGAAAAATCTAAAAAAGAAGCGAAAAAGGTAGGAATGGAAAATAAGGAGGAGACTAAGGAGCAATTGGAGGGGTATGCCAAATTGGGAAAGCAAGTTAAAATTTTAGAAGAAGGGTTCACCACCTTCTCTAAATTTTCTCTAAAGGTCACTCACGCTACTGCAACCATCCTCCAACTACTAGGACATGAGAAAGAAGAAGCAGGAATGGACATGGAGGATCATAAGCTTCTTTTTAAATTCCTTGCTGATGATTGGACTCAGGTTCTTCTAGCTGGGAAGGGAAAGGAAAAAACTGAGAATTAAGTTTGTTAGTTTTAAGGGATCCTTGGATCCAAGTTGTTTTATGTTAATTTATTAGTACTTGTTTTGCTGGTATCCAACTGTTGCTCAGACTTGGGTTGGCCTAGTTGTGCCAATAGTTTTTATGATGAACTTAAGTAGTATAGCAAACATTATAGACCTCTACTATAGTTTAGTTGTTTCTATTCATAGTAGTATGTTGGTTAGTTACTTGCATAGTATTTTTGTGGCTAAATTGAACTTTAGTATGTTTTTACTTTAGTAGTGTTCATTGTTGGTCTCTACTGGTGATGTGCTGGTTACCAGCATTTTGGTTGTAAGGGCCGATCCCCTTGTTTTTGGTTTCTTTTTATTTCAAAAACATATCACTATATAATTTTTTTTTTACATATTCATTATATAAGTGTTTCTTTACATATTCTAATTTTAACTTTTGCATAAATGCTGTACACAAATTTAATGAAAGGATACATCATACATATGGAGGCGAGTTCTTTAAAAAACCCTATATGGAGATAAGTTATTCTTAGTCAATATTGGTAGGTTGAGTTGACCTTTTTTAATATTTATAATATTAGTAACTCTTTTATTAAAATCTCAAAAATGGTCGTGAGACTTTACAGTCTCGGATGATAAAAAGCTTAGGGTTCTTGTGTGGGTCGAGTTCCCAGGTTTACCCTTGCCATGCTAGCCTTTCATTGAGTCCATTTCCAAAGCCCATGGTAAAGTTGTCACCAAGGAGCTTGAGAAAAATTTAAATGCTTTCCTGCAACGATGTGTTTGCGTCGAGGTGGATCTTTCTAAGGATCTTAAGGATTCTATGGAAATTCAGATTGGGTCTCAAACCTTCTCCCAAAAGGTGCTTTACTTGAATATCCCCAAGACCTGTCATAGGTGCTAGTCCATGGAGCATAAGATCAAGGATTGCCCTCCGACTATGCCTAGGGTGAAGCCCATGCCTAAAGAAGCACCTGCCAAATAGGCCGAAGGGAAAAAAGAAGAATGGGTTACTGTTGGGCGTAAGGGCAAGGCTCCCTCGAATCCCTTGCCCCACAAGCAATCCTATGCTATGGTCACCGTGGTTCCTTCTATCCCTATAGGAGCATCAATTCCAGTCAGTGTAGGGATGCAAGCAACAGACAAAGGAACTACTCCCGAAGGTTCATAGGTTTCAAACCCTGCTAGCTCGCAAGGGAGTAAGGCAACTGCTAGGGTCTCTACCTTGGTTGGGGTGTGTACTCCTCTTGCTGCTTCTTCCATAGCACCACTAACAATGCGGCATTCTCACAATCCTCTTGGATGTGCGGAGATACCAGTGGTGAAACGTTAGGCTATAAGTCCAGAGGGTTTTTCGTCTGACTTCAACCATGTTTCTACCTTCTTGTATAATAGCTACTTCTCTCTTGAGGACAAATATGATATAGAAGAGTTCTCATGAACTTCCTATCATGGAATGTTCGAGGTCTCACAAACCTCCCCAGAAAGTACTATGTTTGGGATGTCTGTTATAGACTTGGTAATTTAGATTTTCTCTATCTACAAGAGGTTAAAATTTCTAGTTTCATGCTTTCTTCGACATGCCACATAATTTGGTAGGATGGCATGATGTTTTCTTCATAGCAAGAAGCTGGCCGAGGTGGTGTATTTGCTCTCCTATCAGGGTATGTGTAGGATAATGGTGTGCCAAAAAGTGGCAATCTAAAAAATCTATAGTTCTAAAATATCTCAAACAATTTCAAAATCTATTCCAAATTTTTTCCCACCCACCTTGATACTAAATGAAAACAAATAATATCTTTATAAGGTGTACTATATCTTTTGATACGAAACCTATATGGTCAACTTTAAAAAATCCTTAAAATGTGCTTTTGGCCTATTTTTATGTGATTTTTACTTCAAACATCTAGTTGATGACTTTTTTTTCACCAAAATTTGATGAAATGAAAAGGGTTTCTTAAGAATGTTCTTATCTTTCCATAAATGTAAGGTTTTTCAAATTAAGAGTTTAGTAAGTAATTATTATCTATTTTCTAATGAAGTTACATATAAAATGTTGACTGACACACTACCTAAAAAACAACTATAATTTTCAAATGGTACAATATTTTTTAAATCCAAAAGATGTGTCACATTCTATGTTTCTTTTGCTATAAGGGAAAAAAATGAAAATTTGAATTTTGTAGAGTTTTGAATCAGTTAAGGTGTTAAAAAATGAGAGTTTTTTTATTCCAAAAATACTAAAGTCAAAAATTAATTAATTATTGTTTATTTGAAATAAAAATACCCAAAAATATGTGTCACATCTAGGCATGAGACTACTACTTATATCTATAATATTATGAAAAATAATTATCATTTGATTTTGATCAAGGTGGTCAAACATATGTCTACTTCTTATTTTTGTTCTAAAATTTTTGTAATATTACATTAAAATTCAAAATTTTGACCAATCAATTTTTATTTTTTTGAAATAAGTCCTAGTAATATAGAAACTAGATTAATTTTGCTAGAGATTCTTTTCTCTCAACTTTTTGATATAAAGTTAATAACAAGTATAAAATTGCACATCAAGTTAATATAACTCTGATTTTCTAATTTTTTATTGCCACTTAAGAGCATAGTTTGGTTGACCATGATCCTGTACATACCCATCACCTCACCTTCATTCTGCTGTTATTTCGCAAGATTCTGACTCCAAGCATAGAATTATTTGGCTTTTACTTTCCATTAACAATCATTCTTTTGGAGTCATTAATGTTTATGCTTCCAATGATGCTATGGAAAGATCCCAGATGTGGCCCTGGCTGGCAGACAACTTGCCTCCAGCTACTTAGGTCATGTGTGAGGAATCTAACATGGTTGAAGTGGCCTCTAACAAAGATGGCATTCTACCTTTTCCTTGGATAGTTGGGGAAAGACAAGCCTAGTATTACATGCACAATAAATTGGGCTTTTTTGATCCCAATACCAACTGCCACCAAGATAGTGGGGTTTGGCACACTTGGTCCAACTTTTGAGCTGGCTCATACCACATATTAAAATGCGTCAATCATGCTATGATCATTGCTCAATATTTTCTCTCTTTTTTTGAGGATCAAGATCTACCTATCATTCCCTTGCTAGATGTAACATTATCTAACCACTATCCCATTTATTTTTTCATTTCTTGGTAAACAACTATCGTAAAGGTGGCCAATTCTCAGTTCTTCCTCAACATGTCTGTGTTGATGCACGATTCCACCATTTCACACATCCTATGTGTCTGGAACTTGGAGCCACATCCACATTCTCAAAGGGGATGGATTCAATGGTGGAATGATGCCATTACCAAAATGACTCGATTCCTGTACATTTATGGGTGACAATTGGCTATGTTCTAAAAATGGTCATATGAAGCCAACATGCTTGCCCTCAAAAAAGCCTCAGAGGCCCTCACCCTAAATCCTTTTGATGTGGACTTACAAATTTAGTTTTCCAACCTTCACCATGAAAAAAAAATTGCTGATAATTATGTTTCTTAGGGAGACCAAATCAAAGCCCATCTGCATTGGTTGGAGGTTGGCAACAAAGCCTCAAAGCAGTTTTTTAGGCTCTTCATGCCTGTCATACAAATGTTGAAATTAAAAAGATCAAACAAGGAAATGCTGTTTGGTCTAGCCTCATTGCCATCCTACAATTATTTTTTCATCACTATGAGAACATGTTTGCTTCGCAAGGAAATTTGGTTGCTCAGGAGGAAGCTCTTAGAAGGTGTATTTCTGTTACTCCAAACTTCCTAGTAGTTGAGCAACATGCTTTTTGTGAGCAATTTCTTTCCCTCCAAGACCTTAAAGAGGTAGTATAATCCATGGAAGATGACAAGTCCCCTAGGTGTGATGGGTTTCCTTGTGAATTCTACAAACACCTCTGGGAGCATATAGGTCTTGATCTACACAAAGTTTATCTTGAAGCCTATCATTCTAAAAGCTTAGGAGCTATTATAAACAAAAGAAATACCAAATTCATACCTAAAGGTAGTGATCTAGAGGACATATGCAATTGGAGACCCATTACCCTTCTAAATGTATCTTATAAGATTATTGCCAAGGTGCTCTCTCTCAAAATCAAGCACATGTTGCCCTTAATTGTGCAGCCAGAGAAAATTGGATTCATCAAGTCTGGATATATTCTTGACAACATCATTATTGTTTGGGAGGGAATGGAATGGGCTTACAAGTCCAATCTGAAGGCTATCTTTTTAAAGATAGATTTTTCTAAAGCCTATGATTGCATTGAATGGCCCTTCATCTTGGCTATGCTCCAGGCTTTGGGTTTTGGCCCCAATTTACTTTAGTTCATGGAGATGCTCTTTGGAGATGCTAATTCTTGCATTACCATCAACAATTTGCAATCTAAGGCTTTTGGACATTATTGTTCCATTAGGAAAGGTTGTTCGCTAGCTCAGACTGCACTTTATGTCCTTTTTGTGGAAGGTTTTGTCTATTTACTTGCCCATTCTATGTCCTCAAGACTGGTTTGTGGGATTTCCTTTCCTGAATCATCCTCCCAATTAGTTAATGGGCACTTTTCTGATGATTCTTTTCTTACTCTTTTAGAGGATGAAGAAAACATCAATAATGCTTTAAGTTGCATGGACACCTTTTGTCAAGCATCTAATTCTGCCATTCAATGGCATAAAACACTCTACTTCTGTTAGTTATTTTTACTAGCTCCACCTTGGCTTAGCTAGTTTGAGTCGAAATGGGTTGCTCACGAGGAAATATTTTTTTTCTTGGCATTCCTTTTGCATTCCAGGCATCGCCTATGGAACTTTAGAATGTTGTGCTAGCCAAGATTAGCAAAAAGCTTGACTACTGGATCACAAAACTGCTCTCCCTCAATGGAAAATTCTAGATTTTCTCAAAGATTCTAGCAGCCACTCATGTGTATTATGCCTCCTACTAGGTTCCATCCAAAGCTTCTTACATGAAGCTAGAAGGATTTCTTAGGGATTTTCTCTAGGCCTCTGGTTTTGATCACCATGGCTTCCATAGAGTGGCCTGGGAGTTTTGTTGTCTCCCAAAAGAGTTTGGTCATCTTGGCCTACTTTCCACCCAGAAACAAGGCCTTGCTCTTTGTGCAAAATGGATTATTAGGGCTATTTCAAGAGATGAAGCTTTGAAGATTCTGGTTCGGCACTACATTTCTTCTAGCTTTCCTATCAATAGGTCTTCTTGGAAGGGGATTGGTTTCCAAACCCTTCTCATCATGCATGAGCCTATGGTAATTTAGGGCTCATTTGTCATCAAGAGCATCTGGAAAGCCTGGGAGGCTATTAAGTCCTGGCTTCGATGGGCTGGAGATGAATTTGGCAATGGCCTCTCCTTGAACAAGTAGAACATTTGGTGGTCTCCCCTATTTTCCATTCAGGGTACTCCCCTCACCAAGACTTAAGGGGCCAATGCACTGCATTTTTTTAAACATGGCATCAGAACTCCTAAGGACCTCTTTTCAAGGGTCACCATGAGTTTTAGGACCTAGGAAGATATGCAAGTATAGTACCACCTTATCCATTTAGACAGACAGACTTTTGACCTTCTACTTTCTTCCATCCATGTTCACTTAATTCATAAAGTAGGGATTCAATTTATTCGCCCTTGGTGGCTTGATTGGAAGTGGTATCGTGCAACTCCTTTTTCTAATTGCAAGCCAAGTTTAGGCTACAAATGGCTTTCACCTCATCTTTTGATGGTGGATACCTTAACCATAGATGGCATTTGCAATCTTCTCTCTCTCAATGGATAAAATGATTTGATACCATATGGAATGCTATAAGTGAATCCAAGATTGCACATTTTGCTTGGTTCCTAGCCTTCCAAGGTCTTCCCCTAGGGTCTTAGCTCAAACACATTGGGGTTCTTGATCCTAGATGCCCCTTCTATGGACAACCAAAGTCTTTCTTGCATATTTTTTGGTTTTGTAAGCATGCTCAAAATTATTGGCACTAGATTCATATTTTTTTAAGCCATTCAGACCTGAATCTTTTTCTTGGCATGTGATATTACTGGGTGACTCTCCCAAATTTCCTTAAAAGTTTTCCTAGATTTGGTATACCTTCAAGCTAGAGATTCTATTTTCTCTATGGAAGGATAGGAATGTTGTTCTTTGCACATACAATTTTTTGGATGTTAACATTTCTATGTACACTAAGGCATGCATTTTTAATAATGTAATTATGTAGATTTAGGTGCAAGCTAACAAAGTTTCACTCAAAGTAGCTCACCTACCGGAGCTACTAAATCATTGGGGCAATGCTCCTTGCACTATTTCCATAGAGTTCCTCCTGATACCTTAGCGAAGACCTCAATGTCTCGTGCCACCATCCTTGGCACCACTCCTCTAGCCACTACTCACACACCCTATGCTCCTAGGCTTCCCACCACCACTCTCCTAGTGGTGGTGATGGTAGATGGAGGCACCACTTAGCTTCCCCACCACATGGTGGTTCTAGTTGGTCCTCGACTCCTCCTCCTAGTTCTCATCATGTGCATTCTAGGAAGTGGCCTCGCTTGGACTTGGTGATCTCTCCTCTCTGGCCAAAGGTTAAAGATGCAAAGGTTGCTACTGTTACTATTGTTGCTAAAGATGGTTAGACTGTTCCCAACCCACCCCCTAATCCTAAAGATGATTGGGGTTTTCAAGACAAAGATGATCCACCACCCTCGGCTGGCACTGCTTTGGCAGCCTGAGGTTGCCTTATCTGGTTTTTTTGATAAATAGTTTTTGTTTCTAGTTGTGGCTATGTTTTTAGTCCGGCTCTGGCCATGTGAACTCATTTGTGGGGTGATCTTGTATCCCCCAACCCCTTTTTTGTGAATTGTAATCTAAGCATATTTTATTAATAGAAAAGGACACTATTCATTAAAAAAAAATCTCAAAAGGCATGGTTGTATGTTCAACCTTAGGTACAACTAGATCTATGTGCCCATAACTCGGAATAATTTTTTATATAGGCATCTTCCCTATCAGGAAAAAAAATTGATGGTAGAATAAATTTATATATATCTTATTTTCAGTCAAACTAAAAAATGCGTTAACATTTCAAAGGTGACCTCATTAGTGAAAATAGTAAGCCTGTTAATGATGTTCCTTAAAGTAAGATTCTAAGTAAGACTTTTCTATAGTAAATTATATAATCTATTTCAAATAATAATTTCTATTAATATTTTAGTATGATTATCTGCAATATATTTATTTAAAATATTAAGATGTATATTTTATTATTTTAAAAGATGTGTTGAAAAAGCCAAATATATTCCAAAATATATTATGTGTTGAAAAACCCAAATAAACCTACTATTACAAAATGTTAAGCTAACAAATTGCTTTGACTTAGATGCAAGAGCCTTTTCCAATTGTAGCAATGCGTATCTTTCATGCCTTCACATTGCACACTCTGTTACCATGCCTATGCTTTGTGTTCACATTTTCCCTTGATTTTGTCCTCTCATCCACCTTAAGACTCGATATATATATTTGTGTCTGCATTCATTATAATATAGCTATAGTCATGGACATAACAATTTCTCTAATGTCCTTTACCTTGGGAGGAGCTACCACAGCCATAATTATTATAGTGGCAATAGTTATAGTAAAACACAATGGAGAAAATAGGACGCATCTTCCTCTAGACCCTAGAGCTCTTCATGTAATTGGACACTTTCATCTTCTCATAGACAAAACCAAGCCAATTCATCATATTCTAGTTCACTTTTAGCACTATATGGACCTATTATGCATCTGAAATTTTGTAGCTAGCCTATTTTAGTGATAAGTTCTTTAGATTTAGCTAAAGAATGCTTCACAGTAAATGACAAGTCTTTTGCATCTCGCCCTAGGCTTGCACAAGGTCAGCATTTGAGCTACAATTATTCTATATTGAATTGGGCTCCTTATGGCCCCTACTAGAGAACTGCTAGAAAGATATGTGTGTTTGAGCTTGTCTCTTCCAAATGAATTCAATCATTTGGACCCAAGAGAATGCAAGAAATCAAGAAATTTTTATACTCTTTGTTTCAGTAGGCACAGTTGGAGGGTTTTGTAAACATGAGAAGTATTCTTTCAATATTGACCTTAGTATGATTATAGATGAGAGGTATTTTTGAGAGGAATCAAGGATTTTGGAAGATGTAGTGACCCATCTAATTGAAGAATCATTTATGCTTCATGGAGGAATTGATATTGTGGATTTTATTCCCTGGTTGAAGAGGCTTAATTTGCAAGGGAATAATAAGGCTATGAAGAGGGTATCTGAGAGATTAGATTTGTATATGCAGAGGATTGTGGAGAAGCACAGAGAGAAAAAATTAAAAGATGGGGTAGAGATGGAAGACTTTGTTGATGTACTCATCTCTCAAGCAGAAGATAACGGTGAAGCAATTCCTGATAAAGATGCATTTATCAAGGCAACTGCTATCGTAAGTGCTTCTTACTTTGACAGTTTTTTCATGTGTTTGATTTATAAGTTTTTATGTGTCTCGTGGAGATCAAGATGGTACCAAGCACTAGGATTGTCTGGACTTAGCTATTGAACTTATATTAGGACTCACATAAGGTGCACCTGATTATTCACTCAAAATACGAAACTTATTTTGTGTTGAAATGTGACTAGCTTGATAAGTAGGAGATATTTTTCATAGAAGTAAAATTATGATATTTCTATCAGCAATCAACTATAATGCTCAAGTCAAACTGATTGATTCTATTGATCCATGTTTCATGAATAAATGACTCACAAGAACCCATCTCTTCTAAGAATGGAGTAGTACTGGGAGGGTAAGCTCAATGAAGGTCCAATACTTCATAGTTCTCTTCTACGAGCTAAATTTAGTTGTTCTCTTTATACCCATTCTCATTAGAGATAGGTTCTTGTGAAACATTACTCATCAAATATAAATGAATAGATTTGAGTTGAAAACCATATAGATGGATTTTGATAACAATATCATTAAATTTTATATGATTAATTTGACCTTTTGATGTATGCTTAGTTTGGTTTTGTTTTGCCAAGATTTTTAGTTCATGTACTAGCTCTTCAACTTGCATAGATATTCATCATACACCATATTTTGACATTCCTCTACATGCTTTGGCTTTTTTTCCAAGGTTTTTAGTTCATGTTTTAGCTCTTCACCTTGCAAAGATATTTGAGCATTCCTCTATATGCTTAGTTTGGCATTTTTTCCCCAAAATTTCTAGCGCATATACTAGCTCTTCAACTTGTATAGATATTTGTCATAAATGATATTTGAAGATTGAACGGTAACAAAATGCATGATTGATTGATTTCCTGAATAGCGGTTAAATTTATAAGTGTCCATACATTTATGCATTTTTTGGGTTGGAACACCATGAACTTTGTTTCCTAACTGGAATTTGTCATCCTCTTAAGTTTTTTTTCTAGCATTGACAAATACTTTGATCCAAAAACCTCAAGTCTTAAATTTTAGCAATGAAAAATACTTTGATTTATAGAAATTTTGATTTAGAGAAGGGATTAAGGGATAACCTTGCACTAATTTAGTAAAAGATCTCCTTGAACCAATGTATTAATCCTCTCTCTCAATATCAATTTCCCTTGGATAAAGATATAATATCATAAAGCCTTTAGCTTTCTTCAATCATCGAGTGATTAGAATATGAAAAGTACTAGATAACAGTGTGGACAAGAAAAATGTTAGCATTTAGAAACACATAGGTTTTTTTCTTTCATTCGTACCCAAAAGAACACTTGAAGAGTAAATATGTTGCAAGAAAGTTTTGGTTTTATCTCTCTTTTTCCTGTTATTAATATTTTTGGCATTGCAAATTATTTTTAGTGTAGGGAGTGATACATCTTCAGTTGCCCTGGAGTGTGCATTATCATTGTTATTACAACATCTAGATGTAATGAGGAAGGCACAAGAGGAGCTCAATTCTAATGTTGGATAGAGCAGATTGGTAGAGGAATCAAATATAGCCCAGTTAACATATCTTCAAGCAATAGTGAAAGAGACCTTGTGCCTTCATCCATTAGGGGCTTTGTTAATGTCACACAATTTTAGTGAGGCTTCCCAAGTGGGAGGCTATCATATTCCTCAAGGAACAATGCTGATGGTAAATGCATGGGCAATTCATAGAGATCTGAAAGTGTGGAATAAACCTGTAGATTTTATACTAGAATGTTTTATGGAGAAAGGCATAGAGATGTATAGCACAAACATGAGTGGGAGTGAGTTTGAGATTCTTCCATTTGGAGTAGGGAGAAGAGGGTGTCCTAGTACTACCTTGGCAATATGCTCAGTGCAAACAACTCTTGCAATTCTATTACAGAGGTTTGAATGGTTTTTTCTAGATGGAAGAGTGATTGACATGAGTGAAGGAGTTGGCTTGAAAATGCCAAGGATAGTGCCTTTGGAGGTTATCATCAAGCCCCACCTTTCCCATCATTTATATAAAATATAGATATAGTATTGGTGATTGATTCTATCTACATGTGATTGCATGATTTATGTTTCCAACTCTATGCTAAGTCTGTTTCTTTCCATAATTTATGGATATGTAGTTGTTTAACTTCAGCTGTAATGGTACATAACCTAGTCTCATTTCATAGTTATTCATCATGATTTCTTAAATGAAATGGTAGTTAAGATTGTATATATCAATGGATATGAACGCAAATTATCAATCAATCAATGAGAAAGAGATTTTTTTGTTTTAGCAGTTCTGTTTACTCTGTCCATTTTTTATCTACACTTTGGCTTCATTCTTTTAGCAGATTCTTAATTTATTTTTCAACTTTAGGTTGCAAAATCTTACATGGTATTAGAGTGTAGGGAGCTCAAAGAAGAAGTATCTAGGGTATTTATCAGAGCTTGTTTAGAATGGAATTTTTAATGTGCATTTTTTTTTGTAATCACAAACTGAGATAAAGTTCCATTTTGGGGGGAGATCAATGATGTCTAGTATTTATTTTCATCATTCTTTTGTCAAGCTAACATTAGAGAATTATTTTTCTTGGAAAAAGGGGATAGAGAATCATTGCCTGGAGCAAGATCTATTACCCTATCTCCTTAGACACATTTAGCCCAACAATTATGAATAGAAAATTGCATGCCTTAATTGTAATGATATTGTCTATGGACTAATATGTCTTACTATTTATGAGGATATTTTATATCATATAGAGCACACTATGTGCCCTTTCATTGATTGGACCATCATCTGATAATTGTATGGAGACAATGATTCTTCATCTGAAAGTGATGATTTCTTGGACAACCAAGCTTCTATGGGTGATACTAAGATTTCAGTTGCCTCATCTATGGATAATCAGTTTATTGATGACTATGGTGCTTCTATTGTTTCTTTAGAGATTAGAGTTGCTCTATCGAAAGCTTTCAATGTTTCTTTGCAACAGGATCATATGTGTCTTTTAGATTCAATTCATTGGGATAGATTTCTACCAAACATATCATTTTTGTTTGAAGAATCCCTCATTTCAAATCTAGATGATAGAATTGATTTTATTCATCTTCTCTTCAATAAAGGTGAATCTTTTTTAATTGTGAGGGAGCCTCATGACCCTCTTCTTCCTTCTCTACATAGTCATTCTTCATAGATTGATAGGAGTTTGGATACATTTACACAACATTCTGAGGAGATCTATTTGCCTTTTGAGGTGAAAAGTGTCTTTTGATTATGTTCTACAACAATTTCTAAAATATTATAGCCATTTAAAGATCTATACAAAGACCATGAAGCAGTTGTCAGAAGAATCATACATCTTGAGATTTCTTCCTACATATTCCTTTTAGGATTAGGGAGAATTCATTCATACAACTTCAGTTATGTTTCCTCCTAAAGGGAAGAATGTTGTTCAAAGATCATGGATCACCTTCTACACATAGTGTCGAGCATCTAACATTCACTACACACCTTAGAGGGATCTATCTTCTGTTCCATTTCACTTTCTCAAAGATTTTCTTAGGGTGAAAGAAATTGTAGTATGGTAGTTTTAATGCTTATTAACATATAGTTTGAGGGGGGCTTTTATTTCTTACTGAGCTTTCCTTCTTTCCTCTTTATTTTTCATAGATTTTTTTTTCTCCTTCGTTAGAATTAAGGGGGGGTGTTGGTGACTAATTCTATCTACATGCGATTGCATGATTTATGTTTCCAACACTACACTAAGTCTATTTCTTTTCGTAATTTATGAATAGGTAGCTGTTTAACTTCAACTTTAACTTCTTGATGGTCTATGTGTGACTTGGGTTGTTTGCCCTCTTGTTGGGAACATTAATGTGTCCCTCTAGTTAGTCAGGTGGTTTTCCATAGTTGTTTAAGATTCTCATTGATATATCTTTCTTGTCCCATTGTATAAGGTTTTAGACCCTTTCAAAACCTGTTTTTACTTAATCAAAACATTAGCTTTAACAATGAATGATTACCCACATGTGTAACTCTCTATTGAGAACAACTTATCAAACCTAATCTCATTTCATAGTTATTCACCATGATTTCTTAAATGAAATGGTAGTTAAGATTGTATATATCAATGCATATGAATGTAAATTATCAATCAATCAATGAGAAAGAGATTTTTTTTAGTAGCTCCATTTACTCTATCTTTTTTTTGATTTGCAATTTGGCTTCTTTATTTTAGTAGATTCTTAATTTATTTTGTAGCTTTAGGCTACAAAATCTTATATATAGATCAGAACAGTTGAACTCATCCTATGTTTGTTTATTATCTTTCATATTATACAAATAGGAGTTTATTTACTTTAGCTTAATGATAATGATTTAAATACCTCCAATGTTTTAGATTCATAAGATAGGCAGAAAATTATGTCTTAATATTTTCCAACAATGACATTTATGAACCTTACTAATACATCCTTAGTTATTGGTGAAATTGAATGAATAGAATCTTACTGAGTTAAAAAAAAAAATCAATGTTTTAGATGACAAAAATCTACAGAAAATTGTATCTTAATATTTTCATACAAAACAAATTTACCGCTCTGCAATGGCTGTACAACTTACCACCCAACTTTGAATTTGAATTTGAATTTTGAATGATGGAGGGCCCTACACCTCTGGATCTTCCATCTTTCCTGGACCTACAACTCATGCTTGCAGTGTGTAGGGACTTGGAGGACATGTTGGATGGTTGTGGGTCCATAGGGGTTGATGGGAAGATTGCTGACATAGTTGCATTGGAGAATGGAGGCCCTGCTGGTTGTCCTCTAGAGAATGGTCAAATGTGGGTAGATAGAACCCTAACATGTTGGAAGTATGTGCTTGTGGACTCCTCGATGGTCCCTGCAGAAGATCCAAAGATTACCCATGGCCAAGATGGTCTGGTGATCTCCCTCCCTAATAGTTTTGTGGATAATGTGACATTTGGCCTCAAACTTTGTGTTGTGGCAGATTTATAGCATTTAGACCCACTATAGAGATGGTGTAGAGATGGATGAGTTAGAAATGGAAGGTCAAGGGTAGTGTTGGTGATTTTGTAATGCCTATTTGCCTCTTTTGTTTTAAGTTTACCATGGAGGAAGATATTAACCTCATTCTCTCTAGTACTTGGTATTATGGGAAACACTATCTTGCCCTAAAAAAATGGCATCTAGGCTTTGATGCTAGTGTAGAGTTGAAAAAAATTTCCCTATTCTAGGTTAGATTACCTAGACTGCCCCTTGAATTTTGGGATGATAATATCCTAAGGTGGGTGGACAATTCTTTTGGTCATTTTATCATGGCAGACAAGTTGACTATGCAAAAAAAACAACTGGTTTACGCAAGGTTCTGTGTGAATGTCACCTTGAATTGAGCACTCCCTATGGTGGTTACTCTAAAGGCCAAATGGGGAGAGAAAGTATAGCCTATAGAATATGAGAATGCGGGCCTGTTCTACCAAAAAATGTAGTAAGTTTGGACACCTTATTGTGGATTGCAAGGCCCAAATGTGGAAGGACAACTAGAATGAGGATTCTCCAGGAATTGTTATGGAAAGATTGGGGGAATCTTCAGATGCCTCTAAGAGGGTGGTAGAGTTCACTGATATTCATACTTTGGAGACTCCCTTAGTGATTTCTACACTAGACAAAAATAAGGTCCTAGGGGAAGGGGAAGCTATGGAGGATAACATGAAAATGGATGAATACCCCTTTAGAAGGGACTTAAAGAAACTATTGAGTCCACCCAAGGGGGGACTAAGGAAGGTGAGTGGTTGGAGGAAGGAAAAATAGAGGTGTACTACCCTCTTCTTGGCTCCCTAACAAATCTAGGTGGTTATAGCCATCAGGAAATTATGGCCACAGGATGTGATACTCAGGAGAGAGTTTGTACCCCATTAAAGATGGTTAATGCCTCCCCAGTGGAGATTGCAACAAAAGTTATGGCAAGCATTGATAAGCCTGAAAAGGAGCTTAGCCCTACCTCACCACAGGATGGGGATAATGGGGAATGGGAGGTTCAAAAAAAGAAGAGGATGGGGGGGGGGGCGGGGGGGGGACCAGACATTGGTGCCACTAGGACACTTGGAAGACCATCTAGTAAAGCAACCAGGACAAAAAAAGCAGCAAGGGATGAGCCAGTGGTAAGAAACTTACATTGGAGATAGTTACTAGAGGTAAGAAATAAAATTTCTTTCTTGGAACTTGAGGGGGTTAAATAACCCCTAGAAGCAATATGCTTTGAAGCAATGCATATTTCTGAAAAAAGTAGACTGTGTTTTAATACAAGAAACTAAAATGTCTAGTGCTAGTTTTGACAAAATATTTAGTCATATTTGGCCAGGTGCTAAGTATTTGCATATGGATGCTGATGGTGGCTCAGGTGGTATTGCTACTATGTGGAATTTGAATTCTATGACAGGAGCTGAGGTTTTAAAAGATAGAAATTTTATAATTGTTGATTTCCATTCTAGTATTCATTGTTAGGGGCTAATCAATATTTATGCTTCTAATAGCAAATTGGGGAGGAAGGAAACATATGATAAACTTGTTAGGATTACTGAAATGATGAAGGAAAAGCAACTGATGTGTATGGGAGATTTTAATACTCCCCTGTACCATTCAGAGAAATTGGATGGTAATAGGGACTGCCCAAAAAGTTTGCAAGACCTTAATGACTTTATGAGCATAATGGACTTTATTGATGTGGAACTGAGAGGGAAGGCATATACTTGGACTAACAATAGAAAGGGGAAGGATCTTATCTAGGTTAGACTAGAAAAGTTATTGGTGACAAGGAACTGGAATGGTCTTGGGAATTCCCATCTAGATAACCTCACTAGAACAACTTTAGATCATTCCCCTATTATTATTCAGTGGGAGGATGGTTTCAAAAGTGGGCAAAAAACTTTCATATATGAAATAATGTGGTAGTCTCACCTAGAATTCAAAGAGAGAGTTCAAGATTGGTGGAATATAAGGATAGATGGTACTACTATGTATAGACTGACCCAAAAACTGGATAACATAAGGAGGAATGTAAAGGGTAGGGCTAAGAGTTCATTTGGAGACTTGTTCAAAATCAAAGGTGAAGTGGAGGAAAAGCTAAAAACACTCTGAGGGGAAATTGGTGAAGGGATTAACCTACATAGGGCAACTCAAGAAGAGGAGTATAGAAAAAAGTGGAAGGATATTCTCTCAAGGGAGGAAATTTTTTGGAAACAAAGATCAAGAGTACAATGGCTTAAGGAAGGGGATACGAACACTACTTTATTTCATAGGTCAGCATCTAACCATAAGAGAAGAAACACAATCAATTGGTTGGATGGTGAAGGGGGAAGGATCTTTAAGGATCAAGAGGAGATGGGAAGACATGTGGTGGAATACTTTAGCAAGGCTTATGTTAAGGACAATAATACTGGGAATTTGGTGATCAAAAGAAGCTTGATTAATATGATTCCACAAATACTAGGGGTGGAATCACATTCTTGGCAATATTACAGAGGAGGATGTGAAATATGTGGTGTTCTCTATGAAAGCTTATAAGGCTCCAGGTCTAGATGAGTTCCCTCCCTTGTTCTTCCAGCACTTCTGGGAGGTTATTAAATCTAAATTGGTTAGGGATACTAGGGGCTTTTTTAGAACTGGGAAGATGTTGAAGAGGATCAATAAGACCTTTATTTCTTTAGTTCCTAAAATCCCTACACCTTTCAGCCTGCTTGATTTCAGATCTATAAGTTTATGTAATACTATTTACAAGATATTTGCTAAAGTCTTAGTGAATAGAATAAATCCTTTTTTGGATAGAATAATTGGCAGCCCTCAGAAAGGATTTGTTCTGAGAAGACAGATTCTAGATGTAGCCATAACCACACATGAGGTTATTCACTCAATGGAAAAAAGCAAAAAACTAGGGATGGCATTCAAATTGGATATCTCTAAGGTTTATGATAAGGTTAAGTGGGACTTCCTCTATGAGGTGTTTGAAAGAGTGGGGTTTAATAACAAGGTTATAAATTTAATCAAGATGATGATTTAAAGCTCAGTTCAATATTTTGTTCTCCTAAATGGTTCTCCATGGGGCAATTTTGGAGTGGAGAAAGGTCTAAGATAGGGTGACCCACTTTCTCCCTACCTCTTCATTATGGTTGCTGAAGTCTTAGGGAGGTCATTCTATAAACTAGTGAATATTGGTTATGTCAAAGGGGTAAAGCCTGCCACTACCACTCATATTGAAGTCTTACAACAATTTGTTGATGAAACATTCCTATTTGGAGAATCTTCAGTTATAGAGGCTGAAGCTTGGAAGACTATACTTCACAATTATGAAGAAAGTTCAGGACAACAAGTTAATTATCATAAGAGTAAGATTTATTTCTTTAATACTAATGTCTCATTACAAAGGAGGATAAGGAATATCTTGGAGTGTCAATCTGCCAGTCTCCTGGATACTTATCTTGGACTACCACTAACCACTAAAGAAGTGACTAATGACTTCTAGAATACGATAGTGGAGAGAATTCAAAGGAAACTTGCAAGATGAAAAGGGAAGACATTAAGAAAAGCTAGAAAACTGCAATTTCTCTCAGCTACTCTGCAAGGTATTCCCATTTACTTCCTTTCCCTATTCAAAATTAACCAAAACATGGTAGAGAGGATTAAGAGAATACAAAGGAATTTCCTCTGGTCAAGAATAGAAGAGAGAAATAAATTGAGTTTAGACAATTGGGAGGAGGTGTGTAAACCAAAGGTGAAGGGGGGGTTGGGAGTAAGAAGACTTTGTGACCTTAACAAAGGTCTCCTTATGAAGGTTGGCTGGAGAATGGGAGAAGACAATATAGATTGGTAAGGGAAGGGACAAGGTGGATTGTGGGGAATGGTCATAGTATCAGATTTTGGGAAGACAAGTGGATGGGAGGGAAACCATTGGTCTTTAGCAAATTTAGAAGATTAATGGAGTTGCTTAAAGAAGATGTGGGAAGAAAAGTTGGAGACTATATTGATTAGGGGAAGAAGTGGAAGAAAATTTGCAAGGATACTTACTCCCAAGAGAATATTTTGCTTCTCAAGGAGTTGGAAGAGCTAATTGGATAATAGAGACCCTTAGTTCTACTACACGAGGACATTAAAGCTTGGGACTTAACTCCAAGTAGTAGCTTCACTGTTACATCAGCTTACTTACACCTGTTTAGCAAGGACCCCTACCCACCATTGTGGAGTAAGGTATGGATTAGTAACCTTATTCCTAAAATCAATTTCTTTTGGTGGATGGTTCAGCATGTAAATATTTTAACCTTAGACAACCTAAAAGGAAGGTAGTTTTATATTAAAAAAACCATTGTTATCTTTGCAAGGAAAAGGAGGAGAGTATTTCCCACCTATTCTTGGAATGCTAGTATGCCTTAGAAATATAGATTAGGGTCTGGGAGAGATTTGGTTTGGACTAGGTTATGAAGGACAACCTTGGTCAATTTGTGGAAAACTAGAGTTGTCCCTTTTATCACCCTAGATTGATTTTTCTATGGAAAATTGTTCCACCATATGTCTGCTGGCATATATGGAAAGAAAGAAATAACAAAATATTTAGAGAGGAGAATAAACCAATGGAGGTGGTTTTTGGAATAATGGAGAAACTATTGAAGGAAAATTTAAAGGTGGCTAAATGTAAAATGCCAAAGAAAGAACCAGGTAGACAAGAAGGACTGATTGCTGAAAAGTGGGGTTGTCATGACGATTTTTTCCTCTTTGATAACACAAAAATGCTAAGGAGACAACAAATGAGATGGAAACCACCTACCCTCACACAATATAAACTGAATTTTGATGGTGTTGCAAGAGGAGGTATAGGAATGGCAGGAGGAGTGCTACTAGATAAAAATGGTGATGCACGATTGGTATATTCTAGGAAGGTGGGAAATGGAAGCTAATCTAGTTGAGGCAATGGTGTTACTTTGGGGTCTTTGGCTAATTAGTGAAATGTAAGTTAGGGAAATAAAAATTGAGGGAGATTCCAAATTAATTATTGATCTAGTTAAGGGAATATCCCAACTAGGATGGAATATTCGAACTATCATTATGGATATAAGGAAAATTTTGGAAGGGATGGAAAGTGTCGACTTCCAACACATTTATAGAAAAGGAAATAAGGTGGTTGATGTGGCTGCTACTATGGGGTTTAAATCAATGGCAATCACATGCTACAGGAATATGATAGATCTTAATGAAGACATTAAGTCATTGATAACCAAAGAAAGAGACAGGAATAACACTTAATTATGACTATAAATTTCAAAGTTGGGACCAATTTTGGCAATTTGGTTTGGCGTTTGCTAAATTTAACAAAGGCTTTTTGGAAATGATTAGGAGATGTGGCCATATTAACAAAAAAATGAGTGAATGCAATTTAAGAGAGATGTCTTTTCACCATTATGGTTACCCATCATGGAATTTAAATTACTTACTAATTAAAAGTATGAATGATATCTTTTATTAGGTTGTTAGAGATTTTCAGAGTGTGCAAGTTATGATACTATAAAATCATGATTCCCATAATGAAATTGCATGGGATTTTGAAACTTATCAAGCACAGGACTATAAAATTAAATTTCTTATTGTTAAAGATCTCAGGGTGGAAAGCAGTTGAAGAGATTTCACAGAGAAGGAAGTTCAGATGCACACCACTAAAGAAGAGGAATGGAATATTGGTGGAATAGATATGGGAGGGGCCTTGAATAGGTTGGAGCACACAAAAATGGAAAAATGCAAGGATAGGGTGGTCACCTTGTTTTTGCTAAAGAAAGGGATTTTTCTGCCCTACATGCAATCGATGGTGGGGTACGATGAGAATTGTGCCCTCTAGTTTGGTAACAGATGGAATGACTACAAGGTCACCATTAATGGAATCACCTTCCAAGTGAATGAGGAAGTGATTTCCATGGTGACTAGCCTTTCAATGAAAGGGAAAAAATGGAGAAAGGTCACTAAAACTACTGATGAGCCCAGTATGAACAATTTCTTTGCGGAAGATGAGGAACCGGTTCGATATAGAGGAGGGTTTAAAAGGGACAAGCTGCCAGCCCCATGGGATGATGTTTTCTTGGTTCTCATGAGATATCTAATGCTGTAGGGCAGGTTTGTTGCTTACTACTACTACCATTACCCTTTGTTAAATCATTTTAGGAATAGGGATTTCATTTCTATCCTGTTTTTCCTTCTGCATTCTCTTGAGAATATGGTAGCTACTGTTAGGGAAAAGAGGAGTAAAGGGAATAATTTTACCATAATCCATCAAGGTCTAATTTTCTGCCTCTACCAATTCCACCTTTCCCTATGCCCCCCTAGGGTGGTGGTGGTTGACAACCAGTGCCACTGATAGAATTCATCCTTGAGCACTAGTACTAGCACTAAAATTCATACCCCCTATCCCTCCCCTAGTTGAGAAAACAAGAAAAAGAAAAAAACTGATATGACTATGGAACAAAAGGGCAACAAAAAGATAAAAGTTGAAATACCTGTTGAGGTGGAAGAGGATGATTTGGAGGAGGAGGCCAGGGGTAAGACTAGGAGGAGATCAGGGAGACTCGCCCAATCCCAGGCAAGGTGCAAAAAAAAATCCAATAGATGTAGAGTTAAGGAGGTTGAGGAGGAAAGCTCGGATAATAATAAAGAAGAAAGCAAGGAGGAAGAAAACTCAAATTCTAAAAGAGAAGATGGAAAGGAGGAGGTGGAAAAAGCGTTAACTTGGAGGATAATTCTGTTGAAAGTGCTCAAACTCAGGTGTTAGCTGACAATGCTGCTACCACGAAGATCACCCATGTTTCTGCTAGCTTCACCATCCAACCCATAACCTTTTGTGAAGAGAGCAAAAAATTGGACACCTCCCCCATAACTATATTATCCCCGGCTAAGGAAAAATCAAAGATTTCTACTAATCCTAGTGTTTTGCAGGATAACACCTAGGTACAAAAAACAAAGGAAGAAGAAAAAAGGGTGGAAATGGATTTCAAAGAAGAGATCGAGGAGCAGGTGAAGGTGTATGCCAATTTGGATAATAGGGTTAAAATCTTAGAGGAAGGGTTCTTTACCTACTCTAAATTTTCCCTCAAAGTCACCCATGTCGGGACCACCACCCTCCAGCTACTGGCTCAGGAAAAGGAAGATACTAGGATGGATATGGAGGACCATAAGCTCCTCTTCAAATTCCTGGCTGAAGATTGCTCCCAGATTATACTAGCTCCAAAGGAGAAGAAGAAAAAAGAAAATTGAGTTTTTTAGTTTACTGGCATCCTCAGATCCAAGAATTTTATGTTACTCTATTGTTTTTGGTTTTGCTAGTATCCAACTATATCTAAGACTTGGGTTGGCTTGTGTTGCCAACAATTATTTTGTTGAACTTTCATAATTGTTAGATTTTTTGGACTTTTATTTTAGACTAGTTGTTCTATGGTTCTATGATGTTTTAGTTAGTTTTTTGTTTGCTGTTGGTCACTGCTGGTAATGCGCTGGTTACCAACTTTTGGTTTGTAAGGGCCGACCCCCTTGTTTTTGGTCACTTTTTATTTGAAAAACAATGACAATCAGGAACCCTACTAATTATATTCTTAATTACTTGTGAATTGAATGAATAGAATCTTATTGAGTTTAAAAAAAAAATCAATGTTTTAGATGAAGAAGATCCATAGAAAATTGTGTCAATATCTTTCCAACAATGACAATTACCAACCCTACTAATATATTCTTAGTTACTTGTGAAATTGAATATATAGAATCTTACCTAGTTTTAGAAAAAATATTCAACTGAAGATTCATCATAAATGGAATAACTAAATGATTATAAAATAACCAATTCATTAATATTATCGTTGAATTCTTGAATTGAAGATTCTGCCCTAATTTGAATCTATACTGTCATACACCTGATTTACAAATGAATAGTTATAACTATTAGTTTCAAATCAACCTAAAAGATTATTAAGGCAAACAATTATTTTAGATTTAAATCTGTAATTAGAAAGTCCAAATAAATATAATATAAGATATTCATATAACTAATTAATATGACATATATATATATATATTTCATAGTTTGTTCACTTTAATTAAATTTTACAATTCTCAATAATTAAATAGTCAATCATATAAAAATATATATATATATATAAATAACTGTCCTGCATTAATTTCTTTAAGTTATCTAGCTTTGAGGCAATCTATGTTATCATAGGTTTCATGGGAGAGGATAAGAAATTAGGTTTTTAGGATGGATTTTTTCTTAAAGCAGGGGACTACAATGGACAATTTAAAATATTGAAAAAATTTAAGAACTTATATGAGAATAGAAGTCCAAAAAATGATCAAATTTGAAATATAAATTTTAAAAAATAAAAAATTCAATATATTCAAGAAGTATACATCATAATATTTACTCAGTTTTTATAGGGTTCAAGTTTTCGCTCTGCTAGGGTTTTCTTGCTTCATGTGAACTTTCAGTTTTTTTTTGCATACAGCCTTTCGCTTGCACTCCCCTTCTATTGGCACTTGTCATACCGCATTTACTATGGGAGGTTTAGGTTAGGATATAATGGCTCCGGCCACCGGTGAACCAGTTGTTTCTGGTGTTCACGCTGCTGCTTCGGACTACCACGGCGCCACCACCAAACAAATGCCCACGCAAGTTTGTCCCGAAGGTTTTCCATGAGGTAATCCTGATATTGTCCTTCCTTTGCAAGAATTTGATGTTGCATGTGACTAGTTAGAACAACATACCTTGATAGGGTATTTTGTTGGCAGGACTCCCCCTGAAGCTATGCTCAGAGAATGGGTCAACAAAAGCTAGAATCCTCATGGCATCCGCCTTGACGCTGTGCAAAACCTTACCAAAAGTTTTTTTTTTATTTCGCTTTGCCAACCCGTCGCAAGCTGACGCAATTTTTACCAACGACCCTTGGTCTGTACATTCCTCTCTGCTTGTTTTTCAGAAATGGTCCCAAGACTTCTCTGTCTCGGACGATAAAAAGCTTAGGGTTCCTGTTTGGGTTGAATTCCCAGGTCTACCCTTACCCTGCTGGCCTTTTATTGAGTCTATTGCCCAAGCCCTTGGCAAAGTTGTTACCAAGGAGCCAGAGAAATTTTTTAATGCTTGCCCTCAACGGCGTGTTTGCATTGAAGTTGATCTTTTTAAAGATCTCAAGGATTCTGTGGAAATCCAGATTGGTGTTCAAACTTTTGCATTGAAG
The DNA here is from genome assembly GCA_028749045.1 of Cupressus sempervirens. Lineage (NCBI taxonomy): Eukaryota > Viridiplantae > Streptophyta > Pinopsida > Cupressales > Cupressaceae > Cupressus > Cupressus sempervirens. The sequence continues at coordinate 109,371,690 of CM053793.1, read as the reverse complement.
GTGCTTTAATTGAACCTACCTAACACCTATTATAGGTGCTAGTCTGTGGAACACAAGATCAGGGATTTCCCTTTGGCCACGCCTAGGGTCAAACCCTATCTTAAAGCAATGCTTGTCAAGCAGGTTGAAGGAAAAAAAGAAGAATGGGTTACTATTGGGTGCAAAGGAAAGCCTACCTTGAATCCTTTGGCCCCTATGCCATCATATGCAACTGTTACCGAGATTCCTCCTACTTCCACTGAAGTGTCAGCGCCTGCTAGCGTGGAGATGCCAGCAGCTTCTGTTGCACTGGTTTCGGTTTCACATGTTTCAAACCCTGCTAGCTCGCAGGGGATTAAGGTAGTCACTAGGACCTCGTCCTTGGTTGGGGCTCATTCTCCTCTTGCAATCTCTTTCATAGTACCACCAACAATAAGACATTCTCGTAGTCCTCCTAGACGTGCAAAGATATCAGGGGTCAAATAGCAGGTTGTAAGTCTAGAGGATTTCCCGTCTGACTTTCACCCAGTTTCTACCTTTTTGCAGAATGGTTACTCCTCTCTCGAGGACGAGGATGATATGGAAGAGTTTTCATGAACTTCCTCTCTTGGAATGTTCGAGGTCTTACAGACCTCTCCAGAAAATTCTGTCCAGGATACCCGTCATAGACTTGGGAATTTAGATTTTCTTTGCCCGCAAGAAGTTAATATTTTTGGTTTCATGCTTTCTACTGCATGTCGTGTCATTTGGCAGGATAGAATCATGTTTTCTTCTCTGCATGAAGCTGGCCGGGGTGGTGTAGTTACTCTCCTATCACCTCGCCTTCATTCTGCTATTATTTCACACGGTTCTGACCCCACACACCGTATTATTTGGCTTTTGCTTTCCATTAACAATCATTCTTTTGGAGTCATTAATGTTTATGCCTCCAATGATGCCGTGGAAAGGGCACAAATGTGGGTTCAGCTTGCTGACAACCTGCCGCCAGCTACTTGGGTCCTATGTGAGGACTTCAATATGGTTGAAGTGGCCTCTGACAAAGATGGCATTCTGCCTTTCCATTGGATAGCTGGGGAAAGAGAAGCCTGGTTTTACATGCGTCATAAATTGGGCCTCTTTGATCCCAATACTAGCCACTGTCATGATAATGGGGCTTGGCACACTTGGTCCAATTTTTGAGCCAGTCCTGACCACATATTGAAACGTCTTGATCATGCTATGATCTTGGCGCAATCTTTTTTTTATTTTTCTGAAGATTGTGATATACCTGTCATTCCCTTGATAGATGTGACGTTGTTAGACCACTATCCCATTTATTTTGGCATTTCTTGGCAAACAACTATCCCCAAAGTGGTTAAGTCTCAATTCTTCCTCAACACGTCTATGCTATTGCATGCCTCCGCCATCTCCCACATACAATGTGTGTGGAATTTGGAACCACTTCCACATTCTCATCGAGGTTGGATTCAATGGTGGAATGATGCCATTACCAGAACGACTCATTTTTTGCGCATCTACGGGCGTCAGCTGGCAATTTTCAGAAAATGATCTTATGAAGCCAACACCCTTGCCCTCAAAAAAGCCTCTGAAGTGCTCACCTTCAACCCCTTTGATGTGGATCTTCAACTTCAGCTTGCCAAGCTTCACCATGGAAAGAAAATTGCTGATAACTATGCTGCCCGAGGAGCTCAAATCAAAGCCCATCTCCACTAGTTGGAGGTTGGCGACAAAGCCTCGAAGGAGTTCTTCCAGGCTCTCCGAGCCCATCATACCAATATTGGGATTAAAAAGATAAGATAGGGAACTGATGTTCTTTCCAGTCTGCCAGACATCCTACAAGCTTTTGTTCTTCACTATGAGAACGTTTTTGCTTTGTAGGGCCATTCGGTTGCTCAGGAGGAGGCTCTCAAAAAGTGTATTACTGTTACTCCAAACCACCTTGCGGTTGAGCAACGTGCTTTCTGTGAGCAACTTCTTTCCCTTCGAGACCTTAAAGAGGCAGCTTACTCCATGGCGGATGAAAAATCTCCTGGGTGTGATGGATTTTCTTGTGAATTTTACAAACATCTTTGGGAGCAATTTTGGTCCTGATCTGCACAAAGTCTATCTTGAAGCATACCATTCTAAAAGCTTAGGAGTGATCATAAATAAAGGCAATATTAAATTCATACCTAAAGCTGGTGATCCTGAGGACATCTATAACTAGAGCCCTCTCACCCTCCTGAATGTGTCTTATAAGATCATTGCTAAGGTGCTCTCTCTCAAAATCTTCCATATGCTTCCTCTAATTGTGTGGCCTGAACAAGCTAGCTTCATCAAATCTAGGTATATTCTTGACAACATCATTGCTATCTAGGAAGGTATGGAATGGGCCGGTAAGTCCAAGCAGTAGGCTATCTTTTTAAAGATAGATTTTTCTAAAGCCTATGATCGTATTGAATGGCCTTTCATTTTGGCAATGCTTCAGGCTCTGGGTTTTGGTCCCAATTTCCTTCAGTCCGTGGAGATGCTCTTTGGTGACGCTAATGCTTGCATCACCATCAATAATTCACAATCTGAAGCTTTTGGAATTTTTCATTCCATTAGACAAGGTTGTCCGTTAGCTCCAGTGCTTTATGTCCTTGCTGTTGAAGGTTTTGGTTATTTACTTGCTCACTTTGTGTCTTTAGGGCTAGTCCATGGCATTTCCTTGCCCGATTCTTCCTCCCAGTTAGTCAATGGTCATTTTGCTAATGATTATTTTCTTACTCTTCTTGAAGATGAAGAAAACATCAAAAATGCTTTAAATTGTCTTGACACTTTTTGTCAAGCCTCTGGCTCTGCCATTCAATGGCATAAAATGCTCTGTTATCGATAGTCTTTTTTGCCAGCTCCACCTTGGCTTAGCCAATTCCAATGGAAATGGGTTACTCATGGAGAAATTTTCCACTTTCTTGGCATTCCCTTTTCTTTCTAGGCTTCCCCTGTGGAACTTTGGAATGTTGTGCTTACAAAGATTACCAAAAAGCTTGATTATTGGATCACTAAGCCGCTTTCTCTTGCTGGTAAATTCCAGATTTGTTCTAAGATTTTGGCTGCCACCCATGTGTTTTATTCTTCTTGTTGGGCTCCCTCCAAAGCTTCCTATCTCAAATTAGAATGTTTGGTTAGAGATTTTCTTTGGTCCTTTGATTCTGACCATCATGGTTTTCACAGAGTTGCTTGGGATTTCTGTTGTCTCCCAAGGGAATCTGGGGGTCTCGGCCTACTTTCCACTCAAAAGCAGGGCCTTGCCCTCTGTGCTAAATGTATTATTAGAGCTATTTCTGGAGATGAAGCCTAGAAAATTTTTGTCAGGCATTGCATCTCTTTAGGCTTCCCTGCTAATAGACCGGCATGGAAGGGAATTGGTTTTCAGACCCTTATCACTATGCGTGAACCAGTGGTCATACAGGGCTCTTTCGTTATAAAGAGCATCTGGAAAGCCTAGGAAGCTATTAAACCTTGGCTTCATTGGGCTGGTGATGAGTTTCGCAATGGGTTGTCCTTAAATCAGTAGAACATTTGGTGGTCTCCGTTGTTTGCCTTCCAAGGTATTCCTCTTGCCAAGACTCAAGGTGCCAGTGCTTTGCGTTTCTATAAACGTGGAATTCGCACTACCAAGGACATTTTTTCAAGAGTCACCATGAATTTCAGGTCTTGGGAGGATATGCAAGTTCAATACCGCCTTGTACATGCCGATCACCAGACTTATGAGCTTTTGTTGTCTTCCATCCCTGTGCACTTACTTCATAAAGTGGGGATTTAGTCTGTTTGACCTTGGTGGTATGATTGGAAGTGGTTTCCTGCCCCTCCATTTACCAATTATAAGCCCAATATGGGATACAGATGGCTTTCGCCCCACCTTTTGATGGTGGACATGCTTAATCAACGGTGGCATTTGCATTCTTCACTTTCTCAATGGAGAAAATGGTTCGACACCATTTGGAGTGCCATTACAGAACCTAAGATTGCTCACTTTTCTGGGTGCCTTGCTTTCCAAGGTCTTCCCTTGGGGCCTCGGCTCAAGAAAATTGGGGTTCTTGATCCCAGATGCCCCTTCTGTAGCAAACCTGAGTCCTTTTTGCATATTTTTTGGTTTTGCAAGTGTGCTCAAAATTATTGGCACTGGATCCATGATTTTTTCAAGCCTTTCAGGCCCGAACCTTTTTCATGGCACATGATCCTGCTAGTTGATTCCCCCAAATTTCCTTAGAAGTTTTCCCAGATTTGGCATACTTTCATGATGGAATTTTTTTTTTCTCTATGGAAAGATAGGAATGCAATTTTATTCACTCACAGTTTTTTGGATGTTAACATTGCAATGTACACTAAGGCATGCATTTGTAACAATGTCATTATGCAGATACAAGTGCAAGCTAATAAAGTTTCCCAGGAGGTTGCCCACTTACAGGAATTGTTAAACCATTGGGGCAATGCTCCTTGTACCATTGCCAGAGTGCCTTCAGATGCCTCGGCTGATGCCTCCTCGTCTCGTGGTTGCCATTCCAGACGCTAGTCCTCTGGTCACCATTCACACACGCTGCGCTCCCAAGGTCCCTGCCACCGCTCTCCCAGCGATAGTCATGGTGGTTGGAGGTGCTGCTCTGCTTCCCCACCACGTGGTGGTTCTGGCTGGTCCTTGACTCCCCCCCCTGGGTGGGCTTCTGGCCGGTCTTCGACTCCTCCCTGGATGGGTGCACTCTGGCAAGTTTCCCCGGCTAGCCTTGGCAATTTCTCCTCCGCGGCCAGAAAAGAAGGATGCAAAGACTGCAACTACCCCAGATCCTGTAGATGTTGCTGACGGTTGGACTGTTCCTAGTCCACCTCACAATCCCACTGATGTGTGGGGATTACCTGATAAAGATGATCGTCCTCCCTCTGCTGGTACTGCCTTAGCAGAATGAGGTTGTTTTAAATGTTTTTTTTTGATGAATAGTTTATAGTTCTTGGTTGCGGCCATGTTGTTTACTCCGGCTTCGGCTGATTGAACTCATTTGCGGGGTGATCATGTATCCTCTGGCCCTTTTTTGTGAATTGTAATCTTAGTAAATTTTATTAATTGAAAAGGACTATTCATCAAAAAAATATATATATATTCTATAATATACAGATAAGTAATCATGGACAGCAATTTCTTAGTGTGTGTTATTCTGTTAGGACAAAAATGGAGTTTTTCCTCTTGCAAAAATTACACTAAAAAGACAATGGAAATAATAAGATCCACCTTGTGCTTTAATTGGACACATTCATCTTTTCATAGATAAAACCAGACCAATTCACCACATTTTAAGTTAATTGTCAACACTATATGGACCCACTATGTATTTTAAATACTTGAGCTCCCCTGTTTCAATGATAAGCTCTTCAGATTTAGTCAAATAATGTTTCACAGGAAACAATAAGTCTTCTGAGTGCATCTCACCCTTGGTCAGCATTTGAGCTCATCACGGCTCCAATTGGTGAAATACCAAAAAAAAACTATGTAAAATTAAGCTCCTGTCTTCCACGAGAATCCAATCAATCTGACACTAGAGAATTCAACAAAGTGATAAAGCACTATTTTTGTTTTTGTTTCAGCAGATACAATTGTAGGGTACTGTAAACTGAAGAAGTGTTCATTCGGAGTTGAATTTTGAAGCTCTAATGACTATGATTAGGGGGTATATTGAAGGGAGATCAATGTTTAAGGACTCATAAGTTTCCAGAATGCATTAGATAAATTAGTTAACAACCTAATGCACTAGAAGCATAATTGCAAGACAGGTGAGATGAGGTTTGTGTTCAAAATATCAATGGGTTATTTTTATCTTCCTAAAAAATTTCATATGCATAATTGTCATTTATTTTTCCCAAGTTTTTAAACATATTTTGTAGAGATATTTGTCATGTATTATGTTTGAACAAGCAGTAAAATTGTCTGCTGGCGATTTCGTAATTATAAATGTTCGAATGGATTTGTACAGATGTATATTTCTTGGGGTAGAACATCTAGTATTTAACATAAAAAATATGCATCCAGCCTGACTTATAGGTCAAGATATAGATAATACATTTTTAGCTCGAATGATAAGTTTATATAGAGATAACATTTAAACACTCAAGTAGGAAATATTGCATTTTTATTGATGGAGCCTTCAATAAGATATACATTTATTTTTTCATTCATCCACAAATGTGTTTAAAAGCTACATTTGTATTCAGTTCCATCAACATCTGATAATATAAGATAATTGCAAGAACTGAAAAGAACATTTGATTTCATACTAAATTTCCAAAACTAACCAAATCATCAAGCTGAGATAGTAGCGAAGTGTTTTGAGCAATAGTTTGGAATTGACTAAAATGAAATATTTTCTTTGGTAATTTGAGTAAACAAGATAAGAAAATTAATAAGAAAAGAAATTCAAAACAAGCTACAAGAAGGTACTATGCCAAATGGATACAACATAGTCATTTTTATTAGCATTGTGGAAGCAGTATATGTGGAGAAATCATCAAGGCCTAAGATCTTATTCACTCAAGCAAGAATATAGTACCGTAGAATATATTCTCACTAGTTACAAAATAGCTTCAGGGCTATCTTCTCTAAGCGGTCTTGAAAAGTTTTACATAGACAACTGCATTGGACTAAAAGAACTGCCAAGTCTTTCACATCTGCCTAGTCTGGAGCACTTAAAAAAAAACTCAGTAATCTCAAAGAATTGATGTTGCAAGAAGTCCCTATCGGTGGGGACTTGGATCTCAGGAGTACTATAGATTCAACTAATTTAAGTGATGTACAAGCAGCTGGAAGTGGATGACTAGCCTTAAAATCATGTATATTCACAAAGTGCCTCTGTCCAAGTTATTGCTTAGTGAGGAGATCTGTCCCAACTATTGGATGCTATATGTTTCACACATGTCGCAACTAATCGAAGTGGACATTAAGCTAGGAATGAAGATCAAGTGTCTTTAATTTACTAAATGTGACAGTTTTGAAATAATATCAGGGCTATCTTCTCTAAAGGGTCTTGAAAAGTTATACATAGACAGCTGCATTGGACTAAAAGAACTGCCAAGTCTTTCACATTTGCCTAGTCTAGAGCACATCGCATTAATGAATGTAAGAAGCTGCCTAGAAAATTTGAAACATTCAAATCTTGCCAAGAAAATCGACATAATTTAGAAGTCATTCTTGTGAAAACAACTGTAGTGAGAGTTGAGGAAGACTTCATGATTGATATGAAAGACTCCAACATGAACATAATGAGATCTTTGCATGATTTGCTGATGGATGAATTTTTCCACTATAGTTTTGTTGATAATAAAAACTCTTCCCTTGAAATGATCAATGGAAAAATTAGTTCTTCAAATTCTCTTGGGTTACTAAATTATCCTCACTGTAATCTCTGCTCTCCTATGGATTTTTTGACCATGGATATCAGAATTGAAGAGATTCAAATGAATGTTATGAAAGAAGATCATGATGAATTTGAGAGTAATGTGGGGCAATAGTGGAGTTTTACAGTGTGTGATGATCAAGGAATGGAAGAAATCTACAATTATTTCTTGATGGGAAATTTTATTAAGTTTGGAAAGGATTGTGAAATAGTTGCAAAAATGTCTTCAAATGTATAGAGACCTTGAAGCCTTAATGAGGCTATATAAATGCCTTATCCTTCATGTGATGTAATGGTTCTAATCTTCTAGCTATGTAATCAGTGACTTTTGTCATTTTGGGTTAATATTATAGAGGTTAATTAACCTCACTCAAATCACGTATTTGGGAAGTAGTTATTAACCATGAAGAGGTGGTTATTAACCTCTGTGTCTATATAAGGGCTCTTTTGGATTGTGTAAAGGAAACAAGGAACACTTATGCTCTGTTAACAAAGCAATTTTTGGAAAGTGTGTACAATTGTTGTTCTTGTAATCAGTTATTTCTTACTTTCTTGGTGCAAAGAAATAAAGGAAATACATTTGGCATTCTCTTTCTAATGAATTTGAATTTTTGAAGTGTTGATTCATTATATGAGTATTTTCATGGTATGGTGTGAGTATTCATGAATCATTGAATTAGCATTGTGTCAGTGATAGTTCTCAAGCGTAGTTCTTGATTGATTTCATTAATAATTTACATTGTTTTTATGGAAAATTTGAAGTTGTGTGGTGCATGTGTTCTCGGTGGTTTCCATTTTATTTTCTAAGTTCAATCCATCTTTATTGAAAAATCAAAAATTTCTTCTCACGAGGGAGCTGCCCCTCTAAACGTAGATGAAGGTCAGATATCTAAGGGTCTATCCAACGGTTGTGAACGGTTTTCCATATACACTCTGTTGGGCCAATTTTATGGTGAAAAATTTGTTTAACAATAGATTTTTGGTGACTCTACTAGGGAGACTGAACGAGAAAGGATTGACAATCACCTGCAATGAAACACAATGGTGCTACCACATAAGAACATTTTTCCAGTTCTCCAACCAAACCTTGGCTTTCAAGACACCCAAGAGGATATTATTTCAGATTTGAACACTCTAGCCTAGAGGTGTAGATGAAGTGCGCAACAATATCATCAATTAAATCATGTTCTTGAAGAAGAAGAAGAGTTCAGAGAAATCTTGTGAAGAGCTCCTATTGGTCACAACATTGTAATCATTGAAATGAAAATAGTTATCCCTAGAAGAAATAGGAAATATCTTAGTCCCATCCAAGACCAAGTGAAAAATAATCAATAAGATGGTTGATAAAAGGTACCTTCCCTAGAATGAAGGTCGGCGACTCTATTTTAAAGATTGATTTTTAGCGACTCTATTTGAAGGCGGAAATTTAGAATCATGGTTTGGTACAAGGGAAAAGTTGAAAGTGACAATGATAGCAATAGTGATGATGAATACTTTTCATATCCTAAGATACAAATTCCTGATGAGCCTCTGCAAGTTGAATTCTTGAAGAATTTCTATGGCAGCAGGAGACTAGATCCTAAAATGGTTCATCCCCATTTACTTTAGGTTTTCCAAAAGATTGAAGAAGAGGATGGAAAGGATTATGGTTTTCTTTTTCATGATCAAGAATCCTTCTTGGAAAAGGATTCAGCATATAAAGATAAAGAAGTCTTTGCTGAAAAATGTGCTTCATCTAAATCAGCAATGAGGAATACTAAAAATGTCTCTTATGCACTTGTATCTCAGAAAAAATAGATTTTTATTCATCCTAAGTAGGTAAGCTTTTTGAAGAGTTTCTATGGTGGATGGAAACTAGATAGAGATTCATCCATCTTTGCTCCAGACTTTGCAAAAGATAGAAGAAGAAGATGGTAAAGATTATCGGTTTTTCTCTCACAAGCCAAAACCATCTTTAGAAATAAGTTCTACATGTAATTATAAGGAGGAGTTTGATCATAAAAATGATTCATGTGAATCAAGGATGGATAATGGTGGTTAGAAAAATAGCCCAATGCTTGCACGTATTTCTCATCAAAATGATGCTCCCGTTGATCCTAATTAGGTTGAATTCTTAAAAAGCTTCTACGAAAATGCATGGCTAGATCTTGACAAAATACATCCTTCTTTACTTCAAAAACTATAAGAACTTGATAAAGAAGACCCTAAAAGAATTATTTTCTTGAGAAGAAAACATCACCAGATCCAAATGTCTCATCTAAATCTTCATGCATGAAAGAAGACAAAGATTCTATGGCTAATCAAGAAGATGGTCGAGATATGGTGCCTATAGAAGAAGAAGGGTCTAGTAATGTATCAAGGCATCATTGTGAAAATTGTCAAACCTAGGAGAAATTATTTGATCATCTCGATCCTAATGAGAAAGTAAAAGAAATATCAAAATCTCAAGGAACTATGCAACATATTATTGAAGATGAGGAAAATGTGGGGCGAGTTGAATTTCACACTACTTTCATTCCTACTCGGTGCCTCAATGCTTTAGATGATGACTTCCTATATGGAGAGGATCTTCATTCAAGGTGATGAATCTATTGATAACATCAATACTTCAGATACTATGGCACAGTCTAAAACCACTACCATTGATAGAGATAAAAGAACCAATGAACTACAAACATCTACTTTCCCTATGGAAATGGAGACCTTTGCATTTGACAACATTGATGGACTTGTGATTAGAAGATCGATTGGTGAAAAAGCTAAAAATCAGCTTGAAAGAGAAGAAGATAAACCATCTAGCCTTCATTCTTAATCATGCATGCAAACTTTCACATTTCATGAAAGATGTCTTGGAGAAGAAATGATGATTCAAAAGCGGATAGATATCATTGAATGTATTGAAGATGAAAGCTATATGGATATGACGACAAGTTCCTCTAATCCAATGGAATTTAAATTAAAAACCTATGGATCATTCAAAGGTCAAAGAAATCCTCTTTTTGAGCCTTTTCATCAAATAAGAAATCCTATGCCAAAGAACTTCTATGAGAAGAATAAGTTAGTAGTGGATCACTTGGAGGAATTTGATGAAGGAAATTCTTATGATGTATTTACTCCAAGCTTGTGCTTGAAATCATTAGATAGTAATTTCTTCTATGAAGAAAATGTTTCTTTAATCCTTTATTCTTAGAGGAAGGCATTTTTATTGATGATTCTCAAGTTGGTAGTCAAAGACAAGGTTCAGTGGTTATAACTCTGTAGGTTACTTCATTCTATAGATTGTATGAAGGCAATCCAATACAAAGTTTGGTATCTTCTTGTCTTAACCATTAGAACACCCTTTGGGTGGAAAATTTTGATATTAATGGGATGAAAAATGAAGTTATGGCCCACATTGTTGAAGATGGTACCCATGTAACTTAGAAGTGCCTAAAAATTCAAGATGATCTTTTGGAAGATAAGGAAGAATAAATCGATCATGAGAAGATTCAATATAACATGGATGTGCATCCTAGTTGGAATAATTTTACAGAGGATTCAACTATGATCATGCCCATGGAAAAGAAAGAGTGTCTAGTGTGAGAAACGAGTTCAAGACTTCATGATGATCAATCAGTGAAAATTCAACTAGAGGGCTTGCCAAGTAGAGGAGAAGATCAGAGATGCATTTAGAAACTTGAGAATCTTATACTTTAACTCTTTGAAAATGAAGTTATCAATGCCATGCCACAAGAACCAGATTTTATTTTGAAGCCTGAGAGTTTTGATGAAGCTTGGTTATTTGGATATGTTCTTTCATCTAGAGATGTGTGCCATGCTAGGAATTTTAGAGTTAGAATTCAAGGAGTGCACTTATATTTGAGCTCATGGAAGCTGAATTGAGATTTTTCACATGTTGGCATGCCACAATATTTATTTTCCCCAGCCAGTGAATGGATTTGCATGATTATACCTTAAGTCATTGGAGGTAGGGAAACCTGCGTTGTATATAGTCTAGTTAGGAGTTTTTGTTGTGTCTAGTTTTTCTTTTCAATTGTCCCTTTTTCTTGTGTCAGTTCCCTCTTTGCAAAATTGTCCCTCAGGTGACTCTATAGCCCCATGAATAAGGCACTGTTCTAGTTATTTTGGATTCAAACTTTGTCCTTGTCAATCCTTGTCCCCAGTTAGAGCTAGCTATTACTCGGATATCAAAATTGTCTCAATTTTTTATCTTGTTAATCCTATGGTTATTTTTGAAATATGCCTCATTTTAACTATTGAAATGGTTATTTCATCTCTGAGTTTTTTGAGAATTTTTTCCCTTCAATATCTCTGGCTCGCTCCCAGCTCTACCCAACACTTTGAATTTTCAAAATCTAGCTTCTAAGCCCAAAATTATCGCAGGTTAATGGAGAGACCAAAAAATACACATTTTCAATTTTATCATTAACCATTAACCTCTCAAAAACTTAATGATAAGTTTTAAATTATGTGTTTTGGAGTAGGTTAATTAACCTCTCCAAAATTATGTATTATCTCTCTCACCATTAACTTCTTAAAGAGAGGTTAATGTTTGAGTCCCAAGTATGCATTTTTAAGACAGTTATTAACCTCTTGAATTTCTTGATAAAGGATTGGATACGTGAATGGCTCAAAATCAATGATCATAAGAATTCATGTTTCCAATAACACATTTGCTAAGATGTGGAGAGAGTTATAGGTGGTTTGAAACAACAAGAATATCAATACCCATGTACTATGTGACAGAGTGCCTCTTGAATCTCAAATGGCTAATACTACCAAGGGGATGAATCTGCAAGATGCTACAGGTAAGTGTAAGGCTCAAATGCAAGATAAGGATGGATTTATCCCTGTTCAGCCTCGAGCTAAGGGACGTGGTCAAAATATGCTTTTGAAAGAAAGATTATCTGATTCAGGTTTTAACCGCTTTGAGGTGCTGGATAGTATGGTTCTAGAGGAGGGTATTCCTCCTCCTATCTCTTCTTATCCAGTTTGCCCAGATGAGAGATCTGTTCCTAATGATGCTTGTGGGGCATCCCAAGTTGTAGTATATCAGAACTATGAGGTCCCTGTAGCTCCTGTGACAAAGGCTCTGGTGATTCTTGCAATGTTGGAGGATAATGATGTTGTTTTGGCTGACTTGGTTAAGGATATGCTACCATTAGGTAAGGGCAAGGGATCTCCTCTCCCCTTGGGGTTGTTGCCTCGACCCTTTAAGCAGGCTTCTTCTACTCCCCCTCTAAGGAGTGGGCGCAAAACAGACCAAGAGAAGATTAAACTCATAGGAGATATATTGATTGAGTCTGGTTTAGTGAAACCTTTGGATTCTCATTTTCCCAATTCTACCCAATGATGATTATTCTCTCTTGGAATGTAAGGGGGTTGAATAGCATCCCTAAACAAAAGGCTATTCATAACTTGGTGGTCTTCTTCGGCAACACATATCTCTTTTGCATCTATCTAATGTTAAGCCTTCTAATGGTCTTTATACCTGGAATAATCGCAGGACTGGTGTTGCTACTATCTGAGAATGTCTGGATAGATTTCTTGTTTCTTGCTTCTAGGTTAGTGGCACCCTTACTATCTCTTCAGAAATTGTTGATTGGAGGGGTTCAGATCATTGGCCAATCAAATTTTCCCCTATAGGGGCTTATGTTCCAAAGCATCCTCCTTTTAAGTTCCAGTTGATGTGGCTTCGTGACTCCTCTTCTCATGATTTTGTTTTTTGTTGGTAGAAAGATGGTGCTCCTGCATATGGTACTGCAATGTTCTCATTTTCTAAAAGGCTTCAATATGTTAAAAGATAGCTCAAGATATGGAATAGGGAATGCTTTGGGAACCTTCACTTTATGAAGAGGCTTTCTCAAGAAGATCTTGATGTCATCACAAGGGAGATTAGAGATCGAGGTTTCTCAGAGGATCTTGGCAAGGCTGAATCCCTTGCTTCTAGAGCTTTAGAAGAATGGGAACTTCGAGAGGAAATTTTTTGGAAGCAAAAGGCTAGAGTTGATTGGCTCCAAGAAGGCGATTGAAACACTGCCTTTTTCCATAAAATAGTGCAATCTCGCCGGAATCAGAGCACTATCTCTTCTTTGGTTAATTCTCAAGGTATCCAACTGAATTCCTTGCCAACTTTGTTCTAGGAGGCTATTTGGTACTTCTCTACCCACTTCTTTGAGGACTCTCCTCCTGCTGATAATGAAGAAAATATTATTTTGTCTTGTATTCCTTCCCTTATCACTCAGGAAATGAATGATTATCTCATGCATCCTATCTCTTTGGAAGAGCTGAAGGAGGTGGTCTTTGGCATGCCTAAGGGGAAGGCTCCTAGTCCTGATGGCTTTCCAGTTGAATTCTTTCAGGAATTTTTGGACATCATTAATCATGATTTGTTGGACGTGGTGAAAGAATCCTATGCTAGCAAGCAGATGCTTCGAGCTTTGAACTCTACATTCTTGACTCTTATTCCTAAGAGAGAGGGTGCTAATCAATTGGAGTTTTTTAGACCAATTGCCTTATGTAATGTGGTTTACAAAGTTATTACTAAGTTGATTGCTGAGAGACTGAAAAGGTGGCTTCCCATTATTATCTTAGAAGAACAAGGTGGTTTTGTTGCTGGCAGAAAATTTTTGGATGGAGTTATTATTGCTACTGAGGCTATTCACTCTATGGCTACTTCATGGGAGAGAGCCATGTTTGTCAAGCTAGATATGGCTAAGGCCTATGATAGAGTTAAATGGAGCTTCCTAAGGAGTATTCTTCTTTGTTTTGGATTTAGCTCTGACTGAGTGAGTTGGATTATGAGTTGTGTTACTTCTACCTCTTTTTCTGTTCTTACTAATGGTCAACCTTCTCAACTATTTGGTGCTTCTAGAGGCCTCCGCCAAGGTGACCCTCTCTCCCCATATCTATTCATCATCCTAGCTGAAGGCTTGGGCAGATTCATTAAGCATCAGGTGTCCCAGAATTCTATTCAAGGCTGGCGGTAGGGTAATGGCTTACCTTCTCTTTCCCATCTTCAATTTGTTGATGATTTTGCTCTTGACGATGTTGCTAGGATCAAGGAAGCTGAAGCCTTTCGACATGATTTGGATGTTTATTTGGCAGCTTTAGGCCAGAAAGTTAATGAGAACAAATCTTCCATTTAGTTTTTTAACACTCTTGATTCTATTCCGCACAAGATTGTTGGTATCCTATGGTTTCAGATAGGATCACTTCCTTTTACTTATCTTGGCATTCCTATTGCTGTTTCCAGGCAGCCACGTCTCTTCTGGAAAAAATTGATTACCAAGCTTCAAGATACGGTAAATCATTGGACTCATAGATGGCTTTCTACTGTTGCCCAAGTTACTCTTCTTCAAGCTGTTATCCAAGCTCTTCCTACTTATAGAAGCATGGTTCACGCTGCACCTATTTAATTTCTCAAGGAGTTTGATGCTCTTTATCGACAATTCCTTTGGAGTGGTAATTTTCATAGTACTAAATGGAGTTTGGTTAATTGAGCAACTATTTGTAGGCCTAAAAAGGAGGTTGGTCTTGGTCTTCGATCTGCTCTATTGAGTAGTCAAGCTTTGGCTGCTAAACTTTATTGGCGATGGTGCTCTAGACAACATCAACTTTGGGCTCGTATTATCACTCATAAATATTTTCATGGTACTGATCCTTGCTCTGTTTCTGCACTTCCTCTTGAAGGTTATGGCTCAATGTTTTGGCATAATTTGAAGACAGGTGCAATGTTGGTGAAGAGTGATTTGTTCTGGATATGTAAAGGAGGTTCTCAGGCTTTGTTTTGGTTTGATGCTTGGGATGGATTCCCTTCGATTTTATCCATCTACCCTCATCTTCAGCCTCTTTGTGACTCTTTTCTTGCCGTTGGATGGGATAAAGTGGCTCATTACAAGACTCCTTATCAATTGGGACCTGTTTTTGGTTACAGATGGAAGCATTCTTTTGATTGGCCTCTTGGAGGTACAGACATGGATCGTCAGGAGCTTTCTCAAATTTTGGCCTCTAGAGAGTGTTCTTGTTTTCTTGGTCTAGATGTTTTGGCTTGGGGTGGTACCTTGTCTAGTAAATATCATGTCTCTACTTGGTATCAGGAGATAACTAGACAATTATTTGGGGATGCTGAGGTCCCTTGGTGGAAGCAAGTTTGGAATAAAGTTTCTTGGTCCAAGTGCAATTTTTTCATGTGGCTAGTGGCTCACAACCATTGTCTTACCTGGTATAATCTTTGTAAATGTGGATTTCAGGGCCCCTCTTATTGTGTTTTGTGTGGTAATGGAGAGGAGTCTATCTCCCATCTGTTCTTCCATTGCTCCTATTTTACTCAGATATGGCACCTTTGGTGGAGCACTTGGGGTTGCTCTTGTCGGCATGCTTCCTCTTTGCCTGAGTTCTAGGCCCGCTTGGGTAGTGCTCCCTCAAAGTCTTCTTCTCTCCATGCTGCTTGGATTGCTGGCCCATCTTTCATGCTTTGGCATATTTGGTTGGAGAGGAATCATCGCATATTCCAAGATGTTCGACTTTGTGTTTTGCATCTTTGGTGGAAAATATCACATTCTCTCCAGGAAACTATTCTTGTGAAGTGTGAGCTTGATGGGGGTATGGATCCGGTTGATCTTGCTATCTATAATCACCTCAATTTTCATCTTCAGGATGGGGCTGCAGCTCATAGGTTTCCTTCTATGTCCAGGCAGCTTCACCATCAGAGGAAGGGTCGGGTTAACCAGGATGGGCACTAGACTCCTCCTCCTTGTGGAGTTTTGAAAATTAACACTGATGGTTCTTCCCGTGGGAATCTTGGTCTGGCTGCTATCGGCAGAGGGGCTCATTGTAGTTCTGGGGATGTTAAATTTTTCTTCTCAGTTCATAAGGGTGATTATACTAACAATCTCATGGAAGCTCAGGCTATTTTATATTCTTTGGAACAGTGTTGCTTGTGGGGATGGAGTAAGATTATCTGTGAGTCTGATTCCCAGGTGGTGGTGAACATGCTTTCTTCACAAGAGCTTGAGGGTGTTAGTTGGCAGCTGGCCACTGTTGTTAAGTAGATTCTTTTCTTCTCTTCCTCTTTTTAGTTCATTAGGTTCACATGTATTCCTCGTGAATGGAATAGAACTGCTGATTGTTTAGCCAAATGGGCTTCTAGTCATGATCTGGGTTGGAATATTAGGGATAGGAGGCAACTGTCCTTTGAGATGGTGCAAGAATTTGATGATCTTGTTGCTCAGGATCGAGCTCCTTGTTGAGCTCTCCTTGTTATATTCCTTTCTATCTTAATAAATTTTTACCCCTCTTTTTCCTGTCAATTATCCTTCTTTGGCTTGTGCTTAGTGGTGCAAGTAACGGCTCATAGCAAATTTGTTCATGTATTCCTCTGCAAGAATTGAAAGTCTACAGATGGTTGGAGTTGATTTGGAATGAGTCTGCAGCATTCCCCTGCCAAATATTCAAAGGGATTGGCAGGTTAGTTTTTAATTGAGAGAGCTAAACCTTCTTTACTATTCCTCCCCACAAAATCTTCCTGAATTAATAGGGACCTTAAATCATTTGGATTATTTACGAATAGTCAATCCTTTCATTGAGGCCATCGAAGGGATAGAATTTTCAGAGTCACTTAAAAAAAAATTCAGTAATCTCAGAGAATTGATGTTGCAGGAAGTCCCTATCGGTGGGGACTTGGATCTGAGGAGTACTATAGATTCAACTAATTTAAGTGATGTACAAGCAGCTGGAAGTGGATGACTAGCCTTAAAATCATGTATATTCACAAAGTGCCTCAGTCCAAGTTATTGCTTAGTGAGGAGATCTGTCCCAACCTTTGGACACTATATGTTTCACACATGTCGCAACTAATCAAAGTGGACATTAAGCTAGGAATGAAGATCAAGTGTCTTTCATTTACTAAATGTGACAGTTTTGAAATAATATCAGGGCTATCTTCTCTAAGGGATCTTGAAAAGTTGTACATAGATAGCTGCATTGGACTAAAAGAACTACCAAGTCTTTCACATTTGCCTAGTATAGAGCACATCACATTAGTGAATGTAAGAAGCTGTCTAGAAAAGTTGAAACATTCAAATCTTGCCAAGAAAATTGAAATAATTTAGAAGTCATTCCTGTGAAAACAACTGCAGTGAGAGTTGAGAAAGACTTCATGATTAATATGAAAGACTCCAACATGAACATAATGAGCTCTTTGCATGATTTGCTGATGGATAAATTTTTCAACTATAGTTTTGCTGATAATAAAAACTCTTCCCTTATAATGATCAATGGACAAATTAGTTCTTCAGATTCTCTTGGGTTACTACATTCTCCTAACTAAAATCTCTTCTCTCCTATGGATTTTTTGACCATGGATATTAGAATTGAAAAGATTCCAATGAATGTTATGAAAGAAGATCATGATGAATTTAAGAGTAATGTGGGGCAACCATGGAGTTTTATAGTGTGTAATGATCAAGGAATGGAAGAATTCTATAATCATTTCTTGATGGCAAATTTTATTAAGTTTGGAAAGGATTGTGAAATAGTTGCAAAAATGTCTTCAAATATATAGAGACCTTGAAGTCTTAATGAGGCTATATAAATGCCTTATCCTTCATGTGATGTAATGGTTTTAATCTTCTACCTATGTAATCAGTGACTTTTGTCATTTTGGGTTAATATTGTAGAGGTTAATTAACCTCACCCAAATCACATATTTGGGAAGTAGTTATTAACCATGAAGAGGTGGTTATTAACCTCCGTGTCTATATAAGGGCTCTTTTGGAATTTGTAAAGGGACTTTTTAGACTTGGAGACAAGGAACACTTATGCTCTAATAACAAAGCAATTTTTGGAAAGTGTGTACAATTGTTGTTCTTTTATTTCTTACTTTCTTGGTGCAAAGAAATATAGGAAGTACATTTGGCGTTATCTTTCTAATGAATTTGAATTGTTGAAGTGTTGATTCATCATATGAGTATTTTCATGGTATGGTGTGAGCATTCGTGAATCATTGAATTACCATTGTGTCAATGATAGTTCTCAAGTGTAGTTCTTGATTGCTTTCATTAATAGTTTACATTGTTTTTATGGAAACATTGAAGTCATGTGTTGCATGCATTCTCAGTGGTTTCCTTTTTATTTTCTAAGTTCAATCCATATTTATTGAAAAATCAAAAATTTCATCTCACGAGGGAGCTGCCCCTCTAAATGTAGAGGAAGACCACATATCCAAGGGCTTACCCAACTATTGTGAACAGTTTGCAACATACATTTCATTGGACCATTTTTACAGTGACAAATCTGTTTACCAACAAATCTTTATTGATTAAAATTCACTTAACTATTTTGCATTAATATACATTTCAGAATTCTCTATAAATAATATAAATAGTTAACACTTATAAATAAAAAAATTTGTCTAATTAAATTTACCACTTAAACTTATATATACAAGTCTATGAATTATCATTTGTCTAAATTAAATTCACTAATTTTTAAAAGCTTAAAATATATAAACTTTTATTAATAATACAGATTTATAACTAAAAAATTATATGATAATTATATGCCACAATTGTGTATAAAGTGTCAACAAGAATTGCATTTTGAGCTATTTAATATATTTGTGACTGTTCCTCTGTTTTAAAATTTTTATTTCCGATTCAATTCTATTTATTTAGATTTTGAAATTGCACATTTAAAAATTATTATTTTAAAAATGGAACAACGATAATTGAAGACAAAGTGACCGAAAGAACTAGGCTACCTCTAACACTGCATAAGGTTTTGCATGCAACCTTCTATGTGATTTTAGAACAGTCAATTTTGGACTCTACAGATTTGTAACAACTCTAATCCAGCAAATGGCTTAAAGCATTTACACGTATGTCCATGCAGTCTTCTTTCACATAATTCTTTTCAAATTGGGATTAAAAATAGCATACTATTGATAAATCTAATTGGTGTGGTCATTGATTTACACTTACTTAAGTTTACTAGATGGTTTTCTTGGAGAATGTGGAGAAGCGTTGGCTGTCAGCTGGGCTAGGGTTTTTCCCCTAGCCTGTTCTTGGTGTTTGATCTTTACTATTTTTCTATTCTGTTTGGATTGCTAGCTACTGGACATAATTTGCGTCGGTGTTTTTGGAAATCTTTTGCAGTCAATTTTGGATTGGGGTTTTATTGTTTGCATGGCAGGGCCTGGGATTTCTTCTCCATTGGTGAGAATAGATGGTTCTTCTCCAAATATGCATGCAATGTGATTTGAATCATTTTATTCAAGGGAGAGCTCCAAACTGAAAAAAGTTAATGGTTGTTTTTCGCGTAGCCATGATCGCCCTGTTTTGGTTATTCCTCCAACAGCTATAATGGAGGACATTGATTAGTGGACCCAGCATGCTTTGATATGCAAATTTCTTGGAATCTAGATTTCTCTATCCGCTCTTGAGGCATGGATCCGCTGCTCATGGTAGGTGGAAGGCGATGTGGAGATTATGTTGGCAGGGAATAGTTATTTTTTTGTTGTATTCTCTTGCATGTCTGATCGGGATCATGTTTTTGAAGGAGGCCCTTATTTCTACAACCATGTGGGGTTATTTGTCAAACCTTGGCATTCAAGTTTTAATTCTTCTGAGGATCTCCGTTCAACAGTGCTAGTTTGGGTTTTCTTGCCTCATCTTCCCTTGGAATTTTGGCATGAAGACATCCTTCAACAAATTGCTACTTTGTTGGGGAAGCTGGCTGCGATCGCACATCAATCCCTCGATAAAAAGGTTATTTCTTATGCTAGAATTTATGTTGAAATTAATTTGAATAACCCATTACCAAATTCTTTGAAAATTTGTATGGGGGATTCTTCTTGGGTGCAGCAGTTAGATTATGAATCCCTCCCTTTTCGTTGCTAGATTTTTCATGAGTATGGTCATTTACAATGTTAGTGCCCCCGTAACTCGAGTTTCAAAGGAGTGGATGGTTCTACAGCTGGAAATGATGGTGGTTTGGCAGATACTACAGGGAAAGGACAATCTCAAATGGCTAATACTACCAAGGGGATGAATCTGCAAGATGCTACAGGTAACGGTAAGGCTCAAATGTAGGATAAGGATGGCTTTACCCCTGTTCACCCTTGAACTAAGGGACGTGGTCAAAAGAGGCCTTTGAAAGAAAGATTATCTGATTTAGGTTTTAACTGCTTTGAGGTGCTGGATAGTATGGTTCTAGAGGAGGGTATTCCTCCTCCTATCTCTTCTGATCCAGTTTGCCCAGATGAGAGATCTGTTACTAATGATGCTTGTGGGGCATCCCAAGTTGTAGTATATCAAAACTGTGAGGTCCCTATATCTCCTGTGACAGAGGCTCTGGTGACTCCTACAGTATTGGAGGATAATGATGTTGTTTTGGCTGACTTGGTTAAGGATGTGCTACCATCAGGTAAGGGCAAGGGATCTCCTCTCCCCTTGGGGTTGATGTCTCAACCTTTTAAGCGAGCTTCTTCTACTCCCCCTCTGAGGAGTGGGCGCAAAACAAACCAAGAGAAGATTAAACTCACAGAAGATATATTGAATGAATCTGGTTCAATGAAACCTTTGGATTCTCATTTTCCCAATTCTACCCAATGATGATTATTCTCTCATGGAATGTAAGGGGGTTGAATAGCATCCCTAAACAAAAGGCTATTCATAACTTGGTGGTTGATCATAGTCCTGATGTTTTTTGTATCCAAGAGACTAAGCTCTCTGTGGATTCTATGGTCCAACATGCCTCTAGTATTTGGTCTTGTGGCCAATGCCAGTGTGTTGGGGCAACAGTCAGTGCGGGGGGTTTAGCTATATTTTGGGATCCTCAAAAAATTTCTCCTCTTGGCTGGATGTCTT
This sequence comes from Cupressus sempervirens, assembly GCA_028749045.1. Taxonomy (NCBI): domain Eukaryota; kingdom Viridiplantae; phylum Streptophyta; class Pinopsida; order Cupressales; family Cupressaceae; genus Cupressus; species Cupressus sempervirens. The sequence goes on along the minus strand of CM053793.1, from coordinate 109,350,443 downwards.
CTTGCTCTGCTCTCTCTATGGTAGCTTCTGCTCTAGACTGAGGAGAGGTAATCATGGTTACTAATGTGTATGCACCTGTTGATCTTGTGGGAAAGGAGGAACTTTGGGAACATATTCAATATGTTAGAAATTGTCATCCTTATCATCCTTGGGTGCTAGCAGGGGACTTCAATTTAGTTTTAAGTCTGGAGGAGAAGCATGGTGGTTTGGCTATATTGGGGCCTTCTTCTTCTCTTCTTCAACAACACATATCTCTTTTGCATCTCTCTGATGTTAAGCCTTCTAATGGTCTCTATACCTGGAATAATCGCAGGACTGGTGTTGTTGCTATCTCAGAACGTCTGGATAGATTTATTGTTTCTTGCTTTTGGGTTAGTGGCACCCTTACTATCTCTTCAGAAATCCTTGATTGGAGGGGTTCAAATCATTGGCCAATCAAATTTTTTGCTATAGGGGCTTATGTTCTGAAGCATCCTCCTTTTAAGTTCCAGTTGATGTGGCTTCGTGACTCCTCTCTTCATGATTTTGTTTTTTGTTGGTGGAAAGATGGTGCTCCTGCATATGGTACTGCAATGTTCTCATTTTCTAAAAGGCTTCAATATGTTAAAAGGCAGCTAAAGATATGGAATAGGGAATGCTTTGGGAACCTTCACTTTATGAAGAGGCTTGCTCCAGAAGATCTTGATGTCATCACAAGGGAGATTAGAGATTGAGGTTTCTCAAAGGATCTTGGCAAGGTTGAATCCCTTGCTTCTAGAGATCTAGAAGAATGGGAACTTCGAGAGGAAATTTTTTGGAAAAAAAAGGCTAGAGTTGATTGGCTCTAGGAAGGTGATCGAAACACTGCCTTTTTCCATAAAACAGTACAATCTTGTCGAAATCAGAGCACTATCTTCTTTGGTTAATTCTCAAGGTATCCAATAGAATTCCTTGCCAGCTTTGTTCCAGGAGGCTATTTGGTACTTCTCTACCCTCTTCTCTGAGGACTCTTCTCCTGCTGATAATGAAGAAAATCTTATTTTGTCCTGTATTCCTTCCCTTATCGCTCAGGAAATGAATGATTATCTCATGCGTCCTATCTCTTTGGAAGAGCTGGAGGAGGTGGTCTTTGGCATGCCTAAGGGGAAGGCTCCTAGTCCTGATGGCTTTCCTATTGAATTCTTTCAAGAATTTTGGGACACCATTAATCATGATTTGTTGGACGTGGTTAAAGAATCCTATGCTAGCAAGCAGATGCTTCGAGCTTTGAACTCTACATTCTTGACTCTTATTCCTAAGAGAGAGGGTGCTAATCAATTGGAGGTTTTTAGACCAATTGCCTTATGTAATGTGGTTTACAAAGTTATTACTAAGTTGATTGCTGAGAGATTGAAAAGGTGGCTTCCCATTATTATCTCAGAAGAACAAGGTGGTTTTGTTGCTGGCAAACAAATTTTGGATGGGGTGGTTATTGCTACTAAGGCTATTCACTCTATGGCTACTTCAAGGGAGAGAGCCATGTTTGTTAAGCTAGATATGGCTAAGGCCTACGATAGAGTTAAATGGAGCTTCCTAAGGAGTATTCTTCTTTCTTTTGGATTTAGCTCTGACTGGGTGAGTTGGATTATGAGTTGTGTTACTTCTGCCTCTTTTTCTGTTCTTATTAATCGTCAGCCTTCTCAACTATTTGGTGTTTCTAGAGGCCTCCGCCAAGGTGACCCTCTCTCCCCATATCTATTCATCATCCTGGCTAAAGGCTTGGGCAGATTCATTAAGCATCAGGTGTCCCAAAATTCTATTCAAGGCTAGCGGTGGGGTAATGGCTTACCTTCTCTTTCCCATCTTCAATTTGTTGATGATTCTGCTCTTGCCGATGTTGCTAGGATCAAGGAAGCTAAAGCCTTTTGACATGCTTTGGATGTTTATTTGGCAGCTTAAGGCCAAAAAGTTAATGAGCACAAATCTTCCATTTACTTTTTTAACACTCCTGATTCTATTTAGCACAGGATTGTTGGTATCCTACGGTTTCAGATAGGATCACTTCCTTTGACTTATCTTGGCATTCCTATTGTTGTTTCCAAGCAGCCATGCCTCTTCTAGCAAAATTTGATTACCAAGCTTCAGGATAAAGTAAATTATTGGACTCATATATGGCTTTCTACTGTTGCCCGGGTTACTCTTCTTCAAGCTGTTATCCAAGCTCTTCCTACTTATAGAAGCATTGTTCATGCTGCACCTATTTACTTTCTCAAGGAGGTTGATGCTCTTTCTCGAAAATTCCTTTGGAGTGGTAATTTGCATAGTACTAAATGGAGCTTGGTTAATTGGGCAACTATTTGTAGGCCTAAAAAGGAGGTTGGTCTTGGTCTTCGATCTGCTCTATTGAGTAGTCAAGCTTTGGCTGCTAAACTTTATTGGCGATGGTGCTCTGGACAACATCAACTTTGGGCTCATATTATCACTCATAAATATTTTCATGCTGCTGATCCTTGCTCTGTTTCTGCACTTCCTCTTGAAGGTCGTGGCTCAATGGTTTGGCATACTTTGAAGATAGGTGCGATGATGGTGAAGAGGGGTCTATTCTTGATATGTAAAGGTGGTTCTCAGGCTTTGTTTTGGTCTGATGCTTGGGATGGATTCCCTTCCATTTTATCCATATACCCTCATCTTCAGCCTCTTTGTGACTCTTTTCTTGCCGCTGGATGGGATAAAGTGGCTCATTACAAGACTCCTTATCAATTGGGACTTATTGTTGGTTACAGATGGAAGCATTCTTCTGATTGGCCTCCTAGAGGTATAGACATGGATCGTCAGGAGCTTTCTCAAATTCTGGCCTCTAGAGAGTGTTCTTCTTTGCTTGGTCCAGATGTTTTGGCTTGGGGTGGTACCTTGTCTAGTAAATATCATGTCTCTGCTGGGTATCAGGAGATAACTAGACAATTATTTGGGGATGCTGAGGTCCCTTGGTGGAAGCAAGTTTGGAATAAAGTTTCTTGGTCCAAGTGCAATTTTTTCATGTGGCTAGTGGCTCACAACCATTGTCTTACCTAGGATAATCTTTGTAAACGTGGATTTCAGGGCCCTTCTTATTGTGTTTTGTGTGGTAATGGAGAGGAGTCTATCTCCCATCTGTTTTTCCATTGCTCCTATTCTACTCAGATATGGCACCTTTGGTGGAGCACTTGGGGTTGCTCTTGTCGGCATGCTTCCTCTTTGCCTGAGTTCTGGGCCCGCTTGGGTAGTGCTCCCTCCAAGTGTTCTTCTCTCCATGCTGCTTGGATTGCTGGCCCATCTTTCATGCTTTTGCATATCTGGTTGGAGAGGAATCGTCGCATATTCCAAGATGTTCGACTTGGTGTTTTGCATCTTTGGTGGAAAATATCACATTCTCTTCAGGAAACTATTCTTGTGAAGTGTGAGCTTGATGGGGGTATGGATCCGGTTGATCTTGCTATCTATAATCGCCTCAATTTTCATCTACAGGATGGGGCTGTAGCTCATAGGTTTCCTTCTATGTCCAGGCAGCTTCACCATCAGAGGAAGGGTTGGGTTAACCAGAACGGGCACTGGACTCCTCCTCCCTATGGAGTTCTAAAAATTAACACTAATGGTTCTTCTTGTGGGAATCCTGGTCCGGCTGGTATTGGCGGAGTGGCTCATTGTAGTTCTGGGGATGTTAAATTTTTCTTCTCAATTCATAAGGGTGATTATACTAACAATCTCATGGAAGCTTGAGCTATTTTATATGTTGTGGAACAATGTTGCTTTGGGGGATAGAGTAAGATTATCTGTGAGTCTGATTCACAAGTGGTGGTGAACATGCTTTCTTCTCAAGAGCTTGAGGATGTTAGTTGGTAGTTGGCCATTGTTGTTAAGCAGATGCTTTTCTTCTCTTCCTCTTTTCAGTTCATTAGGTTCACGTATATTCCTCGTGAATGGAATAGAACTGCTGATTGTTTAGCCAAATGGGCTTCTAGTCATGATTGGGGTTGGAATATTAGGGATAGGAGGCAACTGTCCTTTGAGATGGTGCAAGAATTTGATGATCTTGTTGCTCAGGATCGAGCTCCTTGTTGAGCTCTCCTTGTTGTATTCCTTTCTGTCTTAATAAATTTTTACCCCTCTTTTTGTCTAATTGGTGTGGTCACTGGTCAGTTTTCTTGTAATTTATTCTTTGTAGTTTTTATGTGCTTTGATCAATATATTGAAAAAAAGTTGACTGAATTTTTTAAATATTTAAGTTTAAAATATTAACAATCAAATTTAATTTATTTTTCTAATTTTTAAATTAAAAATAATAAATAATTAAAATTGATTTACTTTTTTCAATTTAATTTATTCTTTAATGTATGATATTTAAGACTTATTGTCTATATCTTCCTCATTCTCTTTCATAAGTCCACATGTTTAAGGAATAACATATGGTTCTTTACATATTCTAATTTTAATCTCTTCATAAACTCTGTGCACAAATTTCTTGGAAGGATACATATGGAGGCGTCAGGCAAGTTCTTTAAAACACTCTTTATGCAGATTAGTTTTTCTTAGCCAATATTGAAAGGTTGAATTGGCCTTTTTTATATTTCTAATATTAGTAACTCTATTATTAAAAATCTCAGGATGCGTGGCTGTATGTTCAGCTGGCTCCATGTACCCATATCTCAGAATAATTTAGTATTTAAAAATATTTAGGTAGGCAGCTGCTTTGACTGAGATGCAAGAGCCTTGTCCAATCATAGCAATATGTTATCTTTCATGCCTTCACATTTCACACTTTGTTACCATGCCTTTCTCCGTGTTCACATTTTTCCTTGATTTTATCCACCTCAATACTCAATATATATTTGTGTGTGCGCTCATTATAACATATCTGTAGTCATGGATATAACAATTTCTTTGATGTCCTTTACCCTGGTAGGAGCTGCCACAGCCATAGTTATTATGGTGGCAACAATTATAGTAAAACACAATGGAGAAAATAGGACCCATCTTCCTCCAGGCCCTAGAGCTCTTCCTATAATTGGCCACTTCCATCTTCTCATAGACAAAACCAAGCCAATTCATCATATTCTAAGTTCACTTTCAGCACTATGTGGACCTGTTATGCATCTCAAATTTGGTAGCTGCCCTGTTTTAGTGATAAGTTCTTCAGATTTAGCCAAAGAATGTTTCACAGTAAATGTCTTTTGCATCTCGCCCTAGGCTTGCACAAGGTCAACATTTGGGCTACAATTATTCTATGCTTGGTTGGGCTCCTTATGGCCCATACTGGAGAACTGCTAGAAAGATATGTGTGCTTGAGCTCCTCTCTTCCAAAAGAATTCAATCATTTGGACCCAAGAGAATGCAAGAAATCAAGAAATCGGTATACTCTTTGTTTCAGAAGTCACAGTTGGAGGGTGTTGTAAACACGAGAAGTGTTCTTCCAAGATTGAATTTTAAAGTTCTGATGAGTATGATTATAGATGAGAGGTATTTTGGAGAGGAATCAGGGATTTCGGAAGATGTAGTGACCCATCTGATTGAAGAATCATTTATGCTTCATGGAGTAATTGATATTGAGGATTTTATTCCCTGGTTGAAGAGGTTTGGTTTGCAAGGGAATGTAAAGGCTATGAAGAAGGTATCTAAGAGATTAGATTTGTATATGCAGAGGATTGTGGAGAAGCATAGAGAGAAAAAATTAAAAGATGGGGCAGAGATGGAAGACTTTGTTGATGTACTCATCTCTCAGGCAGAAGATAACGGTGAAGCAATTCCTTATAAAGATGCATTTATCAAGGCAACTGCTATCGTAAGTGCTTCTTACTCTAACAATATTTTCATGTGTTTGATTTATGAGTTTTTATGTGTCTCGTGGAGATCAGGATGGTACCAAGCACTAGGACTGTCTGGACTTAGCTACCGAACTTATATTAGGACTCCCATAAGGTGCACCTGATTATTTAGTCAAAATGCGAATCTTTTTTTGCGTTGAAATGTGATTAGTTTGATAAGTAGGAGTTATTTTTTATAGGAAAATTATGATTGTAGTAGAAGATATTTTGTATAGGAAGTAAAATTATGATATTGCTATCAGCAATCAATTATGGTGTTCAAGTCGAACTTATTGATTCTATTTATCATAAAAGACAAGATTATGTGGGTGTAACAAAATCTAATGAATTCTATAACAACTGTTGTTATAATCTGCTATAACAAAATCTAATCTCATATATCTTCGAGTGGTTGTGCTCAGAGGAGCAAGTATTGTTATGACTTGAAATGATTATTTTAAGGATTAGGGAACACGAATCAGTTGTCACCCTTGTTTGAATGATTGCCACATCTATCATTACCTATTCTCTTCAATTAACGCTTATAAAAAGCTTCAAAAACTGATATTACGTGTACTAATAGCTGATCACACACGTACTAATGGTTGATCATTTTTTAGCTTTCTTGTTTTCTGATTAGTCCATTTGTACAAAAAGTACTATTTTTTATGGTGAGTGACAAAATGACACTTTTAGACCACCTCGCACTCTGAGTTCTACAAAGAGCTTCGTAAATGTAGAAAAGTTGAAAGATTAGCTGTGAGCTCTTCACTCACCTACAAAAATTCACTGACGTATGAATTAAGAATTTTAGGTGCTTGAAGTTAGCCTCAACAACTACTAGAACGTCTCCCCAGAAATATTATGACAACTATGTGAATATTATATGTCTATGAAACATTAGTAGTATTAGAATATGATTGTTTTGCGTGTATGGCAATTCATAAGAGGAAGATACCTTAAGCACCATCTTTTCCGAAATCCAAGCTAAAGTTAGAAGGATTTTCAAAAAAGTATGGAGGAAAACCTCAATCAAATGCATCCAATTCATAAATCTATGAAAGAAATGATAACAAAATATTGGCATCGCGAGGTAATTGTACCGTATGATTTACTTGGTCTTTTCTTTGATTGCCAGTCGCTTTAGAAATTGAGAAAGATTTTCAAGCTTGATTCAAACAAGTACATAGCCGAATTCCTATTTTGCCTTCATTTGGCTTGCAAATATATTCAAACAAGTTCATAGTTCAGCTTGCAAATATATTCATCATACACCATATTTTAACAATCCTCTGCATGCTTTGGCTTTTTTTTCCAAGGTTTTCAGTTCATGTTTTAGCTCTTTACCTTGCAGACATATTTGAACATTCCTCTGTATGCTTAGTTTGGCATTTTTTTAAACAAAATTTTCAGTGCATTGACTAGCTCTTCAGCTTGTATAGATATTTGTCATAAATGATATTTCAACATTGAACAGTAACAATGTGCATCATTGATGGATTTCTTAAATAGCTTTTAAATTTATAAGTGTTCAAACATTTATGCATTTTTTTTTGGGTTGATACACCACGAACTCTGTTTCCTAAATGGATTTCGTCATCCTCTAAGTTTCCTTTTCTGGCACTGACAAATACATTGATCCAAAGACCTATTAAGTCCTGAAATTTAGCAATGACAAATACTATGATTTATAATACTTTTGATTTAGAGGAGGGATTAAGGGATGATCTTGAACCAATTTAGTAAAAGATCTCCTTGGACCATGTATTAATCCTCTCTCCCAATATCAATTTCCCTTGGATAGAGACATAATGTCATAAAGCCTTTAGCTTTCTTCAATCATCCAGTGATTACAATATGAAAACTACTAGATAACAGTTTGGGCAAGCAAAATGTTAACATTTAGAAACACATGTTGTTTTTTTTTTTGGCATCCATTCCCAAAAGAACACTTGAAGAGTAAATTTGTTGCAAGAAAGTTTTGGTTTTATCTCTCTTTTTCTTGTTATTAATATTCCTGGCATTGCAGGCTATGTTTAGTGCAGGGAGTGATACATCTTCACTTGCCCTGGAGTGGGCATTATCATTGTTATTGCAACATCTAGATGTAATGAGGAAGGCACAAGAGGAGCTTCATTCTAATGTTGGACAGAGCAGATTGGTAGAGGAATCAAATATAGCCCAGTTAACCTATCTTCAAACAATAGTGAAAGAGACCTTGCGCCTTCATCCACCAAGGGCTTTGCTAATCCCCCACAAATCTATTGAGGCTTGCAAAGTGGGAGGCCATCATATTCCTCAAGGAACAATGCTGATGGTAAATGCACGGGCAATTCATAGAGACCCAAAAGTGCAGAATAAACCTCTGGATTTCATACCAGAACATTTTATGGAGAAAGCCATAGAGATGGACAACGCACAAATGAGAGGGATTGAGTTTGAGATGCTTCCATTTGGTGCAGGGAGAAGAGGGTGTCCTGGTACTACCTTGGCAATGTGCTCGATGCAAACAACTCTTGCAATTTTATTGCAGAGCTTTGAATTGTTTTTTTTGGATGGAAGAGTGATTGACATGAGTGACGGAGTTGGCTTGAAAACACCAAGGGCAGTGCCTTTGGAGGTTATCATCAAGCCCTGCCTTTCCCATCATTTATATAAATTATAGATGTAGTGTTGGTGACTAATTCTATGTACATTTGATTGCATGATTTATGTTTCCAACTCTATGGTAAGTATGTTTCTTCCTAAGGGGAGGAACACCATTTTGCATTCTTGGACCAGCTTCTCCATCAGAGCGGCTTTCACTTGTCTGCATTCTTCTTTTGGGTGGGGGGGAGAGGAGCCTATTCTATCTCTCTTCCTTCTCTCATTCTCCTATGTATATACTGGATGTATGTCATAAAGGGAGGGTCTTGATTACTCCATCCATCCATGCATCCCTATTTATCTCTCTTTTTGAGGGAGGGTTTTTCCCATGAGGTTTTCCCTCTTTCTCCAGTTTATGAGAGATTGCACTTCATTATGTACATGGGTACCTAATATGGCCTAGTAGCTGGGACCCATTATCCATCTTCATCCTAGTTTTCTTAAGCTTAAGGGCATTCCCCTAAGTTGCACTTAAGGGGGGGGTGTTGGTGTAAATACGTATTCACTATTTACACTTACTTAAGTTTACTTAGGTTAATGCATTATTTTATTATTTTATTTTGTGAGAAACTTTGGAGTTTGTGCACCTTTTTGAGTTGTCATATTGACAACATAGGAGTACACAACTCTATTTTTGCACATGGTGTCTACAACATTGTTTTGCTTGTCTCACCCTTGTAGGCTTATCCTTTCATCATCGCACATATTTCCATGCTTAATGGAGGATAACCCATATCTAGTGGACATGTGCCTAGTTGTATGACATATCATGGTGCTGAATATGAGGCATTCTAGATGTATCTTAGAGGCCTTTATATACAGGCACTCCTACTGTACTTGAACATGGCATATTGAATGAATATATCGTCATTTTGATCATACTCTCTCTTTCTAGTCTATAGTTGTGCTTGTGTTTGAGTTCTTAGTTCCTAGGTGAATTTTGACCTTAGGAAAATTCTTACAATAATAATAATTTTAAAAATAATAATTAAGATAATATTTCATTTTTTAATCTTAGACTTTGGTGACGTGCTCCCTGCTGCTAAGAATCTATATTTAAAAAGTAACATGTTAGAATAAATTTATATATATTCTATTTAACCAAAATTGTTCCTCTCTGCTAGGACTAGATGTTTTGGCTTGGGAAGGTACCTTGTCTGGTAAATATCAAGTCTCTGTTGGGTATCAAGAGATAACTAGACAATTATTCTACGATGTTGAGGTCTCTTGGTAGAAGCAAGTTTGGAGTAAATTTTCTTGATCCAAGTGCAATTTTTTCATGTGGCTAGTGCTCACAACCGATGGCTTATGTGGGACAATATTTGTAAATGTGGATTTTAGGCCCTCTCTTTTTTTTTAGTTTTTGTGGTAATGGGGAGGAGTTTATTTCCCATCTGTTCTTCCATTTCTCATTTTCTACTCAGTTATAGCACCTTTGGTGGAGTGCTTGGGGTTGCTCTTTGTAGGCATGCTTCCTCTTTGCCCGAGTTTTAGGCCCACTTGGGTAGTGCTCACTTCAAGTCTTCTCATCTACATGCTACTTAGATTGTTGGCCCATCATTCATTCTTTGACATATCTAGCTGGAGAGAAATCATCAAATCTTCCAAGATGTTCGGGTTGGGGTTATGCATCTTTGGTGGAAGATCTCACATTCTCTCTAGGAAACTATTCAAGTCAAGTGTATGCTAGATCAAGGTATGGATTTAGATGATCTTGCTATATGCAATTGCCTCAATTTTCATCTTCAGGATGGGGTTGCAACTCAATGGTATCAAAGAGTGCCCAAACATCCTCGGCAACACAGTAAAGGATAGATGAATTAGGAGGGACATTGGACTCCTCCTCCTCAAGGAGTTTTGAAAATTAACACTGATGGTTCTTCTCAAGGGAATCTAGGCCCTATTAGTATTGCGGGAGTGGCTCGTTGCAATTCTGGTGAAGTAAAATTCTTTTTCTCAATGCATAAGGTTGACCACACTAACAATCTCATGTAGGCTCAGGTCATTTTATATGTTGTAGAAAAAAAATTTCTGTAGGGATTGCACAAGATTATCTATGAGTCTTGACTCCCAAGTGGTGGTGAACTTTCTTTACTCGTAGGAGCTTGAGGATGTTAGTTGGTAGTTGGCCACTATTGTTAATCAGAATCTTCTCTTGTGTACCTCTCTCAAGTTCATTAAGTTTACTTACATTCCTCGTGAATGGAATAGAGTTGCTGATTGTTTGGCCAAATAGACTTCTGGTCATACTCCAGTCCAGAATATTATGTATAGGGGTCAGCTTCCCCTTGACCTATTACAAGAATTTGATGAACGTGTTGCTTAAGATAGAGCTCCTTATTAGGCTCTCCTTGTTGTAATCCTTTCCATTTTAATAAATTTTTACCCCTTTTTTTCCAAAAGTAAATGTAATAACTTAAAGGGTTTTATCTATTTAAAAAAAATTAATATATAAAGTAAAATATTATTTTTAGAAAAATTAAAAGCTAAGGATTATTATATAAGTTAATAGAATCTTCCAAACAAAAGCAACACCTAGTGACATTTAGATATATTGTGCTTTTGACACATATCTAAATAGTTGCTATGACATGATTCTACTCTATATCAATTATCTTAAAACTTTTTAGTATTCACTTGACTTAGAAATCAATAATTATGAATTTCAAATGAATATAAAATAATAGTGAATTATTTGAGATCTACAATGTGTAATTTGAGAGTCTAAATAAATAGACTATAAGATATTCATGCAGATAACTAGTTTGATATAAATATAGGGAGTATCTCAAAAACAACCGAAAGAACAAACTATTCACATCCCTCTTGTATATATACACTTAAAAAATTGGGCGGTGACAGTATTAGTATTTTTTTTGACTACCAGTCCATAGCTATTATTGAAACATTACATGGAACCATATTTCAAAAACTAAAACTAATTTATAGAATTTAGCCCCATTCATCCTTGAGGCTAGACACCTCCTCATGGATCCCTTGTTCAGCTTCATTCTGACTATCACCTTGGTTGGGCACTCGATTTCATCCCTCTTGCTATGCTGCACCTTGTTCATTATGAAATTGGACTGGACCTCTATTAGCCTGTTGATTAGTTCCCCATCCAGGACGAGCAACACCAACCTATTCCTGATCCTAGTTATTAACATAATCCCATCTCGTCTGAGAAATTCCAAATGGAGGGCCATCTTGCAGCTACCATTCACTGATAAAATTATTCAAGTCTTCCATTTCTATTGGAGCCAATAATGATTGGAATCTTGATATATATTTTGCTACTTGCACTTGGTCTTTCTTTATCATTAGACACCCTTCACAAATAAGCTTCATGAAATCTGATCTTGTGATATTGAGAACTAGAGATACCTGTGACATAATATAGAAATGTGTGAGTTTAAAATTAAACTCAGTAAGCTTCCTACCCTTGGCTTGAAAAATTTCTTTATCCATGTCCTCCCATAGAGTCCATAACACCTCAACAATCAGCACCAACCAAAAACTATTGAGTTTAGAATCAAACCTATCCACATAACCAAAAAGGACTTCTAACCAAGAAAAACTATTAGTACAGTTCCATAAACATGGAGATCTAAAAAAAATGGACCATAAATTATGTGCATATAAAAATTCAAAAAAAAGATGCTCGAATGACTCATGAACATTACAAATTTTACAACACACAAGAGCAAGACCAATTAAAGAAAGGACTTTCCCAATAGCTAACTTTTTATGTATTAAAAACCACATGAATTTTTTTTCTTTTGGCTCTACTTTACTTTTCCACATATAATCAAAGAAAAAAGACCAACTTGAAAAGTGGTTAATTTTCCCCTAGCACTAGGACACCCTAGTTATGAGAGATGAGTCATTTTTCATACAGAGGTAGACATTTTTGGTTGTGCTTTTAGACAACAAATTACCATCACTCCATTTAGTCTTTCTTAAAAATTCATTAGTATCCATGATATCTTTGGGATTGCAACTTGGCATTTCTTTCTTAATAAGAGAGTATGTCTTTTTCAACAAATTTGGGATGCTAAATCTACTTTTGATATCCACCCACTCCCTTAACTGCCCCCCTTCCATAATATCCTGAATCAAGGATATCCCCTTAACATTCCATGCTTTGGCTGAACAGCTTTGTGTTAAGGCCAGAGGTTTACCATTGTAGGAAAGCCCCCACCAAATAGATCTGTCTTTCACTAGATAGTGTGGAGGACCTCCTACTCCTCCTTTCATTGAAATATACTACCTCACATGAACCTAGGCCTTCTAGAAAACTTGAAAAATCTTGGAACCGAATAGCTTCATATTAAAGTCATCAAATACAATGTCCACAAGTGGAATATCTTTCCATAGTTTTCCTTTTCTAATGACTGATCTTAAAATGTTATTTCTAATAAGAATCTTCCAAGGCTCATTCTCCCATAAGGCTTTTACCATCCACTTAGAGGCCAGGGGATACCCTTGAGTTTTAATATCTTTTAGCCCCAGTCCACCTTGGTTCTTCTCTTGACAACACCAATTCCATTTGACACAATGCCTCTTCCTGTTCCCTTTTCCATCTGACCATAGAAAGTCTCTAAGAATATTGTTAATCATGTTAACTTGTGAACTCAAAAATAACTAGGCTAAAGCATAATATAAGTGATGAGCTAGCTAAACCTTTTGCACCACCTGGAATCTACCTATTAAAGAAAGTGAGTGTGCTTTCCATTTAACATGTTTTTGACTAATCTTACTGTAGATGCAATCCCACATGCTATTAAAATTAGGCTCGACTAAAAATGGAATCCCCAAACACCTTACAACCTCCTTATGCCTTGTCCAATTCTAGCCCTTACTTACTAACCAAACTGGTGGGTCCTGTTGCCAACCCAAAATTGTAGATTTAGAAGGTGCTATTTTAGATCCCGAGCCCTTACAAAAAAAATCCAATCTTCTCATGGCATTATCAAAGTTCCCCTCAAAAAACCTAAGAAAAGAGAAGTATCATTAGTGAACTGAACATTAATTAACTCATCCTTGTTTGGGAGAGAAATCTCCGTTATAGGAGGTCCTAGTTCAGAGGCTCTTAAAACATAAAACATAGCATTTGTTGCAATAAAAAATAATAGAGGAGCAATTGGGCACCCTTGTTTAATAGATCCTTGTAGCCTAGTTGGTTCTGAAAAATTGCCATTAATATCTATAACAGTAGATGCCTCATTAAATAGGATGCTAATCCATTCATAGAACTTCTTTGGAAATCCAAAAGCCTTTAGCATGCCAATAACATAACACCATTCTATTCTATCATAAGCCTTTTAAAAATATAACAAAATCATTGCCACTTGTTGCCCATTCTCCTTTGCTCAATGCATTGCTTCCTACCTGGTAATGAGATTTTCTAGGATGTACCTACCTTGTATGAACCCAGTCTGAGTTTGTGAAATCAATCTGCTTACCAATGGAGTAATTCTCCTAGCTAAGGCTTTGGCTAGTATTTTATAAGAAAGGTTTAAAAGAGTAATCAGCCTCCAATTTTTAATCAGTGATTTATCTTTGATTTTAGGAAGAAGTTTAATGACACCTTTATTGATATCTTCTCCCAAAGACTTTTTAGAAAATGCCTCGTCATATACTTTTAGAAGTTCAGCACTTATCCAGCTTTTGTTCTTCTTATAGAATTCTGCCGGGAGACCATCTATTCCAGGGGATTTACCATAGGATAGGGAATCTATAGAAATATCAATATCCTCTATCATAATATTTTTATTAAGAGAGTCTTGCTCTACTATCGAAACTTTTAGTGGGATAAGCCTAAGGCACTCCTCCATTTTTAAGTGCTCCTCATCCCCCATTTCTGAGGAAAAAAAGCCTTTATAAAACTGATAGAGTACTTTTTGAATATCTTCTGGCTCCTTAAAGATTCTACCCTCTGCTTGAATCTCCTCTATTAATTCCCTACTTTTTTTGGCTTTAATAATATTAAAGAAGTGCCCTAACCCCTTATCACCTTCGTTAATCCAATTGATCTTGGCTCTGATTTTTTGACCTTGAATTTTGTACCTCTAAATAATATTAAGGTTATACTTAATCCTTGACAAATGTGCTTCTAATAGCCCATCATTCCCTCTACATTGTAGATCTTTTTCAGCATCATCTCTATTCCTATCCATGGCTTGTTTCTTCCCAATAACTTGACAAAGACTTTTCCAAGTTTCAGTCTTTAGATTCCATAATTCTATGGCATTCAAAATGGGATTGCTCATGCTAGTAAGATCTAAGACCATTTGAATAGTTTCTAAATTATCTGAATCATCCAAAAGAGAAATATTCATTTTGAAAACATTTACCTTCCTCTTTCTCTCCTCTTTACGCTTATCACCTCCAAGGTGGCAACAAGTGTAAATTGGAGAATGATCAGAAAGAGAGGCAAGGAAAACTTGAACAAGGGCATGATATTGGTCTTGTTTAAAAGATAATGCATTCACTTGCCCGTACACTCTATCTAGTCTACAATACACCCTTTGTCTACCTCTCTGGTTATTGCACCAGGTGAACTAGATGTCTGGGAATTTCCCATGCATATTTTCCATAGGATCAGCCAGATTAAATTTTCTTTTAACTTTGTGCTAGAAAAATAATTCATTTCCTTTCCATGAGTGTGCCAAACCACCTGATTTATCAGTTCTATGTTCTACCATATTGAAATCCCCAACAAATATCCAATGGATTTTAAGGAGATTAGAGCAACACCATTCCCATAATTTGGCTCTTTCTATATAATTATTAGAAGCATACACATTACGTATACCATATAATGTCTCATCCCTTTTCAAAGACACCCATATAATTCTCTAATAGGGAGAACAACCATGAACAACCATGAGCTAACCATGAGAACTACTTTAATCTCTTGTAAACAAACAACATCTTTAGCATCGAGTCTATTACACCACCTTCTAACTACATACTTTCTATCAGCCATTTCCAACCCCCGGACATTCCAACTATGAATGTGTTTATATTTACTTTACTTAATATCATACTCCTTAATAATTAAACAGTCAATCAAATTTTAAAATAAATAAATAACTATTGTGCATTATTAGTTGATAGGGTTTTACATCCCCCATCGAGAAAGTCTCATGCTCCTGCTTATTGATAAGCTCCTCAGATTTAGCTCAAAAAATGATTCCACAAGCATCCAACCATTTGGACCCCAGAGAACTCAAGAAATTAATAAAGTACTAATTTCTTCATTTCAACAGATACAATTACAGAGTATTGTTAATTGGAGAAGTGTTGTTTCAACATGGAATTTTAAAGTTTGAATGACTATGATTAGGGGTATATTGAAGGAAGATCATTGTTAAAGGACTCAGATGTTTCCCAAATGCACCTAATGAATTAGTCAACAAAATAATACACTAGACAACATAATTTCAAGAAGGATGAGATGAGGTTTGTGTTTAAAATATAAATGGGTGTCACAACCCCCTCTTGTATATGCCAAATTCTTGACGTGTGTAGTGCCATGTAGATTTATGAAAAATTCATATGTGGAACTTTGACTTAATAATTCTGGATATCATAATTAATTAGATAAACTTATGATTCATTAATTTAGATAAGGCAATTTAGTCTATATACAAAATGGAACTGAAGTCTATATGAATGCCTATTGGAAATATTGGGTCTCTTCATTAGAGTTTCTTTTAATTTAATGTCCTTGTGTGATATTCCTTGGATGAATACACTAGGACTAATGGAATTACTTTGACATCTCATTATTGGGTGTTACCATTCTCACTTACCTTGAAAATGAATGGAGAAATTTACAACCTTTGTACTACCTTATGGAGTGGTGTGAGATGAGTTGAATTATTGCTAAAGTATCTTTTATGTGCATTTAAGATGCATCCTTGTATAACTTTTTAGATCTTAAATGAGATTGTAATATTCTATGGGTAATGAATGTTGTAATTTCATAGGGACATAATTGTCTATATATTGATGGGATGAATCACGCTCAATATTCAATATTTTATCAAATGAAACAAATCACACTCAATATTAAATATTTTATCAAATGAAACAATTCTACATGAAATTATTGCATGAATTCTATTTATTACTAAATACATCTATAGACAATAACTGTCTCTAGAGTATAGTGAAATAGTCAAATCTCTAGATTTTCTATATAAGCATGTTTTTAAATTTAGATATGTTGCTTTTACCATCTAAAACTTGTGAACTTTGTCTCATTTCATTGAGATTATTGTAGCTCACCAAGTGTTTTTATAAATTATGAGATTATTTGAATTGTAGGTATGGTGTTGAATGTCTTCCTAATAATACAATTTGTTTGTTAAAAATAATCTTGTGCACATTGTATTCTATCGTGTTGATCAACATAAAAATAAATTAATTTAAGATTAACTATTTGGGTTAATTCTTAAATTTCATACATATTTTTACTTTGGTATAATGCTATTTCAAACAAATGAAAGCTCACAGTGATTTAGGAATTTAAAGTATGCTTCTATTTGATAAATCAAGAAGGAATGATATAAATCCTTGTTAATAATTGTCCAATAATTTTATGAGAAGCTTGAGATTTATGGTTAGATAATACTCAGGAATTAACATGTTATGAATTTTGTATAATGATAACTCCTCTTAAGGAATGCATATTTATTGGAATAACTTATCGAAATACCTATGTAGGTAGTGCATATTGAGAAACTGTGAATGTGCTCACTTGATTTTCTATTGCATGAGTTCATTATGTTACCTTTTGAATTGGATGGAGGTTTTCTAAATATGTTACATAAACAATGTATTGCACAATTCCATTACTAGTCTTGGTTTTACTTGGTTAGTCTTCCTTATTGCTGGGCTAGGTATCTTTCATGTCAAAAAAGATTCCTGGAGTGTGTAACAGCGTCATGGTAGGTTGGTAAAGCACTCCTACAATATTCTCACCCTTGCATTCTTAGAAAGGTTCTTGAGCTCATTTCAACTTGGTTGTCATGGTTTTGCCATCTGATATCTGGTATCTGGTATTGGTAATTGGTAATGAAATTATGGTACTATTAGATTTGAGCACATATTTATATGTATCATTTTTGTTAAATTTAGTGATAGTTAATCGACTAATGTTGACTGGTCAATATTCAAAAGACTTTGACTCTCATTGAATTTTTTGGATCTTATAGAGATTGCTGATGTGACATTAATTTTGCAGGGGCGGTCATTACATATGGTATCCAAGTTCTTGGTTCCACACTTGGGCCTTGAGTTTACTATGCTAGACACACAACTATAAATCAACTAGTTTAATTTTTGTTGTATGAGTTGATGACATGGGTTGCATTTTGTGTCTCTTAGTTAGGATTACTTTTGACATAGAAGGATATGATGCTCCTTGTGCATTTCATGATTTGAGTTGAAATTGCATTCCTTTAAAGATTGTCAAAAATGGAAAGCTTATGAAATGATTGGTAATTATCCTATCTCATATAGTTATGATTAATTTTGATTTAAATCATGTTGTGGTATAATATGCTATTTCAGTATTATACCTAAAGTATTTGTCTCTTGCAAGTGTGATGCAAAAAGAGTGTACAATTTTGGTAACTGTGAGATAGTCAAATGATGGTTGACTTTTGCACTAGGCTATGAGTGCCTACGAAATGAACAGATGGCTTGTGATAGAAAAGATGAATGTCTTTAATTGTGTAAATAGCATGTGATGTAGGTAAGAGCATAAACCTATGTCACCCTTTTGTAAAGGAAAAGGCTAACAAAAGTATAACTGTTCACCTTCAATGACATAAAATTGGTATTATTATTTTGAATTTGAAAATGAAGTAAAATAATGAAATATGTAGAAATGGATAAATTTTAGGATTACAATTTTTATTAATTGTTTGGAATAAGAATTTATATATTTTACTAATTTTTATAGATAATATTTTACCTGTTGAAAAATGCTAAAAATTAAGGGTCTAGTTCCCACCACAAAACTATATGGAAATAAACTTATTTCTCTTTGATCTCAAACTATGCTATAGATAACATGTATAGCTAGAACAATAATAAATAAAAATTGTCTTTAGACCTATATTTTCTCTTTTATAATGATTCAAATTTCAACTCACCTGAAATCAATAGTTTTCATCTCACACCATATTTTTCAAAACAAATCTATTCTAACCAAGAGAAAATTATACATTTTAGAAGAGGACTCTCTCCTCTAGAACACCATATAATTTTTTAAAAAAATTGTTATGATTTGATATATTTTTCTTTCTCAAAACCAGCATCTTTTCAAGTGTTAAAATATATGCTTGTAGATTTTATTAATTACAATATACTATATCTAATTAGAACACTATAAAATCTATATGAGAATATTCTTGACTCAGAATTCTAGAAAAAGGTGTTTATATGTTATTAAAAAAATATCATTAAAAATAGTAAGAGTTATTGAAATGCCAATTTTTTGAAATAATTTTATTTGTTTAATAATTGGATTCAAACTAGTATAAAGCATGTGTTTAATAAACATTTTCAATTGGAAAAGTGTGAGACCATATATAACTTAAGTAGAATGAATTTATCTAGATCATATGTTTGAAAAACATTTATTTTTAGATAGAAATACTCAAATTCAATCATTTTGATAAGTCAACCTAAAAGGTGACACAACTTTGTACTTTTACCCATGCATATGTGGAGCAAGAATTATGTTTATGCCATATTTATGCGGTTCATTGAGTAACCTAGTATGATAAATAGGAAGAACATGGATTTCATTTGAAAAAGTATTGCATGTTTCATTATGCATTTAGAAGATAAATTGCATGTGATGCATGTGAAGTTTGGTTATGTTCTTGGTGGCCTTGGATGCAAGGTGTCATTAAACATCTACTCCCTCTTGGTGACTAGTGAGAGTCATTGTGACACATGTGAATTGGGTTTTCATTTGATTATATTCAGCTTTCATGAGCTTTGATGTGATGAGGGGCTAGCTTGAAATTTTTCCTTGTGACCACCTTGCCACTAATTTCTTATGTGACCTAGCTACTGTGACTCTTGTTCACTTTTATTTTATTAGTTTTGTACCTCCTTTTGGACATTGACTTGAGAATTATGAATCTTGTTTTCAAGATTTCTTTGATCTTGAGGTGGCTAGGGTGTGTGTGTACTTTTTTTAATGATGCCAGTCCTTTGATTTGAAAGTGATTTCATCTATGATGTTCATTGTGGAGAAATGATAGGATTTATAAGAGAGTAGATTGTGAAGAACATGAAATTCTTCCCTTTGTATTTTGTTTTATTTTGGAAAGCTTACCTTCCGGTGTGGGTACCGAACATGAACAAACATGAAAGGGTAGAAGTGATGCTTTCATTTTGCACTCTACCTGCCAGTGTAACACTGGCACTACAAAAATGCTTTGGCCAAAGCTATGTGCATATGTTTATTTAATATGCTTGCCCATGTTTCATCTCCCTACCACATCCATGATTATGGCTAGTTGGACATATGTGAGAAGTAGTATGTTTCATGGCTGCACTAGATACCTCTTGCCTTTGGTACTATATGGACATTCCATAATTAGGAATTCTACGTGTTAGGTGGGATCCCAAGAAAGTACCTTTTGTATTACTAGGGCATTTCTAGGTTGGGTAATTCTATGAGTTAGGTAGGATACCAAGGAAATGATGGATTGGTAATAATTGGGCATTATAGGATTGGGTATTCTACGAGTTAAGTAGGATCCCAAGGAAGTGTAAGGCTTCATGGTTGGGCAGGAAAGCACCTCAACCATGTTTTATGTGATGATTGAATGGCATGAAGGCTATACATCACAACTTGTGCTTATATGTTGGTTAAGCACACTATGGTGATGACATGGGCTTGAGGGCCTAAGGTCATTGAATTGATAAAAATTGGATTTATTGATCCTTGCAGGTGATTGGTGAGCACACCTGGTTTACTTAACGGTGTTGATCATTGGTAGATGGTATTGCACTTGTATGATGTGCTTGTTGTTCCATGTCCGTCGTGCAGGTCAAAATTTTCTATGATGCCCATTGAGGTGTGATGCTTAAAATTGTACTTCATGTATTTATTAAATCATGCATTTTGATGGATGGATGATGTGTAGGTCAACATCCTTAGATAATGTCATGTGTTATACTCTTAAATGGATAATTAATTGTTAATCCTTGACTATGGTAATGAAATAGTTGTTTACTATTCAAACTATGTGTTTTCTTGATTATTTTCATGTTTCTTGCAATTGTTGATGTGGAAATTGTTTAGTAGGACATGATTCTTACATATGATCAAATAGTAGGATATGTTTAGTAGGATTTTGTTGAATTATCTATTGATGTAGAACTTGGGTCAATGTTACTTGACACATTTGATTGTGTGACTTTCCATCATAGATCTTTCTATTAGATTGGTTAAATGTATGTTAATTTGGAGCTATATGATGCATTATGATGTAATTACATTGTATATCAACTTTTGCTAGCATATGTATGCATTATGATGATCAAATGTTGATGAGTACATTGATGATTTGATGTGTGGATGTCCTTGTGTTTCATGATGATTTAAATGATAAAGAATTAGATGTACATCATGATTACATTACTTGATTATGTTTCATGGACATTGACTTATTGATATGGACACTTACTACCTTAGTGAGCACCACATGTAGATGGTACGCATGGTTGATTAATTTTGTTACTCATGATCAAAGTTTGATTAAAAATGAGTTAAAAGAAAATATCGACTCTTGACATTTATAACTCAAAAATTATCTTCTTTAGCTATTGATGTTATGGATGAGCTAAAGGTATTGTGAGTGCATGTGTGTAACTATGGTAGGATGTGGATATGAAGTACCTACTAGTGGGGTCAAATCCATGTGAAGCCAAGGTATCATAAATAAGCACAGGTATGTGTGTGATATCATGTGATATTAAGGTAATATGTTACTCAATTTTGAGAATTGTTGAAATAAAAATATTTGATTTTCTATTTCATTAGATAATTGGTTTGATTTATGATAATGATGGATTGATATTTGGTATTGTTCCTATGAATGAACAGAGGGAACAACACATCATAAGAAAGGGGGAATATCATTGGAGAGAGGTAGTCTAACCTTGTAAAACTATAGAATGGTAATGTAATTTACACACTCACGTAAGAAATAAAATGTGTTAATAATATCCTTAAAAAAGATAGTTCCATGAGAATTAATCTATTAATGTGTTAATGACATGTAGGTTTCATATTAAAGAAACAAAAATTTCACTTTATGTGAGTAGATGAAAGTCAATATTGTTGATAAATTGATTGTAGATGCATGTATTATTATGAATAATAGAAGCTAGATTATTGATCATTACAATATGGAAGTCTTGAATTTCTATGGATATGATTGTAAGTTTTAACATCTCTACATTGGGATAATGCTTATTCTAAGGGGAGGAGGATGTCACAAACTGCTCTTGTATATGCCAAATTCTTGACATGTGTAGTGCCATGTAGATTAATGAAATATTCATATGTGGAACTTTGACTTAATAATTCTTGATATCATAATTAATTAGATATAACTTATGATTCATTAATTCAAATAAGGCAATTTAGTTGGGTCAGTTATGCACCTTGTTAAAAATCACAACTAATCTTGGGAAAGAAAGATCATGAAAGCCAGAAAAGAGGTTGTATTTCCACCATCGCCGAACCTAAGAAGCAAATCATCAGAATATATGCTCCATGAATATTAGCCAGAATTGGCGACAATAAGAATTAACAAAACTCTTAATTTTTAGGAAATGGGCACCGATTCTGCCATTTACGTGGATGACCTAGAGTATGGAGATGCAGAGGATTTGGAGAAAAATTGGTACTCTGCTATGTTTTCTAATTCTAGTACTATGCATTGTGAGCGATTCGAGCAAAAATTTAAGGTGGGTTTCAAATAAGTCCCTTCTTTCCCTTCCTCATGTGAGCAGAGGCAACAGTTAAACCAGGGATGGCAACAGATAATCCACAAAGATGTCTGTATGAATCCTCAGAATTGAGTGCAGCTGCTCTTCAGAGGAAATTCAGGCGGTGTATAAGAAACTTGCGTTGAAACTCCACCCTGACAACTGTTTGAAAAATTGTTCCAGCAAGAGATTGCATTTGCGCATGCAATGGGGGCTCCTACAGAACCCGACGCCCCCCTCATGGGAAATCTTGATAGCCCTTATGCTCAAGTATCTGCCTTTTATACTTATTGGCTAGGGTTTTGCATTGTCAAGGACTTATCTTGGGTTGATGAGTACAGGGCTTCCACGGGGCCAAACCGCAAGGTCAAATGACTCATAGAAGAAGAAAACAAAAAACCTAGGAAGAAGGCCAAGAGGGAGTAAAATGAATGAGATTTGAAGGTAGTGCTTGAAAAAATATAGGGAGATCAAAGGAGGACTGGGAAGCAAGTTTGGAAAGAAATTCATCGCACTTCCAGGATCCTAATTCCTTCTTACTTCCTTCTTGAACCTAGTTTTGTTCTTTCAATTGAAACAATATGGAATGCAATGAATAAGATAGCCATGATAGATTGATATGGATGGGTCTATATATTCAATCCTATGCTTGAGTAATCTATGTAGGAATAACCCTTGTAGAGAGAGGCACATAATCAAGGCCTTTACAAAGCCTACAAGGGTAGGAATTATTGTACATTTATAGCACCATTGCAACCATAGAAATTTAGAGTTCTTGTGCTCATGGATATAAGGAATAGTTATTTACTCTGTCTCATAAATTGAAGTATTTCTACAAACACATAATTTCTGCAAAGATCAACAACAATTATCTCTTCTTTATTTGCATTTTAGCCAATAGATACTATAGTCAATGGATTTACTCTACGGACAATGATAGAAATTAATTCTTATGACTATAACTTGTTTGCACATTGATGTTTAAGAGTCCACAAATCCATACTTCAAAATTAATTCTACCCCTATGTTACAACAAACTGGAGAGTATAATTAATAGATTCACTATTTATGGACAACAATAGAAAATGATACTTATGATTTTAAACTATTCACATTTTAATTATAAATATATACTTTTATTGGCTAGAATATAAATTATTGCAAATCTTTATGACATTTTAAAACAAATAGCTAGAAGTCGTCACCATTATAAAGAAGCTTGCAAATGTAGTACATGAGAAAATAACACCCAGACATTCGATTATGATTTGATAACATGCACTTTCTACTAAGATCAATAGTAGTTATCTTTCTCATAAAATGCTTCTTTATTCACATTAAATTGGGTAGATATTTTTCATAATAATTTTTTGACATAATTTATTCTAGAAAATAATGACTATGACTAGATAAACTATAATGATTTTGTAACCTTAGCTGATTACAAATTTAGAAGAAATGAATAAATTGTCATTCAACTATAATTCTATTTATTTAAGTTTTTTTAGTTAGAAGAGTTTTAGACAAAATTATCTCGTAGAGTTTCATAGTAAAATTCTAAACCATTTTTCCCAAAAACAATACTACTATCTACTAAATCATACATATAAACTTAAAATATTTAATTTCCCAAAGCCTGATTCTCTAACCCATCTTTCTCTCAACCATATCTTTAAAGATTCTTGAACCTCTCAAAAGTTTCAAATTTCTCCTTTATAAAAGTAACCCACATCATTCTTGAATGATCATCCATAAATAGTAACAAGCATCTATCATCATGATAGGTCTTAGTTCTAGGTGGACTGCACAAATTAATATGCACAAGATCTAGGACTCCATTTGTCATATCAAAATTTGTCTCGAAGGTAGAAATTTTTTTCTTACTCAATAAACATTCCTTGGACATCATATTAGGATGGTTTGATAGCTTAAGTAGATCTCACATTGCCATCATAATTGAACATCACAATGTTATCAAAGTTTACATGATACATTCTCTTTTGGTAGAACAAACTATTATTATTCTAAACAAGCAAACATCTTCTTTTAGTCTTGTTTAGATGAAAGATATTACGTTTTAATTTTGAACCCGATGCAACCTCATCACAAGAGCTTCCCGATATTTTGTATTTCCCATCCTTGGATTGTAGATCATATCCTTTGTCAATTAGTTGTCTAATACTCAAAATATTGTATTTCAAAAATTTAACACACAAAACATCATCAATATCATTCTTACTATCAAGTGTAATATATTCTCTATTGTGGATGAGATAAAGAGTGTCATCACCAAATCTGAATACAATACCATAATACCTTTCTAATTATAAAAACTTACTTTTTTAACCTATTATGTGATACAGATATCCACTATCAATGATGCAATCACTTCTTTCCTCAACTTTTATCACAAAAATTACTTCAACATTCATGGTAGGAATTGGATCTTCTTCCCTGATAGCTATATATACTCATTCATCTTAGATTAATTTTCTAATCTTATTATGCTTTTGATAATGTAGTGACAAAACACTTAGTCATAATTTAGCATAGTTAGTTGGTCATCACTGCAACCAAGCTACCATTGAGGCCAAGTGCATAGTGCATGTTGAGTCAACACTATGAGCTGAGTGATCAGTGCATGCTGACCACAAGTTTCTAGATAATACATGCCAAGTAATGTGATAGTTACTGCTAAGCACTAGTAGGTCCTAAGCACATAGTGTGTGCCAAGTTACTCAGGTGTCAACAAAATAGCACATGTCAAATTATTTAGGTGCTGAGCAACAATGTGTGATGAGCCATTCAGGAGCCAAGTAAATAACACAATATTATAGTGAAGGTCAAGCATCAGAAGCCTATTGATGTCGAGTTTTCAATCAATGACATAGGTGTTTTTAATGGCACAAAATGCTATGTAAACCATTTTTCACTGTAATGATCATTAATTTTTGATATTGAGAGATAGGAATGGAGGCATATTATGCATCCCTATGCAACACATGCAATGAATAAAAAAAAGGGAAGTATTAGGTAGAAATAGTAATAGACTAGAGCCATTTATTATGACCTAGATCATCTCCATGATGCCTATTTAAAGATGTAAACCTAAGGGGGAGTACATCTATGAAGTGAGATACCAAGGAGAGTATCTTATGTGAAATTGATATGGAGAAGATGCATAATTGAATAGTAAAAAATGTAGAATTAGTTAAGGAGAATAGATTAGTTGTGAAGACAAGTAGTGAGAGATCAAAGAAGACATGTTAGATAGTAGAATCAAGATACAAGTATACAAAGGAGATCTAACATTTAATAGAGAGGTGCTAACTAAAGGATCAGGTACTGGATCATTCTAATAGGCGAAATAGGGTAAATATCTTAACAAAGTAGTCCAAAAATGATTTCCTAAATCTCCTAATAGAATGCTTACTTAATTGTGAGTTTGAATCCTTTAATCAAGGTGAGACCTATTTGTCTTTGTAAGCCTTTAATAGGGTAGACCTTTGACAATGTAGATCATAGTTTGTGATCAAAACTTTATAGCCATAATTTGTTAGGATTAACCTTAGAAAAAAATAACAATTATATGCAAATATAAGAAATATCAAAAAATAATATATTGCACATAAGAGAACAGACGACACCAAGATTTAATGCGGTTCACCCAATCCCTAAGCTATGTCCACCAACATCAAGTCTAATATTATTATGATCTAGTGATTACAACCTTATTAGAATCTATAATCCCTTATGGCTCAATACCATTTTAAAAACCAATTTTTGAATCACACATTATGTAATATGGTGGGTAATTTGTTGGGTTTCTCCTTACCAATGAAAACTTTGATGTGACCCTTATTGTATGCTTTTTCCATGCATAACATGAATAAAAAACTAGCAATACTACATTGATGTGAAATGGGTACAATGAAGAGGTAGAAAATCAAATAGAAAAAATACATTGTTCTATGTTTTGCATTTATTTATGTAATACATGATTACTAGGCACCATTACGAATATCTTCCTTATTTGTCCAATGAGAAAGGACTCTAATTGGAAAATTTAGGAGCATATCTCATGATTTTTGTCTTCCTCTTGCTACCTCTCCCTATCTCCATCTTTTCTTTAGCTCTCTCTACTTATTTTATAACCTATTTATCCCTCTATCCCTATCACCCTCTTTCTATATCTCCTTATATCTTTCTCTCTCATTCACCATATATATATCTCTTTATCTGTTCCTCTCTATCTTTCCCACTTTATCTCCGTGAACATCTTAGCTTTTAGAGAAGCAAAAAGCTTCTGCTAGTCAGGATCAAGTGAAGAAAAAGGCATTGTAGATTGAGAGCATGTGGGCACGAGTAGAAGAAATGGAGAAGGTTGCCAAGGGTACCAGTGGTGTCCTCAAGAAAATGCAACAGAAGCTTGAAGATATGGAACAAGAAACATCAAGACAAAGACAATGTGCAACAGAAAATGAGCAGGAGCTCTGCAAAGTTAGGCATGAATTTGAGGTTCTAAGGTCTAGTATTGATAATTTAGTTGGTGCATGGGAGTCTCTCTTCCTTTGAGAAGCGAGTCCAAGAAATGGAGAAAATTTTGGAAGGGTAAGCCTGCTCATCATCTATTATATATGTTTTATTTGGGCCAACTATCATGCTTTTTGAAGCTGACTTTTGACTAATCTAAATTTACTAGGTACAGGTTTTCATTGAATGTTCTCATTTTTAAAGAAATCTTAATGTTTTCTTATGGTATTTCATTCCCCATCATCATTTTATCAAATGTCAAATAAGCTATATCTTCATAGGGTAGACATCATGCAATACAGATGAGAATGTGTAGTAGGAATTTAGAATTTAATGATATGTACAAGCCATCAACCAATTCTAAATACCATGTTATTGCTTTCTATTTTAATATAAAATGGTATGTTCAAAAGAAATAGAATTATAGTGAGGAGCACTACTCTTGATTGATTTAAAGCAGTGTTTACAATGAATATGGTCCATATAGTTTTTTAGTCACGAAAGTTAGCCACATTTTTAAGATATCAAAATATGTAAATATAGGTCATGGAAGATATTAATTTATTAAAAGAACACTAAGAATTCATTTTTAGATGTGAAACAACATTTATTTTCTCTAGATTTTCATTACCCAGATTTATCAAAAGTTCTAGGTCAAAAAAATTCATGGAGGGGAAATAGACTTTGTTGATTATTTATTTATGAAATTCAGGCATGATTGAGTGAATGTTGTAAGTCTATCCATCAACACCAGAATACGAGATATTGATCTTCTACAAAATGAGATGCATGATGTAGAATTACATTTTTATACATTTTCTAAATAATTATTTACTCAAACACCAGGTTAATTTCATTTCTCAAGTTGAACTAACATATTTTTGTTTTTATAATTTCAGTTTTATGCATGTACTTATTAAAATTAGTAAAAGGCTATTGAAATATCCTAGAAATCACACTTTTTTTTTGAGAATTACAGGCTTATATTATTTGTCCATTCTTTTTTCATTATGCCAGGCCAGCTTAAATCTGTATTACAATATTACATTTGTTATATGCCCAGCTAAATTTTTGAAGTAGTTGAATTTCATCTCTTTAGCCATTTTGTTTCTTAAATGATAAATCTGGATTGCTCTGTATCCTAACATATTACATATGATAAGAGGAAACTTTGTGAAAGATTTATATACTAATAGAAGTCAAGTCACAGAGTTTGATGTATATTCTAGTTCAACACTGGAAACAATTTTTATGACTGGTAACAATATTCACTTTGTTTTCACCAATCAGAATCATCCACAAATAGAATGATGCACTACATGATAAACAAAATAAAAAGATGTTAGAAAATGATTAATTATGGTGTTCTTGTTCATGATGGCTGGAGCACACATTTTGGTCATTATTTCTACTTTTTTGAGTCACTTAAACCTTTCAAAATTATTTTTATGTTGGGAACTCTAGGTTATAGTCTTAGAAAAGTATTTTATTCATTAACAATTGCTTCAACCTGGCTTGTAGGTGAAGTGCACACAATGTTCTTATTGCTCAAATAAATTTTATCCTTTCTTAGATTTGAGCCTAGAGATCATTCGAGAAAATTCCTTGTTGAAAGCATTATCCCATTACATGGCAATGGAGCAGTTAGATGGGGGTCTGAAAAGATATCAATGTTAATGATGCAAAGTAAAAGTGAAGGCTCTAAAACAACTCAAAATTGATAAAGCACCACATGTTCTTGCAATTCATCTCAAGTGCTTCAGTGTAGTTGGATTTGGAGGAAAAATTGATAAAAAAGTAGACTTTGGTTGTACGTTGGATCTCAAACCATTTGTTAGTAGTTCACATGTAAGTAGCCCTTACAATATTATTTGCCAGTGGATCACATTTTCAGTGGAATCTAATAATATAGTTTTTGTAATATCTACTGGTTTTTTAATAAATTTTGCACATTTGAATGATATTCTAGTTTCTCTATCTATTGATCAATCACAGGAGGGCAATTTTAAGAAAACTCTTTATGGTGATCTTGTTCATGATGGCTAGAACACACATTCTAGGCATTATTTCTGCTTTGTTCGTTCATCCATAGGCATCTGGCATGCTTTAGATGATAATCGGGTATACATTTGCTATAGTTGTGAAGACATGTTTAATTTTGTGGAGCAAGCTCATTATAATTTGTGTATAACAGAATACACAAAAGAACTACAATTTTATGTAAAACCTTTTCTTTATATGGTAACACTAATTATATTGAAGTTTCTTAGACTGATTGAAGTTATTCTTATGACTTTTTGTACTCTAGGTCTATTCATTCAGTGAGAAAAGTGTGCTTTCCTAGAAAGCTTACATGCTATTCTATATACGAGATAAGAAAACTAGCATTCAAACAGTAGGTGGGTCTGAATCTAAGTATAATGGCTCTAAACTAAAGAAGAGGGTGTCATTGAACATTGGACATCGAAAGGAAAACCACTTACAAGATTCATATGCCCCCCAGGTGACAGAAAACATGCATTCTTTCCAAACAACAACAATCTCTTTTAGTGTTGCTGGTGTAAATAGGATATCCCAACAGGTAGAAAATTTGTCAAATGCCAATTTCATTTCAGAAAATCTAGAAAAGAACACAAGTTCTGGCCAGTCATGCAGTAAATCCAGATCATCAGTAGATCATGATGCTACATTACAGATGGTGCCTCCAAGAACCAATGGTATTCAAACAAATAATGTCTTCTAGTCAAGTCATACCATAAGTAATGGATGCACATCGAATGGGTCTAGTAATAATGTTAAGAAGCAGGAATCTGAAATAAAGGGAACTGAATCTGTGGGTAATTTTAATATTATGGTTGTTAGACATTCTCAAAACTGTGATATGAGCAATGATAATGAGAACTATATTGGTAGAAATTCTGAAGCTTATTCAAAAATTAATGCTAATAGATCATGAGAATGTCAAACATTCTACAAATGGTTTGACAGGTATTATTACTCGGCATCATGCTACTAAACTTCCAAAAAATGATTCAAATCGTAAACTTGTAGCTGGTGAGCATCTAGAGAATGGTAGTGTGGTTCACAATTCTATAGATAATGAGAGTGAGGCTGCTAAGCTCCTATCTCTGGAACATGGTTCCTTATTTCAGGTGGTTGTTTTTTGTATTAATGTTGTAGTGTATATGTTTGCTTTTGAGAAAATTTCTTTTAGTCCTAATGAATCTTGCTATGTTCCTTTTGGCAGGGAGGCAAAAATGGTACTTTTCTCTATAAGGGAAGGGAAATGAATGGGTCATGTGTAAAATTTATGCATCCACATAGGTTGCAGAAATATAGTCAAGAAACTAAATGTATTTCCATCCAAAAGTACCAAAAACACCATGGATGAAGGCACAACAGGTTGAATATGCTTGCAGCGGGGTCGTTGTGGCGGCGACAGTAGTTGGTGTCCTCACCACAACGGCCCCACCCCAGTGTTAGCCGTCGACATTGCAATTGCGACATCCACAGAAGCATTGCGATGGAAAGTGCATCACAGACATAGCGTCACCGTCGCAATTCTTACACAGACGTCGCAATTGCGATGTCATTGGAAGAATTGCAACGATCGGTGGTGGTGACGCCACAGCTACTGTGCTGTCAAGTGCTGTCACGTCCTCGTCGCAATTTGAAATGGACGACGCAATTGTGACGTCTAGGGAAGCAATGGGAAGACTGCCGCTAGAGGGACCCCGTGGCCAAATGCTGATGCGACCCCATCGCAAAGCATGGGGAGGGCGTTGGAATTGCGACAGCGGCCGCATGCAGTGGGACAGGATCCGTGCTGGAATAGAATGGCTAAATTGCGATGGACTAGCATCAAAATTGCAACATCAGAGGATAGACGTCATAATTTGTGACTAAAAAAAATGACATCTATTACCGTAGTAGTGGTGACTCATTGCCATCATAATTGTGACACTTAGTCATCACAAATCGATGCCAAATGTATTAGTGTTTATACTAAAATTATATAACTAACTAGTTTATCTTATTGGCTACTTCCAATGGAATGAGTGGATGCAGTTATTACATTAAAACAAAAATGAGAAACTTTCTCAATAAGAATAAAAAGTAGTGTAGAGCATATCCATTGGAAAGAATATAGTGTAACTTTTCCCTAGATTTTACTATTAATTAAAACATCACTAACTCATCCAACCAAAAAGATAGGTGAATTAGTTGGGTCTTCAATTTTGTCTTGATTTCTCTCTTCACCCTCAATGACTATGTCCAAGAATTTGATGTAATATGCTAGATTCCTATTGGGTCATGCTTCATTGTTGACATGTTCCTGCAATGAGGGGTTAGAAGGCACAAAACATGCAGATACATTTATTTCTATATTGTAGTGCATTCATTAAACCCTAGATCTCATGAATATGCATATATCACATGGATACAAGAAAATAATGTACTTGGTTATAGGAACCCATTATGTTTCAATTATTCAAAGAGGACAAGTATAAAGATACATATGATTCAAACTATCAAGTACTTTTCTAAAAATAGGGCATGCACAAGATCATGGCATGCCAATACCCAATGTTTACCAATAAATATTTTTTATAAACCTGCATCTCACATTCTTAATTTTCATTGGGTAAGTGCATGGATGATTGCTGTTGGATACAATTAAATAATTGTGTATTGTCTTTGATGTTACACAAATGTCATATCAGTTATCAGATAGAGTCTACCGAGTTCTATCAACCAGGAAAACAGTTTACAGAGTCTACCGAGCTCAGTCGGTCAGTAAAAGCCTTTTGCAGTGTATACCGAGCGTTCCTGTATGTCACACGGTGAGTTAGTGTTAACCGAGTTCACTCGGTAAGCTAAGGAAAGTTTAGTTCTTACTGAGATCACTCGGGTATCAAAGGATTTTGTAGCGAACGGTTAGTGTTAACCGAGTTCGCACGGTAAGCTAAGGAAAGCTGAGTTTTCACCGAGCTCACTCGGTAGTCGAAGACAGCTTTTACCGAGTCCGATCAGTTTCCAAAGGAAGTGGCAGGTTTACCGAATTCTCCGGTAATTGTAGTTTTTACCGAGTTCTGCCGGTTAACACAGGAAGGAAGTTTTTGTTCTGTATTGACCGAGCAGCATCGGCCAGTGAAGAATTTTGTTTTTTAGTTCAAGCCGACTTTGGAATATGTTTCGTCAAGTTGGTTGGGCAAGCCGACTTTGGAATTGTTTTGACAAGTTGGTTGGGCCGACCTGGTCTTATGAATAATATATAAAGAGGTGCTCAAGATGCGAAAAAAAGGAGAGAGAGCATGTACGGATAGTGCAAGGAAGTGCAAGGAAGAGACTTGCGTGTGCCTAAGCAGAATTGAGTAGAGGAAATCTTGGAGCTGCAGAGTTATATTTGATCAGTAAGGATCTTGTGGAGCTAAACTGAGATCTGTATTCAGCAAGATAAGTTGCATGTATTTTCAGATCATTCATTGTTGCTTTCTAATCATTGTAACAGTGATTCTAAAATCTCCTAACAGAGTTGGTTTAACAGCCATTTCATAAATCCTTTAACAGGGTGGCAATTTAGTTGAATTGTTCAAAAGACCTCTTACAAGGCCACTCCTAACAGGGTGATTAAATCCTCTAACAGGGTCACACCTAACAGTGTGTTTTGTAACCTTTAACAGGGTTGGCTCCTAACAGGGCTCACTTCAAAAGAGTGAAAATTGGTGACTAGTTGCTGGTGGTTTTTCCCATATTGGGTTTCCACGTAAATCTGGTGTCCACTGTGTTAATGATTAATTTCTTTTGCATAGTTGCTTATTTCAGTAAATGCTTCATAAATTAACTAAACATCTATCAAGTTTTAAGCAGTAATTTTTGTGCAGCAGCAACTAAGTTTAAGGCATCTTTGGGACTTTAGAAAATGTTGTTGTGGTAACTGATTCACCCCTCCCCTCTCAGTTACCCCATCTTCATTTTCCAAAAATTGGTATCAGAGCTTTTGGTGCTTGCAGGAGAAGATTTCAAAGATCTAAGGCAAAGATCAAGATGTCTTATAAGAGGGAAATCCCAAGGCTTTACCGAAACAACTTCTCAGCATGGCAGGGATTAATGAGACTCATCTAGCTTCCATTGGTGACACTAGTCTGAAATATCTTGATGAGAAATATGTAGAACCATCAGGTACATTATCAGTCAATGACATTGCTATAAAGAAGACTCATAACATTATGATGATTGATATTGCATCTGCCTTGAGTTATGAAGAGTTTGATGATGTCAAGGACTGCACTACTGCCTATGAAATGTGGGAAAGACTGAAAGAGATCTATGGTGGAGATGACAATGTCAGAAGAGCCAAAGCTGAAAGTCTGAGAGGACAGTTCGATCAGATGAAAATGAAAGAAGATGAAAATATTGCCAAATATGTTGAAAGAATTAAAGCATGTGTCAGTGCTATCAAAGCTTCTGGAGGAAGTATCAGTGAAGAGACAATCATAAGTAAAGTTCTTAGAACTCTACTTCCAGTTTATACCATCAGGGTATCAGCCATTCAAGAAAGAAGGTGTGAGGCCAATCACAAGATAAACCTAGAGGCCATAGTTGGAAGATTGACATCATTTGAATTAGATAATTTTGATAATTATGTTCCAGCTGCAAAGAACATTGAGTCTGCATTTGAAGCCAAGCTTTCACTCAAGGACAAAGGCAAAAAGAAGAAGGAATCTCAGTCAGAGAGTGAAGATCAATCAGATCAGAGCTCTGACAGCGACCTTGAAGTAATTGAAGCCCTACTCGCAAAGAAATATTCAAGAGGAAGAGGTAAATACAGAGGTAAAGTACCCCTAATCTGCTTTTCATGTGAAGAAGTCGGTCATATTGCTGCAAGGTGTCCAAACAAGAAAGATAGAGATGAAAAGAAAGATAATAAATGGAATAGTAAGAAAGATTTCAAATCATTTAAGGATAAAAGTAAGAAATCATGTTTTATGGCTAAAGATTCTAATGATTCTAATGATGAAGAAGAGGATGAGATTGTTTACATTGCTGTAAAAGATGAATCTGAAAATGAAGAAATGGCACTCATCTCTCACATAAGTAAGAATGATACATGGATCATTGATAGTGGCTGCTCACATCATATGACTGGAGATAAAACAAAGTTTGATCAATTTGAAGAGTATGATGGTGGCAGTGTAAGATTTGGAAACAATGAACCTTGTTGCATCAAAGGAAAAGGAAGAATCACTCTAACCCAGGAACTTGTATGTGATAATGCTTATTGGGTAGAAGGACTAAAGCACAATTTATTGAGTGTGGCACAGTTACTCAACAATGGACTCAAAGTAGAATTCATCCAAGGCAAAGCAAGACTGCTGAACGGTAAAGGAAAGCTGATTGGATCTGCTATTCAAACTAAAGGTAACTTGTTCTATCTTGAACTTGATAAACATTCATGTTTTATTGTTCAAATAGAAGAGAGTTGGTTATGGCATAAAAGATTATGTCATGTGAATTTTGACAATCTGGTAAAGATAAGAAAATTCAAGAAAGTGAGAGGCATTCCTGATTTAAAGAAACCAGAGGTCAGTTTATGCAAGAATTGTCAAATTGGAAAGATGGGTAAGTCTAGTTTCAAAAGCAAAAATTATCAGTCTAAAGATTTATTAGAAATTGTGCATACTGACTTATGTGGACCTATTGAAACTGAAAGCTATACTGGTGAAAAATATTTTATTCTTTTTGTTGATGATTATTCAAGAATGATGACCATCATGTACCTAAGGAACAAATCAGAAGCATTTGAAAAGTTCAAATGGTATTTGGCAAGAGTAGAAAAAGAAACAGGGAAAAGACTGAAATGCCTAAGGTCAGACAGAGGTGGTGAATTTATTTCACATGAATTTAATAACTTTTGTATTGAAAGAGGAATCAAAAGACAAGTTTCAGCACCAGGTACACCTGAACAAAATGGCATAGCTGAAAGAAGGAATAGATCCATCATGGATTGTGCAAGAACCTTGATGATAGAAAAGAATGTTGCTATCAAATACTGGAAGGAGGCTATCAGTACAGAAGTTCATACCTTAAACTGAGTACAGTTAAAAAAGGACTCATTCAAAACTCCCTACGAAATATGGTATGGCTATAAACCCAATGTAAGTTATCTGAAAGTATTTGGAAGCAAATGTTATATCTTGAAAGAATCTAGAAAAGGTAAATTTGATGTAAAAGGTGATGAAGGTATATTTCTTGGATACTCATGCAAGAGTAAAGCATATAGATGCTTGAACTTATCTACTCACAAAGTCATAGAAAATATACATGTGAAAGTTGATGAATTTGCAGAAAAGACTGAAGAAGAAAGCAAAAAAGAACCAGAAGATTACAAAAGATTCATCTTCAGTGATTCGGATATAATATCAACTGCATCTGAGAATCAGAAATCTTCTTCTACCGAGTCATCACTAATCGAGTTGCAGGAAACATCTACCGAGCCAACGTCTACCGAGTCAGAAAATATCGAGTTAGAGATTACCGAGCCTGAGGTAATCGAGCAGGTACATACCGTGCCAGTTGATATCGAGCCAGACCAAACCGAGAAAGGAGGAGAAATGCAAGAAGATAACGACAAAATTCATCCAAAAGAAAAAGAACCTGTTCTAGCCAAATATGTCAGGAGACATCATTCAGCAGATCAGATCATTGGAAATAAATCTGATGGAACCATCACAAGAAGTAAGTTGAAAGGTACTTGTTTACTTGCTGATTTTGAACCTAGAACTGTCAAAGATGCATTAGAAAATGATAATTGGATTGAAGCAATGAATGAAGAAATAGAGAAGATAGAGAAAAACAAAACATGGACTCTTATACCCAGGCCTAAAGACAAAAATGTAATCGGTACAAAGTGGGTTTTCAGAAATAAGTTGGATGAAAATGGTAAAGTATCAAGAAACAAAGCTAGATTAGTGTGCAAAGGATATTCTCAAGAAGAAGGCATAGATTATGGAGAAACTTTTTCTCCCGTTGCTAGATTGGAAGGTGTTAGAACCTTATTAGCATATGCTACCTACAAAGGATTTAAAGTTTATCAGATGGATGTCAAGTTAGCATTTCTAAATGGTATACTGGATGAAGAGGTCTACATTGAACAACCTAAAAGTTTTATTGATCCAGATAAAAAGAACATGGTTTGCGAATTGCACAAGGCATTGTATGGTCTGAAACAAGCCCCTAGAGCATGGTATGAAAGATTGCATAGCTATCTTATTCAAATTGGATTTCAAAGAAATAATGATAACAGTAGTTTGTATATCAAGGAAGGACCAGAAAATAAGATTGTCCTGGCAGAAATATTTGTAGATGATACTATTTTCACAGGGAATGATGATCTTTGCAAAGAATTTTCAGAACAAATGAGCAAGGAATTTGAAATGTCAATGTTCAGTGAAATCAAATTCTTTGTGGGACTTCAAATTCAACAGAACAAGAATGGCATCTACATCACTCAAGAAAAATATATCAAAGAGATATTGAAAAAGTTTGGTATGGAAGACTGTAAACCAGTTGGAACTCCCATGTGTACTAGACTAAAACTTACCAAAGAAGATGATTCAAAGGAAATAGATCAAACATTGTACAGATCTATGATTGGAAAGTTGCAAATGTAGTTCATACTAGGCCAGATATTGCTCTTGTAGTTGGAATTGTGGCAAGATTTTCAGCCAAACCAAGAGAAAATCACATGATGGCAATCAAGACAATAATGAGATATCTAAAAGGAACTAAAGATTATGGATTATGGTATAAACTTGGAGGAAACCTAGACTTAAAAGTGTTTACTGATGCTGATTGGGCAGGAAACCTTGATGACAGAAAAAGCACAAGTGGAGGTGCATTCTTTCTTGGAAAGAGGTTGGTTTCTTGGATAAGCAAAAAGCAAAACTGTACAGCTCAATCAACAGCAGAGGCAGAGTATGTTGCTGCAGCAGTAAACTATTCTAATATCGTTTGGTTCAAGCAATTGCTACAAGGCATGAAGATGGAAATCAAGGAACCAGTCGTCATGTTTTGTGATAACACAAGTGCAATCAATATATCTAAAAATCTAGTAATGCATTCTAAGACTAAGCACATTGCAATCAAGTATCACTTTGTTAGAGAATTGGTGCAGGACAAGGAAATCAGATTGGAATATGTACATACAAAGGAACAGATTGCTGACATATTCACAAAGCCTTTACCTAAGGATGCATTTTTGTATCTCAGAGGTAAGTTAGGGGTTATTCCCCTATTTGAAGTTCACTAAAATAAGTTTTAGTGATGCATCAGCTCTTACAAAATTGAACAATCATCAGTTGATGCAGCAAATCAAGGAAATATTGCATATGAATCAGTACTAAAGGTACAATGAAATTTATTTGAAATTAGATGGTCTTTGGCATGTGTTGTCAAAGAGGGAGAGTTTTACTGTCATATCTTTTCCGAAATCCAAAATTTGATTAAGTAATTTCTTCACAGAGGGAGATTACTATAAGAGGGAGAGTTCTCTATCTTAGAGGGAGAATTGTTAATTGTGTTGTGTTGCAGTAGACTTGCTTTCAAATTTCATTTCTGCTATGACATGTTGTGTTGCCATCAATGCCAAAGAGGGAGATTGTTGGATACAATTAAATAATTGTGTATTGTCTTTGATGTTACACAAATGTCATATCAGTTATCAGACAGAGTCTACTGAGTTCTATCAACCAGGAAAACAGTTTATAGAGTCTACCGAGCTCAGTCGGTCAGTAAAAGCCTTTTGCAGTGTATACCGAGCGTTCTTGTATGTCACACGGTGAGTTAGTGTTAACCGAGTTCACTCGGTAAGCTAAGGAAAGTTTAGTTCTTACCGAGATCACTCGGGTATCAAAAGATTTTGTAGCGAACAGTTAGTGTTAACCGAGTTCGCACGGTAAGCTAAGGAAAGCTAAGTTTTCACCGAGCTCACTCGGTAGTCGAAGACAGCTTTTACCGAGTCCAGTCGGTTTCCAAAGGAAGTGGCAGGTTTACCGAATTCCCCGATAATTGTAGTTTTTACCGAGTTCTGCCGGTTAACACAGGAAGAAAGTTTTTGTTCTGTATTGACCAAGTAGCGTCGGCCAGTGAAGAATTTTGTTTTTTAGTTCAAGCCGACTTTGGAATATGTTTCGTCAAGTTGGTTGGGCAAGCCGACTTTGGAATTGTTTTGACAAGTTGGTTGGGCTGACCTGGTATTATGAATAATATATAAAGAGGTGCTCAAGATGCGAAAAAAAGGAGAGAGAGCATGTACGGATAGTGCAAGGAAGTGCAAGGAAGAGACTTGCGTGTGCCTAAGCAGAATTGAGCAGAGGAAATCTTGGAGCTGCAGAGATATATTTGATCAGTAAAGATCTCGTGGAGCTAAACTGAGATCTGTATTCAGCAAGATAAGTTGCATGTATTTTCAGATCATTCATTGTTGCTTTCTAATCATTGTAACAGTGATTCCAAAATCTCCTAACAGAGTTGTTTTAACAGCCATTTCATAAATCCTTTAACAGGGTGGCAATTCAGTTGAATTGTTCAAAAGACCTCTTACAAGGCCACTCCTAACAGGGTGATTAAATCCTCTAACAGGGTCACACCTAACAGTGTGTTTTGTAACCTTTAACAGGGTTGGCTCCTAACAGGGCTCACTTCAGAAGAGTGAAAATTGGTGACTAGTTGCTGGTGGTTTTTCCCATATTGGGTTTCCACGTAAATCTGGTGTCCACTGTGTTAATGATTATTTTCTTTTGCATAGTCGCTTATTTCAGTAAATGCTTCATAAATTAACTAAACATCTATCAAGTTTTAAGCAGTAATTTTTGTACAGCAGCAACTAAGTTTAAGGCATCTTTGGGACTTTAGAAAATGTTTTTGTGGTAACTGATTCACCCCTCCCCTCTCAGTTACCCCATCTTCATTTTCCAACAGATTGCCATACTTAAGGACAACTAGGGACGATCGGCCAAGTTGTACTTGATAGAGTGCGACTTGACCAAGTCCACCTAGGTGCCATTTGGTGCCAACGTATCATGGGGGACTCGGTTGAGTCCCACTTCACCGAGTCCCCATCGCCTTCTAAATAGCGGTATGTGTACTTTATCCCTTCATCTATGCACAAAGGGGCTAGAAGAGCATCAAAGAGAGAGAGCTACAATGACACTTGGTCGAGTGTGAGGTAGGCCCCATTAATTTTAATTTTTAAAATATTTTTCAATGTTGTTGTTGTTTAATTTGATTAATGTAATAGTTAAAAATTAGTTTTCTAATTAGTATTTAATTAAATGTATTAAATTTTAGTTATATAAGTTAGGAAATAGCTAGAATTTTAGTTTGTACTTTTTAATTAATTAATAGTGTTAATTTCTAATAAACATTAGGAAATATATAATTTTTTAATAGTTTTGTTTTTAAAAATAGTAGGAAATCTTGAAATTTTTTAAACTTAAATTTATATAATGACATTTGTAAGCTTATATACAAAAAAAATTGAAATCTAGTTAAACTACATGCTTAAACACTTAAAACACTTATACCTAAATAGTTATGTTATACATGAAAAAAATTACCACTTAAAACATTATATCTTTAGTTAAACTGTGTGCATAAAAAAAAACACTAGTAAACATTTGAAACCTCAAACTCTCTCTCCTTAGTTTGTCTCATCACTTTGTCCCTCGTCACAAGAGCTAGATCTCCTCATGCTCTCTTGAGAAAGTTTTATGTTTCCTTTAGGTCTCTCTCTTCTCACTTTCTCTCTCATCAAGTTTTTCCTCTCCTCACCCACTTTTGTGTCTCTTTGCTCACTATCTCCTCACTTACTCTCCTCAAGTTATATCTCTCCTTGAAATTTTTCTCTCTCCTCACTCACTTTCCTTGATCTCTCCTCACTCACTTTCCTTGATCTCTCCTCACTCTCTCTCTTCAAGTTTTCTATCTCCAACTTACTTGAGTTGTCCTCACTATCTCTCTCCTTAAAAAAATTCTCTCTCTTAACTCACTTTCCTCTCTCGAGCCTCATTCTCTCCTCAATTGTTCTCTCTTGTCACTCTCTTTTAGGTGTCTCTCCTCATGCTATCTCTCTCCTTGAAAGATTTCTATCTTGTCACTAACTTTCATCTCTCCTTAATCTCTCTCCTTAAGCTTTCTTTTTGGACCCATTCTCTCTCCTCACTTTCTCTAGATCCCACTTCTTTGTCCAAGCTTATGTTCAAGCTCTCTAAGAACTATCTCTTAGTCACTTGGGTTACTCTCACTCTCTCTCTCTCTGTTCTCACTTTCTCTCTCCTTATTCTCTCTTCTCACCTTTTATTCCCTCACTCTTTCCTTACTAACTTTTAAATTTAGATTTTAAGCATGTAAATGTAAAAATGTATGATTTTAAATGTTCATGTCTTAAAGGGACATCTAGTTTAATTTAAACATGTTAAATTACAAAAATATTATTTTATTATCTAATACTTTTAAGTTTAGATTATGTTTAATTTTAGATGATTTGAATGTATATAGTTTGAAGGATGCAACTTGTACACATTATATATAGATGCATGTGGGTATGTGCAGGATCGTGGTTAGCCAAACTATGGCCTTAAGCAGATATGAAAAATTAGCCAATCAGGGTCATCTCAACTTGACGTGTTATTTTAAAGTAGTTAGGATGTTAGATAAAAATGGCTCAAATGGTCTAGTGACCCCTCAAAGTTTGGATGTTAGATAGACATGGCTCAAAAATCAATGAGAGAAGTTGCATGAATACAACCATGACTCCAAGCTTCCCACATCATCTTAACACTAATTAATTATATAATTATTTTCAATTGATTAATTAGATAGAAATCTAACTTCTAGTTTTCTCTCCATCAATATAAATTTAGTTAAACATGTTATATCTATTTGATTAAATAAGAAAAACCTTTAAATTATAATATAATACCTATTAATAAGACAATAACACTTTATCAATGAGTTAAATATAAAATAAATAGAATTCGTCAAATCCAAAATAGACCTAATCATATAATATATTCATCTAAATATCAAGTTCAACAACCAAATCAATCCCAATCTTACATGCACCATTTGCAAAAATGCAATTTATTCTCCCTCTTGAAATTGAATTCAAAATCACTCTTATTGAGTCATACTCTTCCATTCTAAATCAATATCTCATTTATCCTCCTTAAATTTATTTCAACAAGGTATTTCCAACTGTAGGAAATAGATCTAAAACAAAGTCAACAAGTGCCATATAATGGCTTAGTACTTGCCACAATTTTAGTAAAAATTAAGTTTTCATTTAATAAATTTCTTATATATCATTTTTATAATAATACTATATAATAGTATTTCTTAAAAGATTGTATAATATATGTATATATAATATTTTTAATTGACTGAAAAAAAATTGTAAAAATTATAATATTAAAAATACAATACACATAATAATACTTTAATTTGTTATAATACATCAACCCAAAATTGACAACTAACTTCATAACTTTTTATACAGCTAATTTACAAAACTATGTGTTAGCTTATTATTACTTGATGTAACAAAATTAAAAAATAGGCTCAAATAATAGTGCAATCAACTAAAGGTTTTCATAATAATATCCAAAAAATATGTTTGCCTTCTCCAATCATTTCCAGTTTACAAACTATAAGGGTAAACATATTGATTATTAAGATATATGACAATATGCAAACAATGTATTCTTCCACGATCATTTGTAATTTACAAATTGAAAGGATAAAAGGATTGATTTATGCTTTCTATTATCATATTTTAAGAACCATAAATAGTTATAAAATTGTTGAGATTGTTATTTTATTAATATGACATATTAAAACAATGCCTTATTACTTTCCATATAAATTTAACTTAATTTAATTTAATAAATTAATTATATTATATAAAACATTTAAAGTAATAAAAGTATTATATTGTTATATTTTTTATAATTATATTAATAAAGAGTTTTCTATTATAATTATATAAATAATTACCAATTTTTATTTATAAAATATAATTAATTTAAATTGGAATTTGAATTTTATTTGTAAATATGCTTATTGATATATATATATTTTTTCTTTTGCATATATGTTACTATTATATTATAAAAAAATTTATAATATCGAAATAATAATATTTTTCAATTAATAAAATATAATAATATTTCTTAAAACAATATATTATTGCTTTAGAATTTTTAATTGAATGACAATTTAATTATTTCTAAAAGAACATGATAATATCTATTTCAAATTATGTTTTAAAATTCATAATCATGCTCATATAATAGTGAAATTGATTCATACAATCAAATCATATAAGAATATTTTGTAAAAATTACAAAGTTAAAAATCTTGCATCTATGCTATAAACAATGCAATAGTTTTATAAAAATAATTTAAAATTCTGACAATCAAAATGAAAAAATTTAATCACCAGTTAACACATGAAATCCAAAATTTGTCACAATAGTACTTAGCCTACACAAGTACTAATAACCACATCCATCCTCTTCATCAAAAAAGCAAAAATAAAAATCAATATCAAGATTCAATACTATCTTATATTATCTAATTGAAAAATACACACTAAAAAGATAGAATAAATACAACCAAAAAATATATATAAATATATATTGACCTGTAATATTTCAAATATATATTGACCTTTAATATTTCCCAGCCTGTCATACACGCTAAAAAGTTGGAAAACAGCGAATAGGGCACTGGTGGAAAATTGGTTTCGTACAGTGCCCGCTAGCTTGACTTGACTCTTGACCTGACTGTGAAAGTAAAGGGCCAAATACATTGTCTACTTTGAATTAAAATCTTTACTATGACCTTTCACAAATAATTTTCAGTCCTCACTCTAAGAAAACTGTTTGTATTTTCCGTTTGCATGTGAAATATGAAGTATTTTCTATGCTAAAAGGAAAGACTTTGTATCTGAATTAGTTGTTGTGTAGACGGAGCGTATTTTCAGGCACAGATTGCTCTCTTTTCCTCCTCAATCTCTATAAAATGGATTACACCACTCTGTTTTTCAAAGCAGCCATGGTAATCTCTAAAGCTATTGAAATGACAGGAGCTCCACAGAATTCTCTGTTTAAGTTCATTATTGTCGCTTTAGTGTTCACTACCCTATCCAACAAACCAAATCTATGTCTCTGTAGATGCCCTGATTATGAGTCTGAAGCTCTTTTAACCTTCAAATCTTCCTCGAATGAGTCCGATGGGAGTTTCAATTCATGGGTGAATGGAACTGATTGTTGCGCGTGGGATGGGATTACCTGCAACAACGAAATGAACCACGTAAAATACATTGGTGTTTATTTCCTTTACATCCAAGCGGGCATCATTTCTGATAGTTTTTGTAACCTTCAATTTCTCACAATTCTGAGTTTTAATGGCAATGGATTAACAGGCACTCTTCCTTTCTGCTTAGGCAAACTTTCTTACCTGCAGTCTTTGGATTTAGCAGGTCATAGGTTGAGTG
This sequence comes from Cupressus sempervirens, assembly GCA_028749045.1. Taxonomy (NCBI): domain Eukaryota; kingdom Viridiplantae; phylum Streptophyta; class Pinopsida; order Cupressales; family Cupressaceae; genus Cupressus; species Cupressus sempervirens. The sequence goes on along the minus strand of CM053793.1, from coordinate 109,306,871 downwards.
GGGAAATTCCTTCTACATTTTGTGAGCTCACTAATCTTACTTCTCTTGATCTCAGTGGAAACCAACTCAATGGAAGCCTCCCATATTGTTTTGGAAATCTTTCTTCTCTAACCAATCTATGTCTAGAAGGGAATAAATTCAGTGGAAACATCCCATATTCCATAGGCAGTCTCTCCTCTCTCAACGATCTGTATATTTCTGACAATTCACTAAGTGGTCCAATACCCCCTTCTATAGGCAGTCTCTCCTCCCTCAATAATCTGTATATTTCTCACAATTCACTAAGTGGTCCAATACCCCCTTCTATGGGCAATCTTTCTTCTCTCAGTTGCTTGGATGTGTCCTTCAACAACCTAACTGGAACTTTCCCATCCTCATTCACGCATCTCCACTCACTTGGAACCCTAACCGCTGATGGAAATCCCTTCAGTGAGAATATTCTTTCCTCTGCATTTCCGTCTTCTATTACCAGTCTCTCCCTTACCCTAAACCAGACGATTTCAGAAACCTTTTTCCATAACCTTACTGGATTGCGTGCTTTACAACTTTCCAACTGCGTATTGAATATAAGCACAACATGGATTCCTAAATTTCAGTTGGATTTTTTAAGTTTGCAATCCTGTTATATAGGTGGCCTAATTCCAGGCTGGATTTCAACTCAGATATCACTCCACGAGTTGGAATTGACAGACAACAATCTTTATGGAGAAATTCCCTCTTGGCTATTTAGTCCGCCCATGGAATACCTAACCCTGTCACGAAATCAACTGCAAGGCAAACTTTTTGGATCTGACTCACCTCATTTGAAGCTCTTGGATTTGTCTAGGAATGAATTGAGCGGGGCCATGCCATCAGTGTGGCCTCCATATCTTGGAGAACTAAGGCTCAACGACAATAGGCTCAGTGGAAATATACCTTCAAGCTTGGGCAGTCTGTCGTCCGGACTTTCATTGATAAATTTGGCGAACAACCAATTGAACGGAACAATTCCTCCCAGCTTGTCGAATTCTCAGTATTTTCTTCGAGTATTGAATTTGGGAGGTAATAGTTTAGAAGGAATGGTACCCCAGGAGTTTGACAACCGAAATCTCTTCTCTTTGGTCATTAAGAATAATAAGTTAAATGGAGTGTTTCCCAGTTTAATCCTGAATTTTTCAAGATTAAAGGTTCTTGATATTGGGCATAACTCATTTGAAGGTCAGATTCCAAAGACAATTGGCATGTTTTCGGAGCTTAGAATCTTGATAATGAAGGGAAATCTTTTCAGCGGTAGCATTCCTCCAGAAATTGGGCAACTAAAGCAGCTTCAGATCTTGGATTTGTCTTCCAACAATTTGTCCGGCTCTATTCCACCAAGCATTGCATCTTTGCAAGCAATGTCTGTGCCAACAGAGGACGGAAATATCTTGCAGGAGGACGATATGGAATTCGTTCTTCATCATGGCAGAGGTTCCTATCAAGATGATTTGAATATGAATCCCAAAGGTACAGATCTATACTACCCGTATATTCTCTCCACACTGATTGGCATAAGTCTCTCCAACAATCAATTGAATGGAGACATTCCACTTGGTTTTGGGAAGTTGAAAGGGTTGAGATTTCTGAATCTATCCATGAATAATCTTAGTGGAGTAATTCCGCATAGTATGGGGGATATGACTCAAGTTGAATCATTGGACCTTTCTTCAAACAGATTTTCCGGACTTATTCCTTCAGAGCTCCAATCTCTGAATTATTTGGCATATTTAAATTTGTCCAGCAACAATCTTTCTGGAAGTATACCGCAGGGAGGACAGTTAATCACATTTGAAAATACATCATATTCAGAAAATCCAAATTTGCAGGGATGCCCACTTCCAAAGAATTGCTCTTGGCCAAAATACAGAACTCCTCCTCCAAACAGTGGCGGTGAAGGTAGAGATGAAGATGACAGGGAGGAAATACCATCGTATCAAATTGGAGTAGGATGGTCATATGGTGCAGGCTTCCTTATTGTTGTTATATTGTTGCTTTCAGTAAGAGAGAAGTGGAGAAAGAAGTACTTCAACGGGGTTGATGATGTTTTAAAGTTCCTGTTTCCTTCCCTACGCAATAGGCAATTTTGAAAAATTATTTCTTCACATCTTTTGAACTAATTTCGTAAGTTTACTATATGTAGTATAGTTTTTTAATCTAGAAAAAAACATTAAACCATTTCTATCATCTTTGTAAGCACACAGTTACTGATGACTTTCTAATTACTTTGTCACTTTATTAGATGATTATTTAAGAGAAGTTTTTTTTATTCATTCGTTGTTAAAAAAAAAATATAAGGTTTTTTTAAATTTAAATTATTCAATTTTTTTGTATTGTTAATTAGATTGGACTCAAGATTAAGTGCTTGAAAACAGACAATTGAGGAGAATTTTAATCTTCAGAATTTGATAATTTTGGTAATTCTTGGTAATTCTTGAGAGAGGTTGGAATATGCTCTCCAATATCAGATTGGGAAAGTAATTTTGGTCTTAGGCATTTAATACAACTATATGTTTAATCAATTAAAATCTTTTATCTCATTTTAATTTGAGATTCTGAAAGAAGAATGGTAGGCAAAGACAATCTCTCATGCACATCTTTGGATCTTCTGATGTGAAGTCTTTGCGCATGTCTCTAAAGAAAAGAGGACCAAGTTAAACACCAAATCATATAAGTGTTTATTTTTTAAGGGTTATGATAAGAATCATTCCAAATTTAGATTGTAGAATCTACTTGTCAACAATCTTCAAACATCCACGCACAATCTACTAAGAATGTAATTAAAATTCTAAATAATACTCAGGAAGTTTTCTGAATGAATTTGGACCTGATTCATCCTTATCAAATCTAAAAATCTCTCTTACATCAAGCTATTTTTAAGAATAAAAATTAGATATAAATCAAAGTCGTTCATTAGGATTGTTCAACAAACATGTCTGAACTCTCCATTCATTAGGATTCTTGAACAACCACGTCCGTCCTCGTTAATCGCACCAAGCAATTTACAAATGGCACTGATGATAAAACCTAATTTTCAAAGAAACGATTGAATTGCATTCACTCTTGCAAAGTAATCTAGAAATGTTCATGTACGTTAATCGCACCAAGCAATTTACAAATGGCACTGATGATAAAACCTAATTTTCAAAGAAACGATTGAATTGCATTCACTCTTGCAAAGTAATCTAGAAAAGACGATGAATTTTTCCTTGACATTACTTTGGAAAAATTTAGCACAGTTGGGAAAATGTTATCTTGTGTATCTAACTACCGTGAGAAAATGTCATCTTGTGTATCTAACTACCGTGACTTGACTCTCGAAGGATATGTTTGTGGCTCATTTCTTATCCCTTTTTGTACGTTCTCTTTATGAATTTTAAACACACACTCCCAGAACAAGAGAGCTGGGTCAAATATAAGGTTGAGTTTAAAATTTAAATTTTTTTCTTTATGAATACTTTCATTTCGAGTCTCAGCAAAGAATGTGCATTTGCCTTTGCATATCAATTGTAAACTCGTCTTATTAGTGAAAGAAAGACTTTGTATCTGCATTGACTGTTTTGTGAATGTACCGTATTTTCAGGCATAGATTGATCTTTTTTCCTCCTCAATCTCTAAAATGGATTACAACACTCTTGTCTTTCAAACAAGCCATGATAATCTCTAGATTTAGTGAAATGGCACAAGTTCCTTAAAAATTCTCTGCTTTAGTCAATTATTATCGTTGTATTATTCATTATCCTCTCCAACAAGTCAAATCTGTGTGTCTGTAGATATCCTGATTATGAGTCTGAAGCTCTTTTAAGCTTCAAATCTCCCTCGAACGAGTCTGGTGAGAGTATCAATTGATGAGAGAATATAAATGATTGTTCCATGTGGGATGGGATTATGTATAGGTAAATGATTGTTCCATCTCTCACTTAACTGGATGTTTCAGAAAACATTTTCCATAACCCCAATTGCGTATAAAATTTAAGCACAACCTGGATTCTTGAATTCCAGTTGGCAGGTTTAAGTTTGCAATCCTGCTTTATTGGATTTCAACTCAAATCTTCCTCACGGAGTTGGTATTGACAGACAAAAATATTCTCGAAGAAATTCCCTCTTGGCTATTTAGTCTACCCATGGAATTTCTAACTCTATCTAAGAATCAATTGAATGGGTTCATGCCATTAATGTGGTCTCCATATCAATGAAACTACTGCTCAATGGCAATATAACTTCAAGATTGGGAAGTCTGTAATGTCTCCATCTTTTTAGCAATTCAATGGAATTCTTAGCCTTTCCGTTCTCAAAGGCTATGTAGAGAAATAAGAAATTGATTAAATTAATTCCTTATAAACTCATTAAATAAATTAAAATTAAAAGGTGACTTTATATTTAATTAATTTAATTAATTATTGTATTGCAAGGAAAAGCTTCTATAGAGTGCATTAATTATTAGAAAGGGGGAAGCCTCTAGTAATTTAATTTTCTAAAAATACAATTAAATATTGTATTGCAAGGGAGAAGTTTCTAGAGAGTGCATTAATTATTGGAAGGGAGAAACTTCTAGTAAATGCAATTAATTAATATTTTAGTTCTTTCTAGAAGGGTGAAGGAAAAGAATAAATAGGGTGAGAGTCTCATTGTTTGGCATTGGATTATTGTGAATTGCATTTGATAAGAGCTTGGAGGTGTGAGTTATAGATTTGTTCTTGGCATTAGAGGACATCTATCCTCTCTTGTGACACTCTAGACCTCATTCCCTTGGGGTTTGGCCTTTGGAACTCATTGCTATGTATTTGATTTTATTAGTTTGAGAACTAATATTATTTTAGTAGTTTTTCAATCTTCAGTTTGCATAAATTCTTTCTTATACATGTCATGTGGTTTCAAAATCTATGCAAAAATATTACAATCTTTATCAGTAGTTGGTTCAGTTTTTGGGCATTTTCAGGGTGTCCATTACAGTGGTATCAAAGATATCACACCTATTCATTACAAAGTTTGTCTTCACTTTATTGTTAAATTTGGCGAACAACCAATTAAATGGAACAATTCATTCTAGTTTGGCAAATTGTGATTTTATACGAAGCAATAGTTTGGAAGAAACAATACCCCAAGAGCATGGTAACCTAAGACTTTCATCCTTGGTCATTAAGGATAATAAGCTAAATAGATTGTTTCCTAGACCAATCCTAAATATTTTAGGAATGAGATATCTTTACATTGGAAATAATGCATTTGTTTGAAGGAGAGGTTCTAGGTACAATTGGAAATGCAAATGTTGATAATAGAGGGAAATATTTTTGCTAGTAGAAATCCCCTAGAAATTGGGCAATGAAGCGGGTCAAGATCTTAGACCTTTCTTCCAACAATTTGGGCAATGGAGCACGTCAAGATCTTAGACCTTTCTTCCAACAATTTGTGACTTTATTCCATCTAGTATTGTATCTTTGCAAGCAATATTTGTACGAATGGAGGATGGAAATGCCTTGAATGAGGAAATTAATGGCATTTTTTGGTCAGTATGGCAAGGCCTCTTATCAAAGATGATTTGAATAAGGATTTCATGTTAGGAAAGCAATGGTGTAGAAACACTTTCTGAATGCCAAATTGACAGGGAAACAAGTAACTACTAAATTTCATAGATGTTTAAGAAAATGAAGTATGAAAATACCAGACACAAGATACATAGAGTAATACAATATTTAACATGGGAAACCCTTTCGGAGAAAAATATACCACCCAAAAAACCCTTGAGCAACTTTATATTATAATAAATACGTTTACATACAATGAACTCAGAATTTTTACATAGACTCAAATTACCTTACAATCAACCTAATTTTCATCACTTCAGTTCCTTACAAATCTTGTAGCCATTTATAGAGTACAACTCATTGCAAAATTTGGTATGTCAACTATCACAACTATCTACCAACTTTTATTTGACCAATTGTTGGTTGCAATAGAATTATGCCCACACTACTCCATGGGCATCATCATCACTGTAGTGGTATTATACTACAAATGACACTGTACCAAAATGATGGTACACATACTAAATTTATTGTACTAACTTCAACGTACTGACCTCGTATCAAAATGATTCCTCACACCACCTTCGTTGTATAGGTAACATGACCATACATCAATGTAGATTATTCTATGTATGCAACTATCTCTTTATCACACTGTATGATAGACCAACCTTGTATGGTGGACTCACCGTACATTGAGGCCCAATATACTTTGTTTCCTAACAATCTCCCACTTGATGAAGTACAAAGTTACTTAACAAGGCTAACATGAGTCAAGTTCTTTAAGCCCCATGAGTTTGTACACCATTTGAATTTAATTGTGTTCACCAGCTTCATTAATTCATTTGTAACATTCTCATGAGTACCAACCTTTTCTAAATTTACCTTACCATTTTCAACCATATTACGCACCAAATGATATTGTACATCTAATTATTTTTTCCTAGCACAGAATGTAGGTTTTTTCAATAAACATACTATACTTCAACTATCACATTAAAATTATAATTCTTCTTGCATTGTAGCCAACATTAAAACATAAACGCTTATGGAAAATTGCTTCTTGACATGCATGATTAGATGTCATGTACTCTGCCTTAGTTGTCGATAATGCAACTACACTCTACCATTTTCTCATCCAACTGATAGCACCACCCTCCACTATGAATACATATTCACTAGTAGATCTTCTTCTATCAATGTCCCCAACCCAGTCAATGTCCTCAGAACCTTGAATGATAATTGATCTATTTGATCCAACTTAGTTACCTTGATAACACAATAGGTATTGTGATGTACCCTTCAAATATCTCAGAACTCTTTTCATAACATCACAATGTGGCTTGCTTGGATCTTCCATAAACTGACTCAATACTCCCACTACTTGGGCAATGTCTAGTCTTGTACTAACCATTGCATACACAAGGATTCCAAGAACACTTGCATAAGCTACTGAATTCATGTCCTTAATCTCAAATGGAGATTTTGGAGTGTTAGTAAAATAGAGTTTTCTTTTTGAATTAAAAGCAACCAAAACTAGGGGCCTAGCCCATTACAAACAAATAGATTGACTACCAGTGAAAAACCATCAAAACTAAACTAACCCCTATTGCTGCTTGAAACAAAAATAGAAGTCTAAACCATAATTAAGAAAGTATATGCAAGCTTTAAACAAAATGGTTGTTAACAAAATTAAGAAACTAAAGAAAAACATAAAAAAAGGCATGATAACCTTGCACTATAAACAACCTGGAAATTAGTGGATTAGCAGCATAAAAAGGAAAGGAGGGAATCCTTAAGATTTCTTGGCCTCTTTCCTCCCCAGGAGGACATTCACCCAGTCTTCCACCAGGAAGTCAAAAATCATCCTAGAGTCCTCCTTAGATAGGTCCCCTTCAACATCCTTGAGTAGGCACAGAGTGGTACTAGTTGCATGAGTAACTTTTATAATGAACTTTGTCAACAAGCGCAGTGCCTAGATTCTCTCCCATGCCTCATTACTAGCCTTTTGCAACTTGCTCAGATGGCCATCCATACTAGCCTTAGTAGTATCTTACACAACTAGGGTTTAGTAGCATCTATGGAAACAACTTTAATAGAGGAGGAGATCATAATGGGGGAAGGCATCCTGTCCACCATGTCGGGGAATTGATCTTTAGTTTGGTCCACACACCCCAGATCAACTGTCGCTGAAACATGTGACACCTCCGTATTCTCCTTTCCTTCTCTTGATTCCAATCTAGAGGAGTTCAAAATCTCCTCTTCCACCTCCTCCATACCTCCCACCCCAAAATTAACCGCTTTTTCCTTCATTCTCCATTTGGGGTAGCCCGAATCCTCAAAATCCAACTCCTCCTATGAGGCTCCCTCCTTCAACTTCCTCTTAGCATTAGATTTTTCTAACCTCCCTAACCTCCTCCTTCCCCCTCTCCCCCCTTTCCTTGATCTTGTCTCCCTTTATCCCCATTGGGGAGGGATTCACTGGGGACTCACTAGGTGAGGGTTGTGGGGTAGGGGCTCTAGGACTTGTGATTCTAAGGGGAACCATTTGGGGTTGGGGGTTTGGGTGGGCTGGGATGCCAATTTCCACAACCCTAGGGAGGACCAGGGTGAGGTGGAATTGATATAGCCTAAAAATTAATCCCTAGTGTAAAACAGTAAAATTAACCCCCCTTTTTTCATTTTTTCTTTCACATCTATGACAATATCCTCTAGTTCATGCAACAAGAAGAAAGGATGCAAAATAAAATCCTGGTGATGAAAATGATTAACGAGAGGAAAGTGATAGTAGTAGTAGATTGCATACCTTCCTTCTAGGGTAAGATATTTCATCAAAACCAAAAAAACCTTGTTCCACAGGTTAGGAAGCTTCTCCCAAATGGAACCTCCTTTATATTGAATTGATTCCTCACCCTTCGCAAAGGAATGTTGCAAGCTCATTTCATCTATCACCCTTGTGACCTTCTACCATTTCCTACCCTTCATAGCTAAGATTGTCTCTAAAGCAATGACCTCCTCTGAAACATGAAATGAGATACCATTTATCGTCACTATACAATTCTCCCATGAGTTAACAAAATGCATAGAGCAATTCTTGGCATGCCCATTAAGAGCCTCCATGAATGAGACAAAGCTGCCCTCCTTTAGTAAGTACCACACCAAGGGCTTACTCATATATTCATTGATTATAGCTAGTTCAATGCACATCAAATCACCACCCATCTCTACAATTTTTTCCTCTCCTCTGTTTTTCCTCAGAGCCCAGATGTAGTTTCTAAAAAATACTTCACACTTAGGTAGAAACACCCAAAAACAGAGATGATAATCGCAATCAATTTTAATAATGAAGCTAGCCAAATTGGTAAGAAAGATCATGTGTCAGCTACCATGATCTATCCCCCAGTCGTTTCCATCATTCCCAACACACATCAATCCTTTAAAAAATAATTCTTTTTGTTGCATGGTGTATAATGATACATAAAGGGAAATAAATATTCTTTTTCCCATTTCAAACTTCCATTTTTTGAACCATGACTAATTATTATTACCCATACCCAATCCTTCACTCCCTGCCACTTGTGCTTCAAGGACATGTTGACCTCGCTAGCTCAACAACATTATGCAAAATAACTAGCTAGGACTCATCATTTTTTTGTTCGTGACTTACTAACTCCCTTACTAAATTTGGCAAAGAGTTCAAATTCCTCCAACATCTAAGCCCTTTCATCTTTAAGCCAATCACTATCATTCCATCAGCCATGCTATTTCCCTCCCAAAAAATGTGATTCAAATCAAACCTATTGAGGATGGTTAATAGGTACTTGATATCATCAATTACCCGTTTGATAGCCCAACCCTCCTACATATTACCTTTGACAGTCTCAATTACAATTTTAGAATTTCCTTAAATTTGCACATCCTTCCAACCCACACTAATGACCAATTTTAAACCCTAGTATAGAGTCATCACTTCCACAATATTAATTGAAACTCTCCCTAATAGACCAGTATATGCCAACATCATCTTTCCCTTACTGTCCCTGACTATCCCTCCAACTGCCAAACCTTCTTTTTTAGTAGCTCCATCAAAATTAAGATTTACCCAGTCAGTAGGTGGGGGTTTCCATTGGGTTCCTTTTCTAGCCATAAGATTAGAATTATCAATCTCCATAATCCCTTCCACCAATGACCAACACTTGGCTACTCTAACCTCCTTGGTGGAAGTGAGGAACGCTAGTTTCCTCCATTTGCTACAACTAATGTTCTTGACTATCAATTTGTAGATCCTTTCCACCATGACATTCACCTCCCTCTCCTCATTCCTGAATACCCTATTATTTCACTCCTTCCAAATACCCCAACAAACATGGGGGGAATGATCTTCCACATATTGTAGAGTTTTGTTGCATGTAACACTAGAACTACTTGTTGCTTGCAATTAATCATATTAAAGCACTCCAAAACATTGGTAATATATTTTCTATGATTAAGACAAACATCTCTGTTAACCCTGTCCCTTCTAATTTCAACCCCCAAATTAAATTTTTTTGGCGCTAAATCATTTATTTCAAATTTCAAGGACAATGAAGATTTTAATTTTGAAATCATTCCCATACTATTGCCTATAAACAACATATCATCTACATGTATAGAGAAATAACAAGTATCCGATCACCTTTAGCTTTATAGTACACATAGTGATCAAATTTAAATCTAGTAACACCCCATATCATACTCTTGATACCACATTCTAGGTGACTATTTCAAACCATAAAGAGGCTTCTTCAGTTTATGTACTAGATTCTCTTTACATTTTTCCACAACGTACTCTAATTTTCTATGACTAAGACAAACATCTTTGCTAACCCTACCCCTTTTAGATTTGCATCCCCAAATTAAATTTTTTTGAACCTAAATCTTTCATTTCAAATTTCAAGAAAAATTAAGATTTTAATTTTGAAATCGTTTCCTTAATATTATCTATATACAACATATCATCTACATATAGAGAAATAACAAACTATATCTGATCACCTTTACCTTTATAGTACACATAGTGATCAAATTTAAATCTTGTAACACCTCGAGATAAAATATATGTATCATAATCTTGATACGGCATTCTAGGTGACTATTTCAAACCATAAAGAGACTTCTTCAATTTACATACTCGATGATTTTTATGTTTTTCCACAAAGTACTCTAATTTTCTATGACCAAGACAAACATCTCTGCTAACCTTGTCCCTTCTAATTTCCATCCTCAAATTGAAACTTTCTAGCCCTAAATCTTTCATTTCAAATTTCAAGGACAATGAAGATTTTAATTTTGAAATCATTCCCTTACTATTGCCTATAAGCAACATATCATTTGCATATAGAGAAATAACAAGTAATTGATCACCTTCAACTTTATAGTACATATAGTGGTCAAATTTAAATCTTGTAACACTCCAAAACAAAATATATGTATCATACTCTTGATAGCACATTCTTGGTGATTGTTTCAAATCATAAAGATACTTCTTCAGTTTACATACTAACGCTCTTTATGTTTTTCCACAAAGTACTCTAATTAGGACATATATATCTTTTCTTCAAGATCACCATGAAGAAACATTGTTGTCACATTTATAGGCTCATTTTCAAAGTCACGTGCCACTACAATTGACAACAAGAATATTATGTATGTTAGCTTAGCTACATGAGAAAATCTTTCTCCCTAGTTAATCCCTTCTTTTTTAGAGTACCCCTTCGCAACCAAACTCACTTTGTACTTATCAATGCTTCCATATGGATTGCACATCTTCTTAAATACCCACTTACATCTCATGATTTTTCTAACTTTAGGCAATGGTACAAGATCCTAGGTTCCTTTCTTCTCCAAGGACTTCATTTCATCCTTCATTGCTTCCAAGCATGAATCTGAATCTAACATATTTATTGTTTCTTTGATAGTCCTAGGCGTATCAACATCCATAAGAAAAGTATAGGCACAATCAAAATTTAACATGGAACAATTAAACCTCTCCAGTGAATAGTCATACCTATCAAGTAGTTGCCTCTCCCAAGTAGATCTCCTCATTTCCTGTGGTGAAGCTTCTTCATATTCAAAATGAGGTTCATGATCATGTTCTTCTTCACTTGTATGATTGCTCAAGCTCTCCCCATCTTTTTTCTTTGGTTATATATGGATTCTCATTCTTGGGTTCATTTAGAGTTTGGAATGCCTCCTTTGGGAAGCTAAAGAGATTTCATCAACTTCCTTTTTCTTAATTATCTCCTTTGACTAGTCTAGTGAGATAGGTTTTATCTCACTAATGATAACACTTTTATTTTAAAACACTTTTTCAATGAGAGGGTTTCATAATTTATATCCTTTCAAACCAATGACATACCTAAAAAAATAAAATTTAACCACGTTGTTACCCAACTTAGACCCACTCACATTAGGTACATGTGCCTACACCTCACAACTAAAGATGCATAAATGTCTTAATGGGGGATTTTTACTAGACTAAGCTTCCATAGGAATTTTTTCAATTAGAACTATCATAGGAGAATGACTCAACAAGTAACATGATGCAGCCATCACTTCATCCCAAAACTCCTACTCTAATCTAACACTTCCCAACATGCTCCTTTCTCTCTCTATCAATGATTGATTCATTCTTTCAACTACTCTATTCTATTATGGAGTACATAAGGTGTCATCTTATGCCTCTTAGTGCCATGATCTACACAATTTTTTTCAAAAAGTGTATTAGAAAACTCACCACCATTATCCATTCTTAAGAATTTAATCTTTCTCCTAGCCTGATTTTCAACAAGCCTGTACAATTCTTTAAAACAACCAAACACTTATGATTTTTTCTTCAAAAAATAAATAAATGTTCTTCTTGAATAATCATCTATGAATGACACATAATATCTTGACTGGGATAAAGAAGGAACATCCACATGACCAAATACATCAAAGTGAATATAGTTCAATAAATCAAAAGAGTTTTGAGAACTAGAATAAAATTGAACATGATTTTTCTTTCCATATATGCAATATTCGCAGAATTCAAATTTAGGTTTGTAATAAACCAACCCCTCAAAGTTTTTTATTCTTCAAAGTTTTGAAACCTTTCTCACCAATATGTACAAGCCTATAATGCCGAAGCATTGTTTTATTAAAGCAAGTCATTTATAATTTTCATTTTAATAATGAACTTTAAATATTATTATTATTTAAATTAATAAATATATTTTCTAAATTTGCCTTATTATTTAATAAAAAAAGTGGATATAATTTAAATAAACTTTATTCTAATTAAAAACTAAAAGTGTACACAAGGAATCAAAGAAATTAAAACAATTAACGAAAAAGGCCTTTGCATGTTTGTAAAACCGAAACCCTATGAGGAGAGAATTCTTTATTAGGAGATTATAGCTCATTTCTCCACACAAAAGTTTGGAAGAACAATTTTTAGAAGGATTCTGGATGATGATAATTGTTGCATTCTTTGAGTGTTTGCTAGATTTTTTTTAGCATCAGATCAAGGTCTAAATTATGTAGAGTTTATCATAGTAAATATTTTGATTTACCTCTATCTTCTTTGTACCTATTATATGGATCCTTGTTTATGAAAATCATATTTTTAAAGTCAAAACCCTTGTTCTTGAAATGATTGTTCTTTGTACCTGAATCTTCTAGGAAAAATAAAATGAAATCCTCGTTATAGTAATTGATTTCTTGAAACAAAATAAAGCTAAGGTTGATTTTAAATTTAGTATGGATTGAATTTATAATTTGGTTTGAGAAAAGCATTTTATCTTTGTTTTTTTTTAAAGAAAAAAAAAAAGATTTCTAGAAAAATTTGTATTCCAAGCCTCTATATATGTATGTATGTATGTATGTAATTACATTTAATAAAATGTAATTTTAAGAAAAATTAATTAAATTTTTATGGGGAGGTAGGCCATTAACCCCACCCTCCCTTGCAATTGTTTTATGCTGCCAAGCAGTGTGAGCCTACAATTGCTTACAAGAAATACACATTTGCTTGAGGAGTTGTCTCCCTTTGGGAGAGGGGTTGTGCGAGCTCCAAGGGCTATGAACGTGGCTGCACCAAAGGTTTGGAATTTTTTTATTAATATTTTTTTAAAAAATTATTTAAATTAAACCAAAATTTAAGATTATTATTAGTTTGTTTTAATTAATTAATTTTAGTTTAAAAAATTAAATTATTATATTCTAATGTTATTTAATTTAACGTTTAATCATATTTTGATTTTTATTATTGATTAGTGCTAACTAAAATTAATAATTAAATATAATTGATATTTAATATAACCAAATGTGATTATTAAATAGTATTAAAATAGTCTTTTTGTACTTTGACTTTTTGTTTAAAAGGACATTTTCTAATTAGATATCTGATTATCAAATTGAGAGGGTAATGCATAGTTGAGTAGGAAAACATGGACCCTTAAACAATGAAACCTAGTTTTGATCCAACTAAAATTGGAAACTTTATCAACTGAGATATCTTTGGTAAAGGAAAATGCCACTTTTTACTCAAATCAAAACTTTAGAGAATTCTTATAGAAAACTGAAATGGCTAAATAAGTAAACTTGTTTTAATTACATGATGACATGTTATTTTTTATTTCATGATGGGGTTTGGGAAAACCTAGTGTTTTGGCCAGTTAGGTATGTTTACCAGAGGCTTGGGAAGTGATTGGTTTGTGATGTTGTTATTATATGTTGTGATTTCGTGATTAAACCTTTGAAGAATTGATCAATTATTTATTGTGATTTCAAGTTTCTTATATAGGACTAATGTGGACATTGTATTTTTATGAGTTTCTCTATTATGAGATTAGGGTAGGTTATCTTTATGTATGCTAGGAAGTGGGTTGCAATGGAGGTTATATCCCTAAAGAGGCTATTTGGGAAACCCATTGTAAGTTGTATTAATGAGTGATAAAATTTCATTAATGAGGTTTAAATTAATTAACAAGAGTTAATGTATTACCTTGCCCACACCTCAACTGTTAGTATAGGGTAGGATTCGAGTAGAGAGGATGCTCGGTTGTGACCTTACTTTGTTAGTATGCCTTGTCTATAAGAAAGGATATTGATAATATATAGAGTCACTAGGGGGCCAAAGTCTAGAGAGGTGGCAATGGTAACCTCAGAGTTGGCTCATGCGATGACACTTTCCAACTTACATATTAGGTTTCCTACATGTCTTTGTTGCCTCTAGGATTAGGTGTTACTTGTGTACTTGGTACCTTTGAGATAGATTACTATCAGGACTCTTTGACCTAGATTCTTGTTATGAATTTTGGATAGTTGTCCATTTGGGGCTTGAGATTATCTCCTTGGCATGGTGGCAATAGGCCATTTAGGTTCCATGGGGTTGGGTGGTAGTGTTTCTAATATTATTGAGATCTCATAGCTAGATGTATTTGTGGAGCTTTTTTGTCCTTCTGATCTTGTGATTTGGTTCTATGGTCATATTCTGAGTTATTTTGCTTTGATTATTTGAGATCTTGAGAGATATTGTATTGTATCTTGATGTATATGCTTTTAGCATTTCATACCCTGTGACTTATATAGAGGATGAATATGCATTTTGGTTATGTCGTGTGGCATCTTATGTACTTGTATATTATTTCATATGATTTCATACTTATGGTTATTCTATGATGTGGAATTTGTTTATTTATTAGATTTAAATTTAATAAAACTTATGTATGTGATACATCATCATGAAAACCTTGAGAAATGTAACTATTATTGTATTGCTTATCTATGTATGTGAGTTATTGATTCCACTATGTTATCTCTTGTTGTTTTAATCTATTTTTTCTTATAGAAAACTTAGTGACATAATAGGTTAGTTTTTTTGTGTTCCCTCATGACACATTACAAGCATACTTGAGAATGGAAGGATACCAAATGAAATGATCCCATGTTAACAATAGTCTACTTGTTTTAAATACAATATATAGAGGGATAGAAAGGTAACATAAAAAAGGTATCTCAGGTATGAAAAAATATTGTCACAATATGGTATTCATACAGACAAGCTTGTATATTTTTTTCTTCTTTATTAGCTAATATTTACTACTGCTAATTAGCTACTAATTTGAATCTCCTATATATCAAATGAAAAAAATGAAATATTGGAGATAAACTTTGTACCTTTGGAAAGAGAGGTCTATATCCTTTCCACTTAAATGACCACTACAAATTTACAAAAAAAAAGATTATAATGGAATTTATTTGTTTTAAATGTAGGTATTGTTTGATACAACCTACAAAAAAATAAACAACACAAATTGAAAGAAGTAAGGTCTCCCACAATTCAACATCAATTGTCATGGTTGAAAAGTGTGCAAGGTATAGTTTACTTCTTGAAAAATAATTTTTATATTTTGCAACCACTTTAATATCTATTTAATATTTACATATGCATTTAGTTTATAATAGTTTACATTCATTTTCAAAAACAAGATAATTTGAACAAGAATGAAAAAATTTTAAGCATTACCAAACATGAGGAAAAATCTTGCTTCTCAATGGTGGAAAAAATAGGATATGAGTTAGAAAAGTTGACTCTATCATAAAAAAACCATCAATAATATTCACAAATAAGGCTTCAAAACTAAATATTGACTACTACAATATTTCCTATAATTATAGTTCACCAAGACATTTGACATGCACAAATTGTTGTGTTATTGCAAATCAATTTGTGGATTAATCCTCATGCACTAGGGGAATGCACCCAAGCACACAAATATCTTCTTTCATACCCAAATTAGGAATTGGATTATCTTTACAATCTAAAAATTAATCCTTTCTCCAAGCTATGGACACCAAAGAAGTATACCATTTCTCAAATTATTTATGACATATGATTTTGTTTGACATTGTTAGCCTACAAACTCTTACATCATTTGAGTAGACCCTTAATGTGCTACATCAAATTGAATGAGAATCATTCATTACATCTTAAGAGAAATACAAAGCAAATAATTATATATGTTACTGTGATACTAATTTATAGAATCATAATAACTAAAAAATCGAAAGGAAATTCCTTGAAAAATAATGGTTTCCAATTTGGAAATGTCTTCAATGTTTGTATTTCTACAAGAAAACCAACTAAAAAAGTAAAGGTTGAGAAAATTAGGTAATGTTGGTAAATCTACCAAGGCTATGGATGCCTGATTGGTAGTAGAGAAATTTCATGTAAAAACTACTAATCAATATCATCCTCAGGGCTATGGATGTCTTTCTAGCAATAAGGAACTATCCAATTTGATATTAGGAATGACCAAACTATGCAACTTACTATGACAATGGATTTCAAACCATGCTCTCTCTAAAGAGGAATTCTTAATTCACATGTATGCACTAGAATGAATGTTCCATTCAACTCCTCTAATGGAATGACATATGCAATCTACCTCTTGATCTAAGAATTATAGCTTAAAAATGTCATTACTAATCTTACCCACTAGGCTTGTCAAATATTATGCATTGTCGTTACCACCATACTCTTCCCTTCATTTGTACAACCATTTGGCTTTTCATTTTACACCACAATTCTTGAACATTCTCAATTTTCCATTAATGCATGTACTTGTTTCTTCTCATACTTACACCACCCTTTCACAACTCATATTTCTCCATCCAAGCCTTGGGGCTACACAACTATACAAGAGCAAAGAGATTGTGTGAATCTAAAGAAGGTAGTCTTCATTGATACATTCTACAAATATTCTAGGTTCAAAAACCCATTGTAATACAATTGTTCTCAAACTTCTATTGCATAATGACAATATTATGTGTATTCAATTATAATACATACAAACTATTGCTTTAAGACTTAGGGTTATTGCATAATCTAGTAGCTTTAACAATTTGTTTAGATTTATATTGGATGATAGTATACAATGTCATAGCCAAGTATTATAATTTTAAAATTGCGCTCGAAATACTACAACAAATATGTTGATATCAACTTAATATTTACTAACTGGAATGTACAAAAAAAAAGTCAGAAACATGAATGATAATTACTTTTCGAAAAAATGTCTAAACATTATAATTGTAAAAGAAACCTTACTCTAATTATATAATAGCATTTTCTTCAAAGTTGTACAATGTAAAATAGCAACATTAGTTCTATTCAAAGATTAAAAAATGCTCCAACACAAACTTTGGCCAATAAATGAATGTTTACATATTGATCACACACGAAAAATATTTTATATTTAAAAATTAATGTTAATTACTTCAATCATTAAAATATGTTTAAAAAGATTTTTTATTTAATAAATTAACAATTATCAAAACTGTCACATTTGAAGTTTCTATCGGTTATTCTAGTGCAAGTGCTAGTCATTAACATGATATATTTTTTCATACAATTCTAAATCTTATCTTTACGTAATTCAACATATAAAATACCTAAAAATAGTATTAATATCAAGAAATTGAGATTTCCCCGCATATTAAAACAAAATATTTATATTGATGTACATTGAACTCTTTTGGGAAAATAACTTTTGAATCTATCATTCAAAGTGAAGACCATAGATAAAATAATATATCTTAAATCAAATCATATTTTTGACTTAATTATTAAAAATGAAAGAAGTTGCACGGTTACGCCTCTTTGTAAACATGGTTGATGGTCTTGCTTCACCATTGTTGAAGGAAGATGAGAAAAGTAATGATATTACTAATCATGAGGGTGGTGGAAGAGAGAGTATATGTTTAACAAACTCGTATAGTATTGTTAGTTTCCAACAGTTGATGAAAGAAAGTTTGAGGGTTTCAAAGAAATTGTGGAAAAATGTAGGGCTTGCCATTATTACCAAACAATGTGTGTGTGTGTGTGTGTGTGTGTGTGTTCAATGATGTTAATCATGATAATATGTGCATACCACTTGGATAATATTGAGTTGGTAGTTGTGGTAATTCAAGGTGATGTTATTGGATTCCTATAGTTTGAACTCTTGGTTAGTAGAATCTTTCCTTGTCTAATCCTATTTTGTTGATATACAAGAAAATTGTAGAGTTTTAAAATCAATGTTGGATATTTTATAGTTGTTAATATGCGATTAAAAGAAATAAGTAAATGTCTTAAATCAACATTGGATGTCTTATAGTTGTTGATATGAGATTAAAGAAGTAGATTTGGTTGGAGAAGAATATTGGAAGGTAATTGGTTGTGGATATTGTAAGAAGATAAAACAATAGAAAAATATTGTTGATTTTTCTAAAGTGTTATAAAATTGGAAAGAGATGAGTTATAGTCAATGCACAATTATTCACCATTTATGTAAAGGTAAGAAGGGCAAAAGCAATGTATGTGTGTATAAGAAATATCTACATGAAAGGATAGGGAGGTAGATAGGGAGAGTGTGAATTATAAAGAGACATGTGGATATTAAAATAGAGAGAGATAAAAAGTCACAAATATAACACAATTTTATTCATTTAATATATATTTCACTATTGACATAATTACGTTTCCTATATACCTATAGACTAATTTAAAGTTAAGATTTAACATCCATTTATTGGTCTTGTTGATTGTAGGTCATGATTTCCTATAATTTTTCCTATTTTTATCCATAAATGTATCTGTCATACAATTATGATATATAAAGAAATAATCGAGTTTCAAGATTGGGGGGGATTTTGAATTATTGATTTCAAATAGCTAGGTTTTCTATTTCATATAGGAAATGCTAGTTAGCAGGATTGATAATTATAATGAGAGATAAGGAGAGAATGAGGGGGAGGGGAGTGAGTAAAATGAATAATACAAAGCAATCTTAAGATATTAATATATATTAAGTACCCTTTGACACAAAAGTCTATACCCTTGCTTAAGGTATGACCCTCAAGTGACCTCATATAACATGGAAACAATCTCAAAAGTGTGGGACTTTGCAATTAGAGATTGAATCTCTAGAGAAGATTGGCTTCCTTACTATCAAGGTAAATCTAACTAGTTCTTGAGAGGAAAGTGGAGAAGGAAATGCATGAAAATCAAACTACCTATTCTAATCTAGAGAGAATGATACACCAAATAGTATTTTTGATCCACTTCTTCTTAATAACTGCACAAAAATCCAATAAACATTACAAGATATATCACTATCTATCTTCTTTCAATCATAACACCATAGAACAATTGAGAACTAACATAACCATGCAAGGAATATGAAAAATTCACTTAACAGATTAGTTAATCGAACTGAACATGAGCACACAATATTTTAATTGTCAAAATATATCTATAAAAATGAGGTATAATCAGGTTACAAAAATTCAACTCGTTGAGAATGGATATGATAGCAATTATTTCTATTGAATAAGAGGCAAGAACAGTTACAGAGAATATCTATAGAAAATTAGAAAAAGAGAGATCCTTTTAACAACAACAAAACTTGCCTTTATAGGGTGCAGGCATAACCTAGATACAACCTTGAGTTTAAAATCCAACAACCATGAGATTGGATTACAGATTAGAGCAATAACTGTGAATCAAAAGAAAATCTAATCATGAAGTGCAATTGCTCCTTAGATATGAAAAAATGAGAAAGGAAAAGAGTGCACTCAGCTACAAGAGATCAAATCAAAGTAAAATCGATCATAATATGCATTTAAGAAGCATGGAGTGCAATGGCATTGAGGATACCCAAAAATAGTTGCATTACAATATATTAACCATAATATTTTACCAAAGAAATTTCATATAAATCTGTAGATTAGAAATGTTCAACTATAATTTGAAATATATATGGGTACTATAGTTTTGTTCCTTTTGGAGTTATATCCAGCTGACCAAGAGAAGAGTTCATGATATCATTTCCATCTACTATTTTACCTATCTACGACATGTACCCTTTGCCTCTTGCTATAGATAAATATCATTACTTAAATCAGTGGATAAATCTATAAATTTTTTGCATTAACAAAAAGACAATTATTTATTATTGATCATAGTATATTTTTTTTAATCAGTAAATGGCCAAAGCCTTGTATTATAATTTAATAAATAAAACTACTTGAATGCTTCATTCAAATGGGTACTGGTAGGTAAAAATGGAGAAAGAAAACCTCTAGTCTTGCCCAGAACTGAAGTCCAGATACTATATAGAATAAAAGGGCCATACCCCAATTTACATCATCTCGTTTAATTTACATAAAAGTGTTTTAATCAAAATATTCTCTTAACAATATAAGGTTAGTGATATAGGATGAAACCTAGTGTCTCACAATGATGAGAAGTTCATGGTAATAAAAAAGACATATTTGAAGTAACAAGATAAAATTTCAAAAATGCAATTGCGCAAAATATATAAACTAATAGGGATCAATAATATGTACCCACATAAACTTACTAATATCCTAACTCTTACATTGATTTACTTTCATAAACGGAATTACTATTGTCTAATTATTTTTTAGTTTAGATTTAAAACCTTTATTATTATTATTTTTAAAATTACATTTTTGCATCTTTTAGAATAATAATTAATAATTAATAATTCTTTTCCAATTGCCCAATTGTTAGATATAGGGGCTTATGCTCCAAAGTTTATACATATGAACATTCACATAGATATATAGGTTTTTTTGTATATATATAGATGTACAATATTGTATACATAAATATACCTAGATATCTAAAAGTTATTAAGATGTTATATTTGTTAGCATTCATATTTTCTGACTTATCTATCTAGACTAGTTTGACTCAAAAGAATGAGTTACATAATCTAGTGTTGATCATGATGGCTATTCAATTTCTAGTTATCTTACTAATAATTATAGATTAAGATATTTTTGTCGTCAACACCTTTATTTGCTAGCTAGTCTGCCTCTTTATTCCCTTCCCAAAAAATATGTAGAATCTAAGTTTCTTTGAAGCAATCCAGGAGATTTAGAGCTTCTTCCAGTTTAGAATTTAAAAGCAAATTTGGTGTCTCCTTTTTTCTAATGGAAATTAGGAAAATATGCGAATCTCCTTCAATCATAAGTTTAG
Source organism: Cupressus sempervirens (assembly GCA_028749045.1). Taxonomy (NCBI): domain Eukaryota; kingdom Viridiplantae; phylum Streptophyta; class Pinopsida; order Cupressales; family Cupressaceae; genus Cupressus; species Cupressus sempervirens. Next base: position 109,285,259 of record CM053793.1, on the reverse strand, counting down.
AGATACCTAGATTTAGACAAATTTAGAGACCTTCTTGAAGGGCTTCTAATTCAGTGAGGTTGTTAGTGGTAGATCCTATAGAATTGGCCTTTTTCATAATCTAATTGCTAGAATCATTATTAATCATGCATCCTATTCTAGTAGTAGCAAGATTGCCTCTTGAGGCTCCATCAAAATTTAAATTGGTCCAACCTCTAGGTGGTGGAAACAATCTACATTTTTCCCTCGCCTCTTTATTCTTTTTTTATACATGAGCGGGGGATTAATTAGGTTTTTGCATCTCTTTTTCTCTAGACCATCCTATCTTGAAAACGATCCTTTCTCTTTCTGGATTTTTCTAAGATGAAAGTTTAAGGTTTCAATAATACATGCCTTGATTTTATTAGTAATATCACTTGCAGTCATATCCTGGTCATGAAATATTCTTTTGTTCCTTTCTTTCAATGCTTTCCCAAATAAGGATAGATGAGCAAATATTCCATAGTTTTCTATATATACTGTTATTACTATCATTTGTCCATTCCTTAAGAAGATCATCTAGAGATTCTGGTAAAGGAGCAGTCCAACCCAACGTATGTTTGAGCCACTCCCAACAATATTGTGTATATGGACATTTATATAAGAGATGATCAATATTTTTACTATCTTGCTTAAATGACACACATCTTGATGGTCTCTCAATGCCCATCCTTCAAAGTCTGCCAGTAATTAAAATCCTATTTTTGGAGGCAATCCACATAAAGAAACCTGCCTTTGGTAGTCAAGAAGAGTGCCAACAAAGTTTAAGGGGAATTCTCACTTCTTCCCACCTTTGGGAATGTGTGATTACTTTATATCCATTTTTAACACAATATTTACCATCTTTTGATGCTACCCATATGAGTTTATGATTTCTCTCTAATTTCTTTAATTTCCTCTTATGAATGATTTTTTCATAAACCTTTTTTACTATTGGTTCCAAGTCAATATTATCCAAAGATTTCTATTTTCAGCTTATATTGTCATTAATATATTTTTTAGTTTTATGATTGCTGACCGTATACCCCTAGAGTTTAACTAATTTCTCTTTAAGGATAGTTGGGATGCCCATGCTATCTGTTGGTGGATGACCATCCCACAAATCCTCCCAAAAGAGAGCTTCATCTCCATTACCAACATCCCATGTGAGATATATACTAATCAAGGCTCTTCTTTTTACTATGAAGTTCTAGCTTTTGGATCCTTTAAGAAGGTTCCTCATTCTAAACAAGGAGTAGGGATTGACTGCATTAAGGTATTTTTTATATAGAATTTTATCCCAATTTTGTGCTCTTTCTGAAAAAAGATGCCATGTCAGTTTAGCCCCTAATGCTTCATTTTCCCAACTTAAGTTTTTGATACGTAGATCTCCTAATTCCTTTGGTTTACATAAGTTTTTCCATTTTACAAGAGCCGATTTTTTCTATTTGTTAGTGTTATTCTAGAAGAAGCTTCTAAGTTTTGCCTCAAGCTTCTTATTGATACTTTTAGATAGGGTTAAGTAGGATAAGGGGTATGTTGGTAGGGTAGATAAAACTTCTTTGATCTTAGTAACTTTAACCACTTTTGTAAGTCGTTTATCTTTCCAACCTCCTATTCTTTTATCCATTCTATGAAGTATACTATGTCATCATTTGTTAGTTTTATTGACTTTTTCTAACTCTATTCCTAAGTATTTACATGGGAATGTACCTTTTTTGTATCCCATAATATTACAGATCTATCTATCTATTACAGATTTGGTATTAATGAATTTTTTTTTTTTTGATTTTTTAGCATTCACTCTTTGATCTAAAGCTTCCATATATTGTTGTATGATCATCTTGAGGTTTTGGGCCTCATTTATTGTACTTTCTCCTGATAAAATAGTATGATTTGCATTTTGCTACTGGGTTATATTAGAAACATTTTTGGTTACGGTAATGCCCCTTTATTTTCCATTAGAGTGAGCTTTGGTAATTTCTCTAACAAAGGCTTCTGCCATGATAATGTAAAGGAAAGGTGATAGGAGATCTCCTTGTCTTATACCTCTTGATGTGTCAAAGAAGCCTTCGGGATCCTATTAATATGAATTGAAATTTTAGTTGTTGAAATACATTGATAGATAAGATTAATCCGCTAGTGAGAGAATCCAAATGCTTCTAAGGTTTTGCATAAAAACCTCCAGTCAACCGTGTATCATATGCTTTCTGAATATCCAATTTCATAAACATACTTGCCCTTTTATTTTTATTAATAAAGTATAATGTTTCTTGTATAATGAGTACATCGCATCTAGAATTGATCTTTCTAGTACAAAACTCATTTTTTCTTCTGATATAAGCTTAGGAAGAAGTGCTTTCATTCGATCTAAGCTAAAATTTTGGCTATAGTCTTCTAGATGGTATTGCAACAAGCTATGGGTCTAAAATCCCTAGGTTTTTCAGGATCATCTCTTTTAGGTATTAAAGCAAGAAATGTATTATTAATTTATGATAGTAATGACCCACTATTTCTTGATGCTTCAATGGCTTTCCAAAGGTCGATTATGATGATATCTCAATATTTTTGGAAGAAGAAATCCTAGAATCCATCGGGACATGGAGAACTATTAGGGTTCATGTTGAATAACATAGATTTGACTTCTCCCAAAGATATGAGTGAATTTAATGCTTTATTATCTTCTATAGAAACTACTTTTGGTATATCTTCAAGCATTTTTGTTTGAGCTATCATATTCAAACTTTCAAAATTATTTAATAAATTATAGAAATGACCTACACAAATCTTTGATATACTGTTGGGGTTTTTAGTGATAGAGCCTAACAAGTCTTTAATTTTAGTAATTTTCCTTTTAGCTTTGTTGTGTAAAGTACTAGATTATGAAAAAAAAAATTGTATTATGCTCTCCTTCTTCTTGCCATTTTTCTCTTGATTTTTTCCTTCAGAGGACATCTTCCTTTACTAGAATGTTTTCTTATTTGGCGAGAAGTTCTTTTTCTAGGAAGAAGTTCTTATTATTCATACCTTCTTTAATTACTTTTGTATTTAATTTTTTAAACCTTTCTTCGATGTCTATTTAAAAAATATATATATTGTTGAAATGTTCTTTATTCAACTTAAGTATATTTTCTTTAATTTTTTTAATCTTAGAAACAAATATATACATTTTGGAGCCTTTAAAATTGCCTTGATTCCACCATTCTCTAATGAGCTCCATCAAATTTCTGCCTAGAAACCACATTTTTTTCACATTTAAAAGGATTTCTAATAGGTTTATTAGGTTCACAAAATTCAATCTCAATAGGATAGTGGTTTGATCCTGCTTTAGGTAGAATTGAAGCTTGAATATTAACATCTAGCTCACTTAAATCTCATTTAAGAAAGAACCTATCCAATTTCTCGACAATAAAGTAAAAGTCTTTCCATCTATTATTCCATGTGAACTTACCATTATTAAAATGTATATCAAATAGGTTGTTAAGGTCTATCCATTTTTAAAATTCCATAGATGCTTGTGAACTTTGCTGGATGCCTCCATATTTTTCATTTATATTCGTAATAGTATTAATATCTCAACTTATAAGAATGAGTTCATTGTTGTAATTTTTAATAAATAGACTTATTTCTTCCCATAATAAATTTTTATTTGTGTTAAGGCTTGGACTATAGATGTTTATTAACATTAGTTGTAAGTTAGTCTTTATGCTTTTAATTCTACTACTCATCCATGAGTTGTTTAATTTTAGAATATTTAGGGTTACTTTCCTATGATTCCAAATAATTCCTAATCCCCCTAAGGCTCCTCTAGATTCACGTAAGTTAATGTTCTAGCTTCCTAATTTCTTTACTAGCTTAATTCTTTCTTCCTTATTTTCACTTTTATTTCTTGTAATATAATAATTTTAGGATCAAATTGTTTTAAATTATGTTTTAGTAATTGTTTCTTGCTAGGTGCATTTAAACCCCTAGCATTCCAAGTGGTGATAATCATGCTTCTATGGGAAGGTTCTTCCCCTTCCTAGGATTAAGTAGTTGACTTATCTTTTGCTATTTTTTATCTTGTCCATTTGCTTCTCTGAGTTCTTTACAAGACTTCCCCTCTTATCTTTCCTTCTACCATATTCGGGCATACTTATCCATTCTTGATTCATCATAATACCTAATAGCTATATGTTCTCTTAAGCATTAACTACACTTTTAGATTGCTTACCTTTTTCCATATCTTTTTCTTCGTTTTCTAATTCTTTCATTATCTGATCTCCAAGAGTTATCTAAGAACTTATATGTATATTATTTTCTTAGTGTAGTGCACTCCATGTTCCACCCAAATCAAGAACATATCCTTGTCTTGTAATTGTTTTATTTTTGATTGTCTATACATCTTTACTTCTCTTATCTTTATACTCAATGATTAATAAATCTCTTCTTAAATCTTCAAAGGTATATTTATCTCCACCTAATTTAAATTTTTTTTGCACTAGTTCCTATTTTTGTTTGTCACTGCTTTTATCAATATTGTCTAGGTAAAAAACTTGGATGAGCTCATTTGTTAGAAGTTTCAGGTTCTCTTTCTCGGCCTCATCTGAAATTAACATTTCCATATCATCAATCTTTGACATATCATTATTCAAGAAGTCATGAAAATCTTGTGTTAGTATTCCTTTTTTCTTACTCTTGTCCTTCTCCCTTACAATTTGCCCATTAACATTATTAATAGGAGATTTTTTTGTTGTATTTGGTGTTTGCCAAAATTTGGACCATTTCTTGACTCCCTCTTTATTAGGATCTATGATCTCCTTCATAGAATCTTCTTTTTGTTGCAACAACCTCTCTAATAATTCTTTTGTGCATTTATCCTTACTTCGCTCTGGAGATGTATTAGAGAAAAGACCTTTGTTTTCAATTTCTTCAAGAATGCTATTAGAATCCAAGATATTTTCGTTCTGAAACCTAGATTCTTTTCCTAATGTTTTTACTTTTCCACCGATTCCTTTTGTATCCTTGGCCTTTTGTGCTCTTTTTAGTTTTTGTTTAACTTTCTATCTCTTTTGTTATCTTTTGCATCTTAATGTTAACTATATTAGTTTCTATTTTTTCTTCTTCTCTTCTGTTGATATCTTTAGGACTTTGGTCTTCACAAGTAGGATCAATTGCCAACTATGAGCTAGTGCCTTTACTTTCTTTTGTATCTGACAATTTAATGATATCTTTACTGTTATTTGATATTAGAGATTTTCCTTTATCTTTGCTTTGAGATTCTTTTTCTTTTACTACTACTAGTATTTTTGTACCTTTTTTTTGATCTTTGTATCTAATTTTTTGATATTGGAGTTATGATTGTTCTTTTTCCTTTTCTTATTTATCCATCTTCCAAATCTAAAACTTCTTTCCCTGCTGTAACAAGGCTGCTCTTCCTATGGAATTCCTTTCTGTTCTTAATATTCATCATAGGGAAGGTGTCTTTAAGATTCAAGGTTGGTTGACAAGTTTTAAATGTAACTTTCCTTTCATTATTCAAAGTATGATTGTAATGTCCCATTTTTTTGGAGGAATTAATTATAAAGTTATCAATTAAAAATATATATATTACAAGGTAACTTTATAAATTAAATATTAAAAAAAAAGCTTCTAGAGGTTGCTGGAAGAAGCAGAGAAAAAATTAAAAAGGGAGGCCGACCTATCAAGGAAAATAGAATAAATAGGCATTGAGGGCTCATTGCCTATCATTGATATTTATTATTTATTTTTCTTATGTGTGTTGTGGAGCCTAGGGTTTCTGCAAATAGTCACAATTGGCCATTGAGAATGAAAACTCTCAATTGGTACGCAATTTTGAGGGTGTGAGAGATCACCTAAATTATTGCAGCTGTGGGAAGGATATTTCAGTCCTTTCATTTGTGCTTAATTGCTGATTTGGAGTTTCAAGTGGAGTTGCACTTTCACCATATCATCTTCAACATTCAGTCTCCACTATCTGATCAATCTAGGTTCTTCATTTCAATCTGTAGTTGCAACAAGTTCTCAATTGTATACAGCCAGTTAGAGTTTCGGTGTAATGTGCTATGTCATAATGTTTTGGTGCTGAAATTTTCCATATCATTTGTAAAAACATTTGGTTTTCATTGAATGATACATTGGCACTATTGTTTCTTTTATTCCAGCAATATATTTTAGCAGTGTATGAAATTTAGGGTTTTGTTTAGTGGCCTATTGGTACGGGTCATTACAGTGGTATCAGAGTAGTTTCCTACCAGCCTGATAGGGTTACCCAGCCACTATTTAATTTAGTTTACAAAGGAACTATCATAACTACGAATATGGTTGAGAGACATTCTCAAAGTCCATCCAGAAGTGTGCGAGATGATGAGACTTTATAGCAATAGGAGAGCCTTCTATAGTCAATAGAGGCAAGTACACAGGCAATGATGGTTATGATGCAAAATTTGATTGGGGAAACTAGGAGGAATAATCATAATAATGACCAGGATGATAGGAGCATATGAGGATCACAACATAGGACATGGTCTGGAATAGCTAATAGACCCACACGTCCTACATTTAGAGAAGAAACTCCAGCACGCACACCTGATGCTATGGTAATAGATATTGTAGATGAACTCCGACAAATGAGGAATGAGTGGGATTCATTAGCAGAATATGTATAGGATGGATGGACATTTGACAAGTACCTAAACTATAGAGCTACCAAGTAGAAGCAAGTAGATAAACATAGTGAGTTGCAATAGGTCACCAACAAGTTGGTATTACCCACATTTGATGGCAGTGGAAAAATGACTGCTCGTGCTTGGATTCATAAGGTGGATACTTTCCTATCTCTGAAGACTATTACAGAAATTGAAGCACTCAAGTATGCCACTTTACACTTAGATGGGGCAAAACATGATTGGTGGACACATGGCATGATAACATTGCAACACAATCAGGTAACCACTTATCAAGAGTTTTTGGATAGATTGATAGAAAGGTTTGATAAAAAAAATCCTGAAATTTATTTTTGGGAGTTAGTCCAGTTGAGACAGTCAGGAGGTTTAGAACAATTTATCAATGACTTCCAAAAGCTTGCAGTGATGGTGCCTGACATTTCAGAAAGGAGGCTAGTCATTTTATTCATAGAGGGATTAACTGAACCACTCAAGGGGTGGGTAAAGGCCTTTGATCCTCCTACATTATAGGAAGCCATGAAGAAAGCCCGTAGTATGGAACTTGCAACTCCAGCAAATCAGTTTAGTTTAAAGGGTTCTTCATCATTTAGAGATAACAAAGGGGAATTTAACAAGGGTAAAGACAAGGTTAGTGACTCAAAAGACAAGCTAGCTACACCTTGGGATAAGGAAACACTTAATGACTTGCGTAGGAAGAAGCTATTCTTCTTTTGCAAAGGTCCCTATGAGTTTCGTCATGATTGTCCTATGAAGCCTAAGGGGAAGGCTAACCGGGTGATGTGGGCTTATTACAAAAGTTCAGATTCAGACATCTCAGAGCACCATGATGAGGATCTTGATGAGGCAGAGGGTGAACAAGAGGTAGATACTGCTGAGAAAAAAGAGGCTCTAAAGCTACATTTATAGGAGGCACATCTGTCTAGTATTCAAAGAGAGGGATCTTTTAGATTTCGGGGAGTCTTGGCCAGACAAAAGGTTATTACTCTGTTGGATACAGGTGCCACACATAATTTCATTGATGCACGATTTGTGGAGAGGTGTGGACTCATTACTAAGGAGTTTGAGGGATTGATAGTTAAGGTAGTTGATGGATATACTCTTCGTTGTGATAGGATGGTGCAAGATCTACCTCTGCACCTGAACAACTATGAGTTTAAGGTAGACTATCATGTGGTCAACATGGGTGACATGGACATAGTACTTGGGATGCAATGGCTACATTCTTTGAAGGAGGTTACCCTAAGATTGGAGGATATGGAGATACGATTCGTGGTGGATGGTAGGACTCATGTGCTGAAGGCTATCCGTAATGGTGATGTTAGGACGTTGGAGAGATTAGCTAGACATAATAATATAGAGTGGACAGAAATGTGTGCCTTGATGCCTACCAAGGGGGAGCAACATAAGACTAAATATCATCTAGATATTCAAAAATTGAGAATAAAGTATGGGAAGGTATTCAACAAGATTCCACCAGGCAGGCCACCAGATAGAGGTATTGAGCACATTATCGAGTTGGAGGAAGGTGCTAAGCCTATCATGATCACACCATACTGGCACCCAAAAAGACTCAAAGATGAGATCGAGAGGACCATCAATGAGTTGCTAGCAATGGGACACATTAGACCAAGTATGTCACCTTTTGCATCTTCTGTTGTTTTGGTAAAAAGGAAGGATGGAACTCTATGAATGTGTATTGATTATAGGGTGTTGAATAAGAGAACTATAAAGAACAAGTATCCCATCCCATGTATCGATGAGCTGATAGAAGAATTGCATGGGGCTTGTTATTTCACAAAACTTGATTTGAGATTAGGCTATCACCAGATCAGAGTTCAAGAGCGGGATATTGAAAAAGCTACTTTCAGATGTCATTATAGGCATTTTGAGTTTGTAGTCATGCCTTTTGGTTTGACTAATACACCTGTGACTTTTTAATCCACTATGAACAAGGTCTTCCACCATCAGTTGAGGAAATTTGTGCTAGTGTTCTTTGATGATATTTTGATCTATAGCAGGACATGGCAAGAACATTTAGAGCACTTGGAGACAGTATTAAGCATTTTACAGAGTAAGTCCTTATATGCCAAGGAGTCCAAATGTGACTTGGGGATGACAGAATTGTTCTATCTTGGACACATCAGTAGTGCAGAGGGAGTGTGAATGGATCCTGAAAAGATCTGTGCTATTGTTGATTGGCCACCACCAGAGAACCTTAGACAGTTAAGAGGGTTCCTTGGTCTATGTGGATTCTATCGCAAGTTTGTTAGTGGCTACTTACAACATGCAACACCCATGATAGGTTTGCTGAAGAAAGGGGCATTTGTGTGGACTCAAGAGGCACAGGAGTGTTTTATGCAGTTCAAGGAAATAATGACTACATTCCCAGTATTAGCATCGCCTGATTTCACGAAGCCATTTGAGCTTTAATGTGATGCTTTTGGAGAGGGAGTTGGTGTTGTACTCATGCAGGACAAGCATCCTATAGCCTATGCGAGTAGGAAACTCAGAGGGGCTAAGAGATCATTTAGTATATATGATAAGGAGATGTTGGCCATCATGCATGCCTTGGCCAAATTCAGACAGTATCTTGTGGGCAAAAAATTTTGTATTAAAACTTATCATAATAGTTTGAAGCACTTTTTGGGACAGTAGGACCTGAATGATCGTCAGCAGGAGTGGCTGAATAAGTTACAGGCATATGATTTTGATATCACATATGTTAAGGGAACACAAAATATTGTTGCAGATGCTTTATCCTGTAGGCCACACCTCACTTCTATGATTCAGATATCAAAGGATTGGCGACACTTGATTGTAGTAGAATATGCCAAAGACACGTGGGCCTCTTCTTTAGTGGAGGGGACAACAATCAACACCAAATACACTCTCATAGATGATTTGATCATTTACAAGAATAGGATTTACTTAGTCCCAGGATTGAAAGTGAATCAGTTGATTTTTAGAGCATTCTTTAATTAACCTATAGCAGGCCATCCTGGGTATTTCAAGACTTATAGGTTAGTACAGGAACGATTTACTTGGAAGGGACTTAAGGATGATCTTTTGCAGTATGTGCGTGAGTGTCATGTTTGCCAGTAGAACAAACAAGAGCATACTTATCCAACAGGGATCCTACAGCCACTGCCTATGCCTGACAGAAAGTGGGAGTGCATCTCTATGGATTTTATTATGAGTTTTCCTAGGGCCCAGGGGCATGATTATATCTATGTGGTGGTGGATAGGCTGAAAAAATATGCTCACTTCTTCCCTATCGCTACTACATACTCAGCAACTCGGGTGGAAGAGGTTTTCTTCAAAGAGATTTTTAGATTACACGGTTTGTCTCGAAGCATTGTGAGTGATAGGGACAGCTGTTTCATGAGTCACTTTTGGTAGGAGATATTTTGGTTGTGTGGTACTGAGCTTACACCTAGTACTAGTTATCACCCATAGACTGATGGTCAAATAGAGATTGTAAACAAATGGGTGGAAGGGTATTTGAGGAATTATGTGGCAGATCAACAGCAAGCTTGGGTCAGATGGATATATCTCTATGAGTATTGTTACAATACTACATATCATATGACTATACAAATGACACCCTTCATGGCACTTTACGATTATGAGGCACCTACTTTCTTAGATTTGTTGTTGGGAGACAGTCGAGTACCCTGTGCAAGTGGACTATTAAAGGAAAGTAAGGATATAGTTGCTACTCTCAGACACAACATTGCTAGAGCTTAGAACCAGCAAAAATAGTATGTAGACAAGAAGAGGACTGAGCGTAGTTTTGAGGTAAATGATATGGTTTACCTCATGTTGCAGCCATTTAAGTAGTCCGCTCTCAAGAAGAGTGGTACAGAGAAACTCAAGCCACGCTATTATGGACCATTCAAGATCATCAAACGAGTTGGTGAGGTGGCTTATGAGTTAGAGCTTCCCACAGATAGCCGAGTGCACAATGTGTTTCATGTATCACGCCTCAAAAAGGCATTGGGTCAGAATGCGATGCCTTCTACAGTATTACCTCCCTTGAATGATGAGGGAAAATTGATCTTAGTGCCAGAATCCATTCTAGATAGTAGAGAGAAGCAGCTTTGCAGGAGAGTAATCAGAGAGTATCTAGTTAAGTGAAAAGATTTACCTATTGAAGATGCTACATGGGAGGGAGAAGTGATTTTGCAACATCCAGCATTAAGATTGCTTGAGGCCAAGCAATTTTAGGAGGGGCAGACCTGTAATGTCCCATTTTTTTTGGAGGAATTAATTATAAATTTATCAATTAAAAATATATATATTACAAGGTAACTTTATAAATTAAATATTAAAAAAAAGCTTCTAGAGGTTGCTGGAAGAAGTGGAGAAAAAATTAAAAAGGGAGGCCGACCTATCAAGAAAAAAGAATAAATAGGCATTGAGGGCTCATTGCATATCATCGAGAATTATTATTGATTTTGCTTATGTGCATTGTGGAGCCTAGGGTTTCTGCAAATAGTCACAATTGGCCATTGAGAATGAAAACTCTCAATTGGTACGCAATTTTGAGGGTGTGAGTGATCACCTGAATTATTGCAGCTGTGGGAAGGATATTTTAGTCCTTTCATTTGTGCTTAATTGCTGATTTGGAGTTTCCAGTGGAGTTGCACTTTCACCATATCATCTTCAGCATTCAGTCTTCACTATTTGATCAATCCAAGTTCTTCATTTCAATCTCTAGTTGCAACAAGTTCTCAATTGTATACAGCCAATTAGGGTTTCACTATAATGTGCTATGTCATAATGTTTTGGTGCTGAAATTTTCCATATCATTTGTAAAAACATTTGGTTTTCATTGAATGATACATTGGCACTATTGTTTCTTTTATTCCAGTAATATATTTTAGCAGTGTATGAAATTTAGAGTTTTGTTTAGTGGCCTATTGGTACGGGTCATTACAGTGATTATTTTAGAAAATTTACCTTCAAATCTATAAAAGTTTAAGTTATAAATAGATCTATTTTTTATTACCTTAATAAGTTGGTGTTCAAGAATTTTAGTCTCTAAGTTGATCAAAAAATTAATTTATTATTACAATATTTATAAGAAGCATCTATTCTTACCAGATTACCAATTGATGAACTTATATTCCTGAGAATCTCTAAATGCATAAGTTCTAGAGGGAGAGATTGAATTGAGATCTAAGTTGGGATGACAAAATTTAACAGTTCTTTCTTACAATCTGGGATCCATTCTAAAAATTTAACAGCGTGACCTTTAAAATAACAAACAAAGATAAAGAGGAAATCTTTTTTGATATATTCATCACTACAATAAATGTAAACTAATCTATCTGAATGGTGATATATACTTACTTGATTTTGACATAAATCCTTTAACCAGTTAATGAGATTGAACTTTTTTTGTTTTGGCCCATTCCAAAAGGTAAATACTCTAACATTTTGGCAATCTTGCCAATGATCTTCACTATCTTGATTGCTGATAATTATAATCTATTACTCAGTTTTTACATTGGGGTGAGGAGCCGATAAGGATAGAACGAGGGACTAAGAAGGAGCCTTGGGCAAAATAATCCTGCGGTGAGGGGGGATGTATGTTTTAAGTGGGTTATATGCAGGTTTAAAATTTGACTTATCTAGCTTATTACAATGTTGTATGTGGGAATATGCATAGGGATCAGCTAGAAAACCTCTTTGTTGGGCATACAGGGGAAATCTCTTAGGGGTAGCATATTTGGTGTGATTAAAAAAGCAAAATTGTTTATCAAAACTTTCAATGGAAAAAAAGATATTAGGTTTCAATCCTTTCTGAGCAGCAGTGTTGACAAATTGATTGGTGATAAAACCTACGCTTGCTTGCCTTATTCCAAAGTGGGGCATTTTGGGGCAAAATGATTTGATTTGAATTTCGTTGAGCCTTGGCCCACATAATCCCATTTGAATTTACCACTGATCGAAACCCTAATCTCTCTAAATATTTCTTTGAAAAATCTTGATTAGTAACATCATATATTTTAGCAATGATCTTATGATTGAGATTCTTCTACTGGACATTTGCATTTTCCTGAACATTTGTCTTAGTCAGAGCCAAAAAAGAATTTGTAGTCTTCACCTCATACCTCAAATTTGCAAATGGAGAGCAAATGATGGGAGGGTTATCGATGCACAGTCTCCCAGACTTATTTGTTTCCCCTTTAGTGCTTGGAGGCAATGCCAAAGGAAGATGCCCCTGCTGCTTACATATTGATTTCGATTCTAGGGTTTTGAGAATTCACTGGATACCCTGATTTCGCACCGTTGCAGTCTGCTCTACTTTCCATTTAAAATCCCTAATTATTATTTTTCATATTTAGCACAATTTCATATTCCTTCACCCCATATTATTTTTGCACCAATCTGCTCAACGCTCTGACTCTTCTACAATTTCATATTTGACATTCGCTCTTTTGCCTGGGGAAGAGGGGGGAGGATTCACGCCGCCAAAAGTCGCTGAAGTTTGGACAAATGAGAGAAAAAATTGGACAAATGAGTGACAAATTTGGAGGTAAAAGGGGCAAACAGCTAGCGAAAGTAAGGAGAATCTTCCCACTTATTTTGCTGTGGTTTCCAGCTCCGCCATTTCCCACTTATTTTGCTATGGTTTCCAGCTCATGCGACATTCGCAAGTACCATTATTGATCACAGTATTGATATAATAATATAAAGCTATTATTATTTCTTCGATTGTTTGATACATTCGTAGAATTTGTTACATATCATTTTTCTATGTTCAAATCATGCATATGTATCTTTAATGAAATATAATAGTTATATATTTCAAAATTATTATATATAAAACATTTTTCTTCATAGGTAGTGAATAAAATACCATAACAATTATATAAGTGTTTCTAATTCTATGTCGTCTATTTTCAAGATTTTAGATTTCTTTCAAAATTCTTTACAGAAATTTCTTGAAAGGATTATGGAGATATACTCTTTCAGTCAATATTGGCAAGCTGAATTGACCGTTTTATATACTTTGCAGAAATATGATTATAGTTTTAATAATTCTATTATTGAAAACCTCAGGAGGCGTGGGTGTATGTTCAGGTATAGCTTGGTGCCCATAACTCGAAGCATATTTTTATATAGGTATGATGGTATCTCTCTTATCATAAAATAACTGCATGGTAGAATAAATTTATATGTGTCTTCTTTTCAGTCGAATTGTAAGCAGCATTTAATATTTGAAATCTGATAACAGTCATGATGGTTCTATGGTGGGATCCAGAAATATTATTAATGACGATCGTTATAGTCAGATTCTAAATTATATTTTCTGTTTTAATAGTAGTTTGTACAAATATATTTTAGTATGAATACTTTAAATATATTTATTTAAAAATAAAAAATTTCTTTTTTAATTTTAAAAGATATTAAATTTTAAAGTAAAAATAATTTATAAATGAAAAAGGTCCTTGGATTTGATATTATAAATCTTACGATATTTAAAAATATATTATGAGTTGAAAATACAAATAGACGTATTATTGTTGAAAATTAACGTTGAGTGTCTGTAGGTTGTCTTCGAGCCCCACGCCCATCTACCTTGTCATTGTTTCCCGCAGGCATCCATTCACGGCAAGCATTTATTTTGGTAGGTGTTTTTGAATTTTTGAACATTGAGAGGGAAAATTTTGAAGACAAAAAAGGAATATCTCTCTCTCATTTTTTTTTTATCCAGACAGACAGAGAGCCAAATAGAGCAGAGAAGATCACCAGATCAGTCGTTGGAAGAAGAAGAAAGAAGTTTGTTTTTGTTTCGTGCCTACAGTTGCATGTGATTGATTGCTAGTTGCCTTGTAAGTTTGTTATTGTTTGATTCATCCTATTGAAGTAGTGATTGCTCTAGGCATTCATGTATGCAGCCATTAGAGATGCAAGTTATTAAAGTTGTTTGAAATATTATCAATTTAGGGTTATTTTAGGGTTTTCTGGTTGAAGCCGAATGCTCCCAGATTTTTTATTAGTTTAATGAAAGATTGGATAGAAAGCAAGCAAGCATACTTGAATCTATCTTCCTCTTCTATTCATTGCATTTGACAAGTTTGGTTGAAAGCTTAAAGCTTTGGCTCTCTGGTTTTATTCGTGAAAGCATTCACGTTAGATTTTTCTAAGTTATAATTTTATTAGTTGGAGCCGACCTTACTTGGCATCCATTGTCTTCTTTGAGTGCCGAGCTAACTCGGCATCTACATCTATTTCCTTTGTGTGCCAAGCGTGACTGGCACTCGGCACCTTTTTGTGCCGAGCAAGTGCCAAGTAAAGCTGGTACTCGGCACCTTATGTGCCGAGCACTTTTGCACTTTTTAAGTGCCGAGCAAATTTTTAGGTTTAAAGTTGTGAGTATTGAGTTTAAATTTTAATTTTAATTTCTCACAATTATAAAATAGCAATATTAAGATGGGCAACTGCTTTGCAAGAGTCTTAACCAATCACAGCAACATGTATATCTCATGCCTTCACATTTTTCCTTGATTTTATCATGTCATGCGGCTCATGGACATAACAATTTCTTTGATGTCCTTTACCTTGGTAGGAGCTGCCACAGCCATAGTTTTTTATTGTGGCAACAATTCTACTCAAACAGATTGGAGAATATAGGAATCATATTCCTCCAGGCCCCAGAGCTATTGTTGCAATTGGCCACTTTCATCTTCTCATAGATAAAACCAGGCCAATTCATCAGATTCCAAGTTCACTGTCAACACTATATGGACCCATTATGCATCTCAAAGTTGGTAGCTGCCCTGTTTTAGTGATAAGCTCTTCAGATTTAGCCAAAGAATCTTTCACAATAAATGACAATTCTTTTGCATCTCGTAGTAGGCTTGCTCAAGGTCAGTATTTGGGCTACAATTATTCTATACTGGGTTGGGCTCTTTATGGTCCCTATTGGCGAAATGCTAGAAAAATATGTGTACTTAAGCTCCTCTCTTCCAAAAGAATTCAATCATTTGGACCCAAGAGAATGCAAGAAATCAAGAAATCAGTAAATTCTCTGTTTCAGCAGACACAATTGGAGGGTATTATTAAGATGAGAAGTGTTCTTTCAAGATTGACTTTTAAAGTTCTGATGAGTATGATTATAGATGAGAGCTTATTTGGAGAGGAATCAGGGATTTCGGACGATGTAGTGACCCATCTGATTGAAGAATCATTTATGCTTCATGGAGTGATTGATATTGGGGATTATATTCCCTGGTTGAAGATGCTTGATTTGCAAGGGAATGTTGAAACTATGAAGAAGGTATCTGAGAGATTAGATTTGTATGTGGAGAGGATTTTGGAGAAGCACAGAGAGAAAATATTAAAAGATGGGGAAGAGGTGGAAGACTTTGTTGATGTGCTCATCTCTCAGGCAGAAGAGAACGTTGAAGCATTTATCGAGGCAACTGCTATCGTAAGTGCTTCTGACTTTGACAGCTAAATCTAGATGAAATGAGTTCTTGTAAACGTTATTTACGAACGATTGATAAATGAATTCGAGTTGAAAACATTACAGCTGGATCTTAGACAACAATATTATAATACGATTAGATCACTCCAAACTGCCACAGGAATTTTGTATGCTAGTTTGACTTTTTTTTACAAGATTTTCAGTTTATTTACTAGCCGTTTAGCTTGCAGAGATATTTGTCATCCATGATATTTGAACGTTGAAACAGCAGCAACATGCATGATTGATGGATTTCCTCAATTGTGACTAATTTTAGAAGTATTCATGCAAAAATGCATTTTTTTTGGGTTGAAATATCTCGAGTTCCGTGTACTAAAATGTTTTTTTTATCGTCGTAGTTTCCTCTTCCCTCTTCTGGCACTGATAAATGCTTTCATCCAAAGATCTATAAGTCTTGAGATTTAGCAATGACAAATACTATGATTTATAGACCTGCTGATTTAGAGGAGGGGTTAAGGAATGGCTTCGCACCAATTCAGCACAAGATTTCCTTGGACAAATATATTAATCCTCTCTACCAATATCAATTTTCCTTGGAATAAGACAGAACGTCATGAAGCTTTTATCATTCTTCAGTCATCCAGTGATTAGAATTTAGAGTATGAAAACCACTGGATAACTTTTGGGGCAAGCGAAATGTTGGCATTTAGAAATACAGGTTTTTTAATTTCATCCGTACCCAAAAAAACACTTGAAGAGTCGATATGTTTCAAGAAAGTTTAAGTTTTCTTTCTCTTTTTCTTGTTACTAATATTCGTGGCATTGTAGGCTATGTTTAGTGCAGGGACTGATACATCTTCAGTTTCCCTGGAGTGGGCATTATCATGTTTATTACAACATCCAGATGTAATGAGGAAGGCACAAGAGGAGCTCGATTCTAATGTTGGACGGAGCAGATTGGTAGAGGAATCAGATATAGCCCAGTTAAACATATCTTCAAGCAATACTGAAAGAGACCTTGCGCCTTCATCCACCAGGGGCTTTGCTAATGCCCCACAAATCTACTGAGGCTTGCAAAGTGGGAGGCTATCATATTCCTCAGGGAACAATGCTGATGGTAAATGCATGGACTATTCATACAGACTCGAAGGTGTGGAATAAACCTCTGGATTTCATACCAGAGCGTTTTATGGAGAAAGGCATAGCGATGGACAATACACAAATGAGAGGGACTGAGTTTGAGATGCTTCCATTTGGGGAGGGAGAAGAGGGTGTCCTGGTACTACCTTGGCAATGTGCACGGTGCAAACAACTCTTGCAATTTTGTTGCAGAGCTTTGAATTTCTTGTTCCAGATGGAAGAGTGATTGACGTGAGTGGAGGTTATTATCAAGCCCCGCCTTTCCATCATCTGTACGAAAAATAGACCTAGCTTAGAACAATTGAACTACTCTCTTTTTTCATTATCTTTCATATTAGAACAAATGTGAGCACATATAATTTATATGCTTCAGCTTGATGTTAATGATTTAAATTCTTTCAATTTGCCTAGATTTATAAGATAGGCAGAAAATTATTTCTTAATATTTTTCCAACAATTACAATTATGAACCTTACTAACACATTCTTAATTATTAGTGAATTGAATGAATATAATTTTATTGAGTTTAAAAGAAAATCAATGTTTTAGATGACGATCCACAAAAAATGTATCTTTATATTCTCCTAACAATGACAATTATGAACCCTACTAATGCATCTTTAGTTATTGGTGAAATTGAATGAATATAATCTTAATGAGCTTTTAAAAAAATTTCAACTTAAGATTCATCATAAATGGAATAACTAAATGATTATGAAATAACCAATTCCTTAATATTATGTTTTGAATTATTTTTATATTGTGCAAATAGAATTGTCTTCCAAGCAGTATGCGAAATAGTATAGATCAAGGTCAATTCTTTCACATACTTTTATATAAAAAGTTATATAAAAAAATCTCTAAAATTAATCTTTTTATGAATAAAAATAGAGTAATAATTTTGAAAAATAATAATTAAGACTATATTTTTTTTTTTGATATTAGACTTTACTAAAGTGTTTACTACTAAGAATCTTTATTGAAAAAATAAAGGATTAGAATACATTATATATATTCTTTTTTCAATAAAAGGAAATGTAATAACTTTACAACAATCTATTTTTGCAAATGATTTTTTAATTTAATTAAGCCAATAGGCTTCACTCCTTGGAAGATGCCCACTGGAATGTTCGAATTTCTTGGCAGTCTTACACCATCAAATGTTAAATTTGCAACATTCCATTCTGCCTGTGTTTTATGAAGATCGACGAAAGAAATGTTATTGCAAACCACACTGGATACAACTTGTAATTGACTGAGCCAGTTGTTAGGATTAACCTCAAATAGAAATACCAATTACATGCAAATATAACTAATACTAGAAAATAGTAGATTGCATAAAAGAGAACACAAGACACCAAGATTTCACATGGTTCACCCAATCACTGGGCTACATGCACCAACAACAAGTCCAATATTATTATTATCTAGTGATTACAACCTGATTACAATCTGTAAAACCTTACAACTCAATACCACTGCAAAAAGCTACAATATCACCATCACATTATGAAATCCCTAACCCTAAGCCTTTTTATACAATCTTTTTCCACTTACAAAATTAGGGCTAGAATAATAGAAAAATAGAAACCGATACCTTTTACAATATAAGGGCATTTTTGGCTTAACCCCTATGGGGGCACTGCCCCTCAGCCCCACCCTATGCTACCTTAAGACCCCATAAGGACATTGCCCCTTGACCCCATCTTGGGGGCATTGGCTTTAAACCCCTGTAGAAATAATATGGGGAGAAAAGACCATGCTGACTAAACCTTCGAGTTTGATTAGGCTCCATATTACAAAAATCTCCCACTTAGAGATTGATCAGACTCCACAACAATAACCTCCCACTTGGAGATTGATTATAACACTACTAAACCTGTAGCTCCCACTATAATATATCAAACCACCCTGGATGCTACTATTCTTTTATTCTATTTAGTCGAGAAGACCAACTAAAGCTAAAAAGGAATTTAGCTTCTCTCTTCTTACTACCTTTGTAAATATATCTACTGGATTTTCATTTGTATGTATCTTCTCCAGCTTTAACTGTCCATCATCCAAAACTAATTGAATGAAATGGTATTGCAACTATATGTGTTTTATCTTTGAATGCAGAGATGAATTCTTGACAAGATGAATGACACTCTGAGTATCTATAAACAAATACCTATCCTTCCAAGGGTGTCCCAATTCTTCCAAGAAGAACTGAAGCCATATCATCTCCTTAGCTGCCTTTGTAGTAGAAACATACTCTACCTTTGTAGTGGATAAAGCATTAACCTTCTATAACCTAGAAACCCAACTCATGACTACCCCACCAATAGTAAATACATAATCTTTAGTACTCTGCCTGTTATCAATATCCCCTGCTAAATCTGAGTCAACATAGCCCTGTAAATCAATAGTAGAGCCCCCAAAGTGTAAACACTTACTAGATGTTCCTCTCAAATATCTGAGAATCCATTTGACTGCATTCCAATGCTCAATTCTTGGGTGACTCATAGACCTGCTAACAACTCCCACTCTATGTGTAATATCTGGCCTAGTACATACCATAGCATACATCAAGCTTCCTATAGTTGAAGCATAAGGTACCTTAAACATCTTGTCCTCCTCTTCGTGTACCATATATATCTCTTCATCCAAATGACCATGAAGGAAGGTTGTTTTAACATCAAGTTGCTCTAAATGCAAATCTTCAGTAGCCACAATACTTAAAATAGTGTGAATAAAAGTTATTTTAACAACAAGAGAAAATATCTCATCAAAATCAATGTCCTTTTTTTGTGAAAATCCTTTTACAACTAACCTAGCTTTAAAACATTTCTTTCCTCCATCCTCTTCTTTCAACCTGTAAACCCACTTATTCTATAAAGAATTTTTACCTACAGGCAACTTGCATAATTCCCATGTTTTATTTTTCAGCAAAGAATCCATTTCTTCTTTCATTGTAGACTCCCGCTGAATCTTTGTATCCACCTGCACAACTTCATCATAATATTTAGGTTCACCAGCATCAGTAAGTAAACTATAATACAAGGAAGGAGAAAATCTTTCTAGAGGTCTACTTATCCTTGTTGACCGTCTAACATTTACTGGGGTGTGTGGGATTTATTGTTGCAGTTGTTGCACATAATGAGGAATTGCTGGAACATCAACTTTTGGAGTATCATCCAACACTACATAATCATTTTTTCTTCTCATGTTGCTTCAACAAATATTTTTACAACACTATCTCATTGAATATGACATCCTTGCTTCTTATAATTTTACAATTTTCAAAATTTCAAGGTCTATAACCAAATTCATTAATGTCATATCAAACAAATACATATTTCTTTGACTTAGCTTCTAGCTTAGTTCTATTTTTAGAGTCTATATGAGCAAATACTTCACAACTGAAGGTTTTGAAAAAAGAATAGCTCACCTTCTTCCGAGTCCATGCTTCCTCTAGAATACCACAGCTCAAAGGAGTAGAGAGACCTCTATTAATCAAATATATAACATTATTGACAACCTCCACCCAAATATGTAAGGGTAACCCAACATGCAATCTCATGTTTCATGCATGATCTTTTATAGTCCTATTCATGCGTTTAGCCACTCCATTTTCTTGTGGAGTCCTTGAAACAGTTCTCTATCGATGAATACCATTAGCAGAGCAATATTCTTCAAATTCATGACTGCAATACTCACCACCATTATTAGATTTGAGACATTTTAATTTCTTTCTAGTCTCATTTTCAACCAAGCATTTCCATTTCTTAAAAGTTTGAAATATATCAAATTTATGTCTAATGAAATAAACCCATACTTTTCTAGTTGCATCATCAATAAATGTAACATAATAATGAGAGCCACCAAGGGAAGATACCTGAGCTAGTCCCCATACATTTGTATGCACAAGCTCTAATCTCTCACTTTTATTTTCCTACCCAGTCTTCACAAAAATCACTCTATTTTGTTTTCCATAAACAAAACTTTCACAAAAATCCATATTAACACATTTCAGACCTGGTAAAACTTTCTTTGAATGAATTACTTTCATACCTTTCTCACTCATGTGCCCAAGTCTATTGTGCCACAGTGTTGTATTAGAATCTATAGTAGCTATTTGTTCTCCCTTCTCAATAGCAATAAGTATTCCTGAACATTCATTTTTTTCTGAAACAATCAAAGTAGAAGGAACAATATAACTTGTACAAAGATATAAGGTGCCCACTTTCACATTTTTTGCTACTACAAGGGAACTTTTTGAAATCTTTCAATTTTTATCATTAAAAGTAACTGTGCAACCCTCATCACTGAGTTGGCTTGCTGAAATTAAATTCCTACTTACCCTTCGAATATGTTTATCCTCATGTAGTAGCCAATGATTCCCATTCTGCAACTTAATCTTAACTTTTCATTTTCCAACAATCTAACAAGGTTCATTATCCCCCAAATAAACAAGCCCAAAATCCCCTTGGACATAATCAATGAAATAATCTCTATGAGGTGTAGCATGAAATGAAGCACCAGAATCTAAAACCCATGAATCATCAACACTTTCTAAAGATAGAAGCAAAGCATCTTCTTCAGATTTGTTACTTACCACATTTTTCTCCCTGTTCCCTTCTAGTTTATCTCCTTCATTGTTCTTTCAAGTCTAGCAATCTTTCTTCTTATGCCCTAATTTTCCATAGTACCAGCAATTTCTCAGTTCTTTGGATTGAGACCTCTTCCCCTTTGACTTTCCTCTTGATTTTCCACGATTTTCAAAATCATTTCCTCTTTCAATCATTCTGCCTCTACTTTGTGTGTTCAAAGCACTTCCTAATGTAGATCCACCTGAGGATTTCCCACTAGTTTTCTCACTCAAAATAACACCGATCACATCATCATATTTTAGGGTACTAGATCTGGGAATAGAATTACTCATAGCCATTACCAAGCCATTCCAACTTTTAGGAAAAGAATACAAAATCATAAGGGCCCTAATTTCTTCATCAAAATTGATACCCATAGAAGATAACTAACTAGTAATAGTATTAAACTCATTTAAATGATCTTCAACAAATCCATCTTCTGTCATTTTCATATTAAATAAATGTTTCATGAGAAATACCTTGTTTGAAGTGGAGAGCTTTTCATACAATTTCGCTATTGTTTGCATCAATTCTTTTGTTGTCTTCACTTTTGTAATATTAAATTCCACCGATGGTGGCAAGCATAATTGAATACTTCCAAGTGCCTTTTTGTCCAAAAGATCCCAATCGTCATTTGACACAGATCCCTGATTCTTGATTTTTCCTTCCAACGGCTTCCATAAATCCTTCTAATAGAGATAGTCTTCCATTTGCATCTTCCATAATTGAAAGTTCTACCCATTAAACTTGTCAACCTTCAACTTACCCTCGTCTGTCATCACTCCCACTCAATCGTGAGACTCTCACTCAACTGTAAGACCTTCCTACAAAGGATTGCCAAAAAAAAAAATGATGACAGCCTGGCTAAAAAAAATGACAACTTGACTCTGATACCACATGTTAGGATTAACCTCAGACAAAAATAACAGTTACATGCAAATATAACCAATACTATAAAATAGTAGATCACATAAAAGAGAACACAAGACACCAAGATTTAACGTGGTTCACCCAATCCCTGGGTTACATCCACCAATAGCAAGTCTAATATTATTATTATCCAATTATTACAACTTGATTACAATCTGTAATCCCTTACAGCTTAATACCATTTCAAGAAGCGACAATATCACCATCACATTATGAAATTCCTAACCCTAAGCCTTTTTATACAAGCTTCTTTCGCTTACAAAATTAGGGCTAGAATAATAAAAAAATAGTAGCTGACACCTTTTACAATATAAGAGCATTTTTGGCTTCAAGGGCATTTCCCCTTGACCCCACCCTATGTTTCCCCAAGAACCCACAAGGATGCCACCCCTTGACCCCATCTTGGGGGTGTTACCCCCAAACCCTTGTAGAAATAATATAAGGAGAAAAACCCATGCCGACTAAACCTCTAAGTTTGATTAGGCTCCATATTACAACACTAGTCGCCACACCCCAATAGATTATCACAATAGTTTTGCATCTAGGGAAGATTCGTGGGCAGATTGAATAGCTTTTATGTACAACAATGAGTTATTAGTGACTTGGAGAAAAACCTCTGTATTGGTACTTTCATTGCCATTGATGGAGGAGAAGTTTAATGGAGTACATCGAGGAAAACCACTTGATCACCACTTCTAAGAGCACTAGGTTGTAGCATTTCTCAGCTTGAAACCATCCATACAGCTGCATGACTGTACACTTTCTTGCTTCGAATGGTTAACATGAAATGATCTGTGGGGTGTGCAGAATTCCCTCACGCAGTCTCATAAGTGTACCAATGTTCAGCATTGAAACCATGAATGCATGTATTTGTTGATTATCATTACTCAACCAAATGGCTTCTCCTTGCAAGTTAGAGATAGTGAGATAACCAAATTTAGATAGAAAGAAAAGGTGAGGTATGCTTTTTATGGGAGTTTGTTGCTTAGCCACCCAAATGGTGGTCCTGTCAGAGATTTGAAATGATGGTCTACTTTGCTCTCGTAAAAGCCCCAAAAAGAGGGTATCTACAATTATCAACAAATAAATTCCAATTATGTTGGAGAATAAGCAAGACAAGAGATAAAATGAAATGTTTTAGAGGATCTATTTTCTTTTACCTATGATTTGATACTGTTGGGAGTAATTCATCCACTATCCCAAAATTTGACAACTGAGATGGCACTACTCTTTATTAGTTTTTCTGAATTTGATAAAAGTTATAATGCCACCAAACCTAGGAGGCCCTCAATACTATGTCATAAAATTATGTACAATTCATTTAATGAGCTCCAAATAGGGACTATTGAAATGATATTTAGTTTTTATAATTTTATAAAAAAAATTCTTTTATAATGTTAATGTTATCTATTATTATGAATTAATGAATTTATAAATTAATAATAGAATATATTGTTAATTATACAATATAGATCATTATTTTTCTATTTAAAAAACAATTATTCTTTGATTTTCTAATTGCTAAATCTCTATTAGAGTGCAAATGTTGTCAACGAGTGATGATGCATCATAATGTTGTCAACTCTATGTTAGAATTCTTTTAGAATAACTGAGAGGGGGGGTGAATCAGTTATTCAAGGTCCAAATGCCCTATTAATACCTTTTTACTACTTTTAATGAATCCATTCTTAAATCAATCATATAGGTAAGTTACAGTAAATCAGCATGCAAAGATAAAACACTCAAGATCAACACATGACACAATGATTTACGTGGAAACCCAATTTGGGAAAAACCACCAGGAACATGCTACTTGATTCTCACTCTTCTGAAGTGATGCCCTGTTAAAAGCCTGCCCTGTTAAAGGCTTACAACACACTATTAAATGTGACCTTGTTAGAGGATTTCACCAAACTATTAGGAATGGGCCTAGTTAAAGGTCTTTAGAACATTCACTTGGAATGTCACCCTGTTAAAGGATTTTTCTAATGGCTGTTAAACCAACCTAAGTCCATAGGATTTAGACTTATAGTTACAATTTCTAGAAAGTAACAATAATGGTCTTTTTGATCTGATATAACTTACAACATACTTTGTAAATTTTAGATCACACTTTCAGTTCAATCCTTATGCTTGGCTTTAATCTCTTTAGTTTTGACTGCTTGTCTTCCCCTCAAGCTTTGTCTCCTTGAGTTCTCTAACTCATTCTGCAAATGCAATCATCTTTGTGGTCGTCTATACAAATAGAATTTCTGTGCTATCTTCTCCTAGGCACATTCTTCAGCATTTCATGCTTTTATGCTCTGACCACTGTCTCTTTTCCTTCTATCCCCTCTCGCTCTCTTTCTTTTATTAACTTATGTCTTCTTATATAGAAGTCTAATTTGCCTTTACTGCTCAATTATCCTTCTTTGATTTTAGGGTTTCAAAATTGATTAGGTAGGATACAATGTATCTAACCCATATCTTGTTTTCTTCTTGAAACTTCGCCAGTTGTATCTTAAAAATGTTCTACATGGTATTCTGTGCCACCAACTCATCATTCTTATCTTCTTTTTAATTCACAGATTTCTAGATAACAACCTTGTCGGCTTAGATCTGGTGAATCTTCGATTTCCTAAATAATGTAGCAACTCGGCATTATTGAGTTACTAGTGCTCGGCACCTCTGTGTTACTTGGCACCTATACCAACTTGGCACTTGAACTTGCTCGGCACTTGAACTTACTCGGCACTTGGACTTACTCGGCACTTGATTCTACTCGGCACCACTCGACATCTGAAGTTTACTTGGCATTAACTAGAACTTTCTCGGCTCTTACTAGCTTGCCCGACTCCTTCTCTCTAATGAACTTAGTTTGAGCTTTACAAAAGAATTAGTTAAAACCTTAAATCTTTGATATGTTTTAGTGTGCCCATTCTTTGTAGTATGTCATCAAATACATTCTTTCATCAATGGCTTAGCTGATCCTTGTACTTCATTCCAACATCATAACTTCAACATTTCTCTAGTTATTTTGGTTACATCTTATTAATTTCTTCCACCTTGACAATCAACTAATTGATAGTATTTGGATCACTAAAGCAGTTGTCATCCCTGCAAGTAGCAAGTTTGACATCAATGACAAAACATTAATTGAGGACATTCTTTACTAGTTCCATATTTTATTCTAGCAATCTCCCTCAACTTTTCTTATAATTATGTCAATCATTTCCAACAATCTCCCTCTTTGGCATTGATGGAAAACCAAACTAATCAAGTAATCAATTCAGTTACCACCAAGATTGTATATGTTGTCTTGCTGTATTTCACTACTGATCTCATATATCTCCCTCTTTCATATATATATCTCCCTTTTTCTTTGCATTGATCAGTTTCCCTGCATATTTCTCCCTCTTTGACATAAATGCCAAAGATGTAGCATTTTTATCATGCAAAATATAAGCTTTGGCTTCTTGTTGTTTTTCTCCCTCTGTCACCATGCTTGTGACTGATTTGGAGTTTTTGTACCTGCTGTCATCCTTTGCATCAACCTATTAATATTTCAATGATTTATTCCTGTTGATGCAAGGCAGCTTCCTTGTTGCCTTAAACTACTTGGGTTAGGGGTATGACCCCCAATTTGCCTCTAAGATATTCATAGGCATCCTTGGGCAATGGTTTGGTGAAGATATCTGCAATTTGTTCCTTTGTGTGAATGTATTCCAACTTCACTTGTTTGTCTTCTACCAATTCTCTGACATAATGATACTTGATTGCGATATGCTTGGTTTTTGCATGCATCATTGGATTTTTCGATATGTTTATAGCACTTGTATTGTCACAATACAATATCACCGGTTTTGTTACTTCTTCTTTCATTCCATTGAATAGATGTGTGAGCCATACAATGTTTGTACAATTGACTGCAACTGCCACATATTTTGATTCTGCAGTGGATTGGGATATACATGTTTGTTTCTTGCTAGTCCAGGTAACCAACCTTTTGCCTAGAAATAATGCACCTCCACTTGTGCTTTTTCTGTCATCAATGTTTCCTCCCCAGTTTGCGTTTGTATATGGATTGAGTTCAAATTTTCCATTCTTTTTGTAGTATAGACCAAAATCATTAGTCCCTTTGAGATATCTCATTATTCTTTTTACTGCTATGAGATGATTTTCTTTAGGATTAGCAGAAAACCTAGCCACTATTCCAACTGCTAATGCTATGTCTGGTCTACTATGCACAACATATTGTAGTTTTCCAATCATGGATCTGTACATTGTTAGATTGACTTCAGTTGACTCATCATTTTTGGACAGCTTATTTCTCGTGGCCATTGGTGTGCTTACTGGTTTGGATTCCTCCAATCCAAACATTTTAAGAATTTCTTTGATGTACTTTGATTGTGTAACAAATATTCCATGTTTAAGTTGGTGTACTTGCAATCCAACAAAAAATTTGGTTTCTCCAAACATAGACATTTCAAATTCATGTTTCATTTTGTCAGCAAAGCCTTTGCAAAGTACTTCCTTACCACCAAATACTATGTCATCCACAAAAAATTTAGATATAATAATGTCTTTACCTTCTTCAGCTTTGATGTACATGTTGCTGTTATCATCAGTTCTTTCAAATCCAATTTGCACTAGATACTTGTGAAGTCTCTCATACCATGCTCTAGGTGCTTGTTTCAAACCATAGAGTCCTTTATGTAGCTTACACACCATATCCTATTGTTCTCATCAAAAAATCCTTCTGGTTGTTCAATGTAGACTTCTTCTTCTAATATACCATTTAAGAAGGCAGATTTTACATCCATCTGATAGACTTTGAAATCTTTGTAGGCAGCATATGCAAGTAAAGTTCTTACTCCTTCCATTCTCGCAACAGGAGCGAATGTTTCTCCATAATCTATTCCTTCTTCTCGAGCATAACCCTTGCATACTAATCTAGCTTTATTTCTGGTAATCTCGCCATTCTCATCTAGTTTGTTTTTGAATACCCATTTGGTACCAATCACATTTTTGTCAGTTGGTCTAGGAACCAAACTCCAAGTTTTGTTTCTCCTTATTTGATTAATTTCTTCTTCCATAGCTTTATACCAGTCATCATCCTGTAATGCACCATATATTGTCTTGGGTTTAGATTT
Source organism: Cupressus sempervirens (assembly GCA_028749045.1). NCBI lineage: Eukaryota > Viridiplantae > Streptophyta > Pinopsida > Cupressales > Cupressaceae > Cupressus > Cupressus sempervirens. The sequence continues at coordinate 109,257,301 of CM053793.1, read as the reverse complement.
GTTGATCAGACATGATTCATGTCTTAGTCTATTCCTTGTCATTGGTCTTGCATCTTTGTCACCAATTATCTGTTTAGCAGGGTGATGTCTTTTTACATATTTGGATAATGTTGGCTCTGTTCTTGTTTCCAAGTTTGATCTTTCGGATTCAAGATCACTATGCACTTCATTTTCAGGTTGTTCTTCATTATGTGTACTGTCTTCAAAATCAGATTGTGCATTTTCTTCATTTTGTAACTCGGCTTCTAAATGCAACTCAGCATTCACTGGTTGTGAATCGGCTGAAACTGACACTTGTTGTTGATTTTCAATTTGATTTTCATCATCCGCATCACTAGTCATTCCTTTATAAGAATATACAAAGGTTCTGTATTCTTCCATTTTTTTTGGTTCTTCAGCTTGGACTTCTGTGTGCTCATCAAAATTTACATTTCCACTTTTCACAATTTTGTTAGTGTTAACATTCAAACACTTATATGCCTTACTTCTAGTGGAGTAACCAAGAAATATACCTTCATCACTTTTTTGCATCAAATTTTCCATTTCTAGTATCCTTTAGGATAAAACATTTGCAACCAAACACTTTGAAATGTTTTACATTGGGTGAGTAACCATATCATAATTCAAAAGGTGTTGTATTTATACCTTTCTTGACTTGTACTCAGTTCAGTGTATGAACAGCTACACTTACAGCTTCTCTCCAGCATTTTAGAGCAACATTCTTTTCCATCATTAATGTTCTGGCACAGTCAATCACAGATCTGTTTCTTCTCTCAGCAATTCCATTCTGTGGGGGAGTTCTAGGAGCTGACGTTTGTCTTTTGATTCCATTGTCATTACAGAATCTGGAATTCATTTGATGTAAATTCACCACCTCTATCTGATCTTAGGCATTTCAGGCTTTTTTCAGTTTCCTTTTCAACTCTGGCCACATACCATTTAAACATTTGAAAAGCATTAGATTTTTGTTTTAAAAACATGATAGTCATCATCTTGGAATAGTCATCAACAAATAGCATTATGTATTTATCTCCTCTATAGCTTTGTATTTCCATTGGGCCACATAAGTCAGTGTGAACTAACTCAAGTATCTCTTTAGATGTATAGTTCTTGCTTTTGAAACTTGACTTTGTCATCTTTCCTAGCTGACATTGTTTGCACATGATATTTTCAGGCTTTTTTAGTTTTGGTAGACCTCTGACTTTCTTCATTTTACTGATGTTGACTAGATTATCAAAATTGACATGACATAATCTTCTATGCCATAACCATTCATCGTCAAATTTTGCAAATAGACAAGAAGCATCATCCATATCAAGGTAAAACAAATTACTCTTTGTTTGATCTCCTTTTCCTATTAGTTTACCATCAGTATCATAGATTTTTGCAGTTTTGTTTCCAAATTCCACTTTGCAACCTATATTGCCTAACTGTGAGACACTCAGTAAATTGTAGTTTAATCCTTCAACATAGTATGCATTATCACATGAGATCTGTTCTGTAAGCTTAATGGAACCTTTTCCTTTGATTTGACATGGAGCATCATTACCAAATCTAACACTATTTCCATCATACTGAGTAAAGTTGAAAAACTTACTTTTGTCTCCTGTCATGTGATGTGAGCATCCACTGTCTATGATCCATCTGTCATTCTTGTTTATACATGTCACCAGTGTTGTGGTTTCTTCTTCATCAGATTTTTCCTTCATGGTGATATAAACAAATTCATCATCATTCTCATCAGAATTTTCTTCAACAATATAACACTTCTTACCTTTTTCTTTGTAATCTTTTTTGTCATCATCTCTTATGTTCTTGTATTTATTGCTTTCCTTGGAATCCTTTTTCTGTGGACATCTTGCAACAATATGAGCTACTTCATTACAATTGAAACAGATGATAGGCATCTTACCTTTGAATTTTCCTTTGCCCCTATGAAATCTTCTAGCGAGCAATGCTTCCAATTGTTCCACATCTTCCTCATCAGTGCTACTGTCACTAGATACATACTTCATTTTTCTTCCTTTCTTTGATTTTACCTGTTCGACATCTTTCAGTGATAACTTTGCCTTAAAAGTAGATTCAACATTTTTAGGTTTGTAGTTGTCAAAGTTAGATAACTCAAATGCTGTGAGTCTACCTATTATGCCTTCAAAGCTTAGATTATTTCCTGGTATACATCTTAGTTCTTGTATTGCTGATACTCTAATAGCATAGATAGGGAGCAGGGTTCTTAAGAACTTACTATTAACAGTATTCTCATCCAATTGACCATTCAGGCATCTTATTGCACTTACCACTTTCTTTATTCTTGCACCATACTGAGCAGCATTCTCATTTTCCTCCATTTTCATGTCATCAAACTTTCCTCTGAGACTTTCTCTTTTTGCTCTTTGTACATTCTGATCTCCTCCATAGATGTCTGATAGTGCTTTCCACATTTTGAATGCAGTATCACATCCTTTGATATCATCAAATTCAGCATAGCTGAGTGCAGATGCAATTTCCAGCATTGTCTGATTGTGTTCTTGTTTTTTTTCATGTCTTCTACAGTAGGAGCACCTGTTGGATCTACATGTCCAGTGACAATTGAATTTTGCGCATAATCTCCTATGGATCCAAGATGTAGCTTCATCAAACTTTGTCATGCAACAAAGTTGTCTTTGTTGAGCTTGGGAACTTCTCTTTTTGGCATTTTGATCTTTTCTGCTAGTAGTCCCTTTAAACTGAATCAGTAATCAGGCTCTGATACCAATTCTTAGAATTCTTTTAGAATAACTGAGAGGGGGGGTGAATTAGTTATTCAAGGTCCAAATGCACTATTAATACCTTTTTACTACTTTTAATAAATCCATTCTTAAATCAATCATATAAGCAAGTTACAGTAAAGTAGCATGCAAAGATAAAACACTCAAGATCAACACATGACACAATGATTTATGTGGAAACCCAATTTGGGAAAAACCACCAATAACATGCTACTTGATTCTCACTCTTCTGAAGTGATACCCTGTTAAAAGCCTTCCCTGTTAAAGGCTTACAACACACTGTTAAATGTGACCTTGTTAGAGGATTTCACCAAACTGTTAGGAATGACCCTGGTTAAAGGTCTTTAGAACATTCACTTGGAATGTCACCCTATTAAATGATTTTTCTAATGGCTGTTAAACCAACCTAAGTCCATAGGATTTAGACTTATAGTTATAATTTCTAGAAAGTAACAATAATGGTCCTTTTGATCTGATATAACTTACAACATACTTTGCAGATTTCATATCACACTTTTAGTTCAATCCTTATGCTTGGCTTTAATCTCTTTAGTTCTGACTGCTTGTCTTCCCCTCAATCTTCGTCTCCTTGAGTTCTCTAACTCATTCTGCCAATGCAATCATCTTTGTGGTCGTCTATACAAATAGAATTTATGTGCTATCTTCTCCTAGGCACATTCTTCAGCATTTCATACTTTTATCCTTTGACCACTATCTCTTTTCCTTCTATCCCCTCTCGCTCTCTTTCTTTTATTAACTTATGTCTTCTTATATAGAAGTCTGATTTGCCTTTACCACTCAATTCTCCCTCTTCGATTTTAGGGTTTCAAAATTGATTAGGTAGGATACAATGTATCTACCCCATATCTTGTTTTCTTCTTGAAACTTCGCCAGTTGTATCTTAAAAATGTTCTACATGGTGTTCTGTGCCACCAACTCATCATTCTTATCTTCCTTTTAATTCACAGATTTCTAGATAACAACCTTGTCAGCTTAGATCTAGCGAATCTTTGATTTCCTAAATAATGCAGCAACTCGGCATTATTGAGTTACTGGTGCTCGGCACCTCTGTGTTACTCAGCACCTATACTAGCTTGACACTTGAACTTGCTCGGCACTTGAACTTACTCAGCACTTGAACTTACTCAGCACTTGAACTTACTCGACACTTGAACTTACTTGGCACTTGATTCTACTTGGCACCGCTCGGCATTTGAAGTCTACTCGGCACCTTTACTAGCTCGACACTTGAACTTGCTTGGCACTTGAACTTACTCAGCACTTGAACTTACTCAGCACTTGAACTTACTCGACACTTGAACTTACTCGGCACTTGATTCTACTCGGCACCACTCGGCATTTGAAGTCTACTCGACATTAACTAGAACTTGCTCGACTCTTACTAGCTTTCCCGGCTCCTTCTCTCTAATGAACTTAGTTTGAGCTTTACAAAAGACTTAGTTAAAACCTTAAATCTTTGATATGTTTCAATGTGCCCATTCTTTGTAGTATGTCATCAAATACATTCTTTCATTAATGGCTTAGCTGATCCTTGTACTTCATTCCAACATCATAACTTCAACCTTTCTCTAGGTATTTTGGTTACATCTTATTAATTGCCTCCACCTTGACAATCAACTAATTGATAGTATTTGGATCACTAATGCAGTTGTCATCCCTGCAAGTAGCAAGTTTGACATTAATGACAAAACAATGATTGAGGACATTCTTTACTAGTTCCATATTTTATTCCAGCAATCTCCCTCAACTTTTCTTATAATTATTTTAATCATTTCCAAAACTCTATATTTAATTTATTATAAAATATTAAACAATATAAGTTAAATAGAATATTTTAAAATATATCTGATATAAATTTCTATTATTTTAATAATAAATTATAATTTAAAATCAAATATTAATTAAGTTTTTACTTTACTTTCATTGGTAATTTATTATCTTCTCAAAATATTAGAAAATATTAAATATTACACATACCTTATACATAAGATTTATATATTAATTTTAAAAAATAAAATTAAACATATAATTTATTTAAAGAAATATTTCACCTAACAAAAATATACTAATAATTATTGTTTCTAGATTTTTGACATCCCCAACTATTACAATCTAAGAATGTGAGTGTGATTGAGTAAGAGGTGTGAATTTAAGTAAGAGTTTATTAGAGGAACTAGAGGTCATTCATGGGTTAATACTTATTGTTGTTCACACAAAGAGTACAATATACTTGACAACTATTAGCAATAAATTTGACATCATGTTGCTTACTTATTTGAGTGACACACAACTAAAAGTTATTATGGAGGTCACTGTCAAGGTTTATGAATCAAAACAAAAATATAAATTTTGTATAAGAAAACATAGTTTCATAATGACATTAAAAATTGTGAGTAAGGGTGACAATTTTGGCAAGGGGTGGGGGAGTTATATGGGAGTGGAGTGAAACAACGAAATAATGAGATTGAAAAAAGGGGTTTATGGAAGAAGAAATGAGGTTAAAACAAGGATAGATTGGTGATAGATGGATCAAAATTGAATATCAAAGTAGGGGATCATTATGAAGGGAGAGATAAAGAGGAAGAAGTAGGAGAGGAGAGGAGGGAGCAAGAGATGAAGAGATAAACTGATTACGATATATGAGGGAATAGGTAGATAATAGTTAAATAGATTTAGATATATAGTTAAGGAAAAATATTTTGACATACATGGAAATCTTGAAAAGTGAAAAATAGGATAGGAATAAGACTTTGTGAGGGAGAAAGGGACATTAATGTAGGATAGATATTCAGATTGACGCTTAATATTATCAAAATAGAGAGGCAAGGAATGACAATTACAAGTGTGTCTAGATTAAAATCTCTGGATGGTGTCTATTTTCAACCCACTTGACAAGTACTCTAAAATACAAAATAATCCAAATAATCCATATACAATTTTATAGAAAATAATAGAAAATTGCCTAAATCAAATGACATTTGAAAGAAAATGTAATTTTCTTGTATGTATTGATAAAAAAGATGAAGTCAGCCCATCAAATCATTTAGTTTATAACAAAAATTATTACAAACAAACCTTCTATATCATCAATATAGTGAGTTTGTTTAATATATATAACACTATCAAATTAACCACAGTGGATACAACTTGTACTTGTAATTGACTGAGCTAGTAGCCACACCCCAATAGATTATCACAACAAAATTGGAGCTTTCATCTGATGTGGTAAAAAAAAAGTCACCTTTTTTCAACAGACCTACTCACAACTTCACTGTGTAGAATTTGTGGAGTATTCGATTGACTAGTTGAAAAGAGCAAAATTTGTGATTAAGGAAATCAAATCCTGGCTACGCAACACTAGCATAAAAATATAGTTGAAATAAAATATTATTGTTGAAAGTGTTTATCCATTAGTAAAATCTTAAAAAGATAATGGATTTGCTAGTGAACGTTATTAACTCTTATCTATTTAATAAAATTGAATGGAAGCTATTATTATTGACATGCTATGTTTTGTTTTGTGAGAATTATGGGAAATATAATCATATCAAAATTGGTGGTGTGTTGAGGATGCTGTGAAAGAGAAAAAAACATAGTTATTGAGTAGTGCTATAATTTGAAAATTAATAATATAGTGTAATGGGTAGGAAATCATTGATTGAAACATTAAATCAATTTTAGGTGCCCAACTTTTAAAATGATAAGACTAATGAAAAAAACACTATGGAAGCATTAATATTTGTTTGTCTCATTTTGTTGGGCAAAATATATGGTATATATTGCTTTTTAAAAGATATAGTTTTGAGCACTTTGAATATCCATGAATATCCATGAATATCGACTATACAAATGGGACCTTTCACCCTATTCTCACCATATTTTGATTAAAATTTATATTTTAATATTTAAAAAAATCAAAGACAACTTAAGATAGTAAGGAAGAAAAATAGTATAAAGTATTAAATATCATTCCAAAGTAGTTATGCTTAAAGATAATAGAGTGCTATTGTCTTCTTTTATTTTGGAAGAAGTTAAGAGTACAATTTTAACCCTCTCTAAACAAAGCCTCAGATTCAAATTTTTTTATGATAATATTTTATTAAAAATATTAAGATTTTGTTGGTAAAGGTATGTAGGTGCCCTTATAGGAATCATGTAGAAGTAGGACAATAGTAAAAGAGCTTGGTATCACCTATATTTCCCTCATACATAATAATTGGACTCCATCTAGCTTTATAGAGTTTACTCCTATATCTCTTTGTAACTATTTTAAAAACTGCTTACCGATAATTTTTCTACAATTGATGAGCCTAATTATAATTATCATATGATAAGCACAGACTAATTTTATTCTTGGAAAGGGGATAGTAACATTAGTAATCACACCTCAAAAAATTCTTCATTCCATTCTCGATGAAAAATCCTTAGAATGATTATAAAATTAGATAGGATGAAGTCTAGATGCTAATTTAATTTGGGAATGACACCTCAGACATCACCTTTTCTTTGGTTCTAGCTCTTGATCCTCAATAAATGGGCCATGATCCTAAAGTGGTCAGTTAAGAGTTGGGTCATGATTCAAACTAGGTTACTTATTGTTTTTACTAGTGATAAGACAACTACTCTGGGTAAAATTGAGTGACATGGTCTTGGCCCTATAATTCTATGTGAACCACAATAGTACACTTTATGTCTCCATAGCTCTACTTCTCTAAGGTTATCCCTCAATAGCAATTAAGAATTTATTTTTTTTAAAGTTTATAAATGTGACTTTCAACTATTAGTTCTATCCTACAAAGTTACATATTCACATTTGCTCCAAATAACCAAAAATAATTGCAATAGTATTTAGCCTATGGTAAATATTAAAAACAACACTACACATTGTGTAATGCCCCACTAAGGGATCCAAAAGAACTAAGCTAAAGTTTTAACTAAGTTTTCCAAACATATATTTTTAAAAAAATGAACAACATACACATAGAACATAAAGTAGTGGAAGCAATAACATACAATAATAATGAAGCAAACATCATAGATTGCATTCCTTAAGGATCCCAAGATGTTGAGTCATATTTAAATTTAATTAATACTAAGTCTAACAAATACCAAGTCCACGTGACAGAATAATTATAAGTCCAAGTATATTTAAATAATATTCATTTTTTCCAAATGCCACTTGGCAATAAAATTCAGAATGCACAATCATCCATTGTACATGTGATAGGGTATGATAGGTTGAAAGAATATACATTTATAAAAATAGATACATCATCCCTTTCCAATCCATGAAACAAAGATACAATACATTAAGTGAAATCATCCATCATAAAGATATAATCTTCCATCATAATACACAAGATTGAATGTAAGGAAATGTAGACAAGGAACTCTAGACATGGCATCAATAGATGGATCTTGAAGGTAAGAGTAAAAAGCACTACTACTCGACTACATCATAACCCAGAAAGGCCCACTCCCACTGCACTAAGGAGATAGTTTCAAGTCCCAAATAGGATATCAATCCAAAAATCAAAAGTAATATCTAAGTAAAGGAAACCCTAAAAGTAATCTAACTCAAAGGTTCCAAGATAAATCAACATCTAGACCCAGACGCAAACATAGACATGTAGGAAATCTATACTGCTAGTGGGCAAGTGTCATCACATGAACCAACTCTAGGGTTACCTAGCTAGTATTTTAATCCTCCTACCCCCTAATGACTCTATGCAACACTAGTATCCTTTCTTACTGATAAGACATACTAACGAGTCAACTCTAAGGTTACTCAACTAGTCTTTTAATCCTTCAACCCGTTAGTGACTTTCTATGGTACCAATATCTTATTAATTCATTTTAAACCCATTTAATGAAATGTTATCACGTATTAAACTACTTACAATGGGTTGCCCTGGTAGCCACTTTGTACCCCGACCTCCATTGCAAGCCACTTCCCAACTTAACATATAGATTACCTACCCTAAGCTCATAAAAGTACAAATAAAAGAATCACAATTTTCTCCTCAGTCCTATACAAGTGATTGGAAAGAATCAAAAGATAATTCACAATGACCCATCAGTTCTTTACAAAAACCTGGAAACATCCCAAAAATACTGATCAAAGACTCAAAAAGGTTAAGTCAAATATGTCATGTAACATCCATCTCATTATCCCATAAGGACATTGAAAGGAAGAACCAACAATATAACTAAACTCATCATAGAGCATACCAATCACATTACCATGGTTGAGTTTTAAAGATCAAGATCAAATAATCTTAACATCACAAATGCAAAATTCCCAAGCCTTTGGTAGACATCCTAACACTAGTCAACACTCTAGTCAACCCAAACCCAAAACATAGACAACTTACAAATAACAAAGTAGGTTTATAGTTGGTTTGATTTTGAAAACACATAGTTGAGTTAACAGTAAGGTAAAGTTTTTATTTCAATGTATGTTTCAAGTAGATGAGATTCACAGTTTATCCCTACAAATTAGCCCATTCTCTTTTTAGAACAATTTTCCCAAATCACCATAAAAATCATTTTCGTATAAAATTCATCTAAGAAAATTCCAAGTTCACCCATTAATCATTCACAACTTACAATTCTAATTTATTTTAATAATAATATAATTAATTACTCTAAATAAATATTAGTAAAATTCGATAATCATTTCTACTCCCCAATTATATTTTAATAATAAATGATTAAAAATTTTAATTAAATATCATTAACTTCTTTAATAACTTATTTTAAAATTATTAATGAAATAACCATTATTTTCTTAATAAAATTATAATAACATTAATAACAATTTAATTAATTAATTTAATTAAATAAATTTACAACTAAAAAGCTAAAACCTTTATTAATTATTAAAATTTAATAATTTTTAAATATATACAAAATTATATATATATATATATATAATATTATTAAAAAAATTTAATAACAATTTTTTTAAAAAGAATTAATTACAAGCACTTAAGGCTCGCATGGCCATATCAAATATGGCTACTATCCACGACAACCCCACTACCATGACAATAGATAACCCGGTTGTTCATGGCAGGGGCCTACCATAATAGTAGGTACTATTATTCATGGTAGGGGCCTACCATGACAGTAGGTACTGTTTTTCACAGTAGGGGCCAGTCATGACAACTGGTACCCTATTGTACATGGTAGCCCACTACCATGGTGAGAGGTGTGGGTTTAATGGCCTCACCTCCCCACCATTATTTTATTATTAAATTTTGTTATTTTTTTATTTTATTTTTTTTAAAGTCAATTTTGTTTGAAATAAATCCCCATGTTATATATATATATATATATATATAAGTCCTAGCCATTCTTTGATAGGAAAAATACGGTCAACCATACAAATTTTCAATATAAAAATTTCCATTCCATTCAAAACCCTTCTTAGTTTAATTTTCAACTTTAAATCTATTGAAAGAGGGTTCTAACAATATTTTAAATCTTCACATATACAGAACAAACCTATACACATTCTAATAAATCCAAAATATAATATTGAAAGATTCATCACAAGGAAATCTAGACAAACAATTCACAGACACAAAGAAGATAGAATATTTAAATAATGTAATTATCTGGGTGATCAAAACATGAGGATCTACCTAGTTTTGATGCTAAAATTGCAAACACCCAAAAGATTGTGAAAGAAATCTTTCTCTCAAAACCTTCTCTGAAAAATTCCTTCTTCGAAATTCCCCAGTCCCTTGAAAATGAACCCTCAATCATTGATAAGGAGTTGTCTCCTATATTTGGGGCACTAACTGTGCAATCACCTGAGAGGACTCCTTGCTCACAACTTTTTAACTCTTTATCTTTTTTGAAACTTCGTGCACACTTTATGCATTTTTAAATATCTTTATTTAAATTTACTCACCTTCTCTTTTTAAATTAATTTATTATATTTTAATCTCATGCATAATTTATGCAATTTTAAAACTCTTTAATAACTTAATATCTTTACCATTCTTTAATTTCTTTTCAAAGTATTAATTGAAAAAATATTTATTAACTTAAATAATAATAATATTTAGCATTTGTTTACAAATGACCTTCTAAATATATTATTATTAAATTAATTAAATATTATTATGCTCTAAAATAAAATTATAATTTTATCTTTGAATTTAATTATTATTTTTTAATTAATTTCCCAATTAATTAAATATAATTAAATATTAAAAATATCATAATAATGTTCCATTAAATTAAATTATTAATTATTCTTTTAATTATACTTAATTAATAGAAAAATACCAAAGAACTATAAGATGAAATTTGAAAACCTATCATAAATACCACATACAAAATCAAACTAAAGGCTTATAATCATAATTTTATGTCATACAACGAATTTGGAAGGGTAAACATCTCTGATACTTGTCCTAATTTTCTAGGAAAAATGGGTTTAAAGGGTTAGGATTTGGACTCAAGAATTTATCTCCTTTCTCTTACTAGTGAGATAATAAAATAGGGTACACTCATCCTAGCAATTCAGGGAAGTCGATACCCGGTACCTATAATCTGCATAAAATCCATGCATGTACAAACACAATATTCTAAACTAAACAAGCAATGGCAGGAAGTGGTGCATCATGTAGATCCTGACTAGCAGGTGACTATGTCTCCCTTCCTTAACCACATCAGAAATGTCATACATAAAGAAAAATATATATTCACACCATACACATGCAAGTATGGGGTAAGTATCTCTAGAAACCATATAAAAATCATTTATCTAACTAACATCATTCAATAACTGAAATAATTGGCACTAAGTACCTCAAAATACATACATACATACATACATACATACATACATACATACATACATACATACATACATACATACATACATACATACATACATACATACATACATATATATATATATATATATATATAGGGCGGGGGCCCTAGCTCGGTTGGCTAAATCTTCCCTGTTGTAGGGGGTTGGTCACGAGTTTTAGTCTCCCTCGTTCTCATGGTACCAGTGGGCGTGTCGCACCAGCGCTACCGGTCACGTTAAAAAGTTTACCAGGCGCACTGCAGTTTATAGGGGGGCCGTGTTGCACCGATTCCTGCAGTCTAATATATATATATATATATATATATATATATATCAACTGAATATGAAACACAACTAATCAATTCCGGTAACCCAACACTGCTAATCATAAAACATAATAATAGAATAGGCCTAAAAGAATCCAGTGAAAACAAATTAGAAAAGTCAAGTAGGGGTAGGCATTACATCCACTCCCCCTAGACTTAGGCTTACTTCTAGAAGCTTGCTACAATGACTATGGTAATTAAAAGTCCAAGAGTATTGTCTATAATGTCAAACAAAAAGCTCATTTAAGAAACTAATAAAATAAGTTAACTATGTATATACCTCTAGTCACTTAGAGCAATATGATTTTGGTTTAATAATAAATTGAAAGCCATATTGATCCAGCATTCATCTTTTTAACAAATACTGAAATAGATCCCCTAAAACACTCCAAACAAAAGATCAACATCTCTAATTCCATTGAAAAACATAAAGGTTATAATGCATAGACATAAATCAAAAGTCAAGAACATAAATGTTATGAGTTTCCAAGTTTCATGTTAAAATGTTCCATTGCTTATAATTTTTTTCCTTGTTTAAACTATTTAGGTTCAAGTTTGTAACTTCACTGAAGACACCCAAACAAGAACAACACAATGTTTGCAAAAATAATCAAAGGTTGCATACTATATTAAAGCATAATCATAAGAAAGTATGTTTGAAATCCAACTCATGAGTTTTGCCTTTTTCTATGTTTCAAGTATCAAGTCTAAAGTTTCAAGTTTCAAGTGTTCAAGTTTGAAGTTTCCAAGTGTTAAAGTTGCAAAAGATACATAACACTATTTACATTTCATTTCAGTTTGGAGTTCAAGTTTGTAAAAGATACTTATAATATTTCAAGTTTTGATTTTGGTTAACTAGTTCAAGTATTCAAGTTTGTAATAAATACATATCATAGTTTAGGTTTTGTTTTAGTTCAACTAGTTACCAACTAGTGGCATTCCAATATACCCAGAGCTCCCAATGTAGAAACTTGGGCTCTGATACGTTAAGTGAATTTTGGTAAAAAATTTCAATCATTTGAATCATAAGAGTAATGTTCGCATTAGCCAATGTTCTTATTTCATTCATTTCTCTCTAAATACACTTAAGAATTCATTTTTGCAGTCAATGACATGATTTTAAATTTGTGAAGAATGAATTTATGAAAAATCAAAAGGTAATAATAATTTTTAATTTTAATGATAATTATAAAATTGTTTCTGACTTTACATTATGTTTTAGAGATTACTTGAAACTTCTCATGAATAAATTAGGAATTTTACACTTATTTCTATGTGTATGTAAGGTACTCCCTTCAACACTACATAATTTGCATATTGTATTATTTATTCTAATTAATCAAGTATTAGTATTTTACTAAAATTTCTTAATAAAACATGAAAAATAATTTTTTGACAAAAAACCATAGTCTCACCATGACCTTAAGAGTGATGCATAAAGGTGATGATTATCTAGAGAGAGAGAGAGAGAGAGAGAGAGAGAGAGAGAGAGAGAGAGAGAGAGAGAGAGAATGGGGAGATGAAGAGATAGAACTATATATATGGGGGGATAGCTAGATAATTTAATATTTAATATAGATAACACTATCAATGTAATCCTTGCACCCTTCAAAAGTGCAAGTGCTAGTATATGTTATCACTAGTTCTAGGGGACATGGGACAAGGAATTGGGTTTTTTGAGGATGGACTTTTCCCTCAAAGGAAGGGACCACACTAGAGATAGATATATAAAAATAATGCCAATTTAAATTATAAAGAGACAATTTAAGAGTTCACATAAAAATGAAAGGCAAACAAATTATTAAAATTTAAACATTAATTTCCAAAAAAAAAAGTCAAAAAATATATAAATATACATCATAATATTTATGATGTAATATTATTGAACATGAGATTTAGGAAATGATCATAATCATGGATGATAATTTCTATAACATGTGTTATTCTGTAAGGAGCAGCCACCATTTTTCCTATGGCAATAATTGTGCTAAAAAGAAAATGGAAATTATAAGATGCATCTATTTCTATAATTGGAAAATTTCATCTTTGACATATAAAACCAAACCAATTGACCAGATTTTAAGTGAAAGCATACATCGCCCATGCACCACTGCCTTCACTGCATCACTCTGGAATTTCCACTCATGAAGGCATGGATTGGTCATGCATTGAATGCATTCTCAATGGAGCTCTAGTTCAACATTGTTTGAATCATTTTCTTAATTTAGTTTATTTTATTTATTTTATGCTTAATAAAACTGCATGTTGCAGTAAGCTTTGTAGGCATTGTTTTTATTTTTATTTTTAATTTGTTTGCATACTATGCAAAACTATTGTTTTCATGCAATCTATTTGCATGTTATTGTTTAGGATTTTTTATTAGCTTCTTTGATCAGCAGTCAAGGTTAAGTGTTTTAGTTTTTCTTTATAATGTATTCTGTATTTTTAGAATCGTAACACATTCAATAAAAAATAATGTTTTTATTCTAATTTTAGTTTTTCGTTGTTTATGCTTTGTTTTTTAATTTGTTTGGTTATTAATATAACATAAGAGCCTTTATTTTAAGATCTTCATTAACTTCATTGTCAACACTATATGGAACCATTATGCATTTTAAATACTTGATCTCTCTGTGTCAGTGATAAGTTCTTCAGGATTAGCCAAAAAAATGTTTCCCAATTAGCAATGTCTTCCATAAGAATCCAATCATTCAAACCCTAGAGAATTCAAGAAATCAATAAAGCACATTTCTTGTTTCCTTTTATTTCAACATATACAATTGTAGAGTTTTATTAAACTGGAGAGGTGTTTCTTCAAAACTGAATTTTGAAGTTTAGTGTTGAAGGTTTGGGATGTTAGGTATTTTGAAGAGGAATCAGTGATTTCAATAGATTTATTAACCCAAATAATTGAAGAACCAGTTATGCTCCTTGAGGTAATTGATACGGGGAATTATTTTTCCTAGTTGAAATGGTTTGATTTGGAAGGGCATGAGAATGCCACAAAGAAGGTACAAAAAGAAATTATATTTGTATTTGCAAAAAAATGTGGAGAAACAATTTAAAGATAAGGAAACATAGGAGAATTGGTTGATATGATGATCTCATAGGCATAAAGTATGGTGAAGTAATTCCTAATAAAGATGCCACAACCATTGTAAGAGTTTTGACTTGAATTTTTTTGATATTTTTGGTTTATAAATTCTTGAGCATATGCTGCTAGGATAGTCTAGAGACTAGATTATTTGACCTATAATAGAACTCATAGAAGTGTTCGTAATGCACCTTATAAATTAGTCAACAACTTAATACAGGTGACATGAGGTTTGTATTGACAATTATCAATGGGGCATTTTTAACTAAGGGCCCATTTGTTTTGTGGAAGATGATAGGAATTGGCTTTTTCATAACCCAGATTTGAAAATTTTTGCATTTGTTTCAAAATTGGCAAATTGGAATTAGAATTTGTGACTTCCAATTTTTTCTCAAAACTAAGTTTTCTGACTTCCTATTAGCAAGTAGGAATTGAAAATCATAGCTTGGTTATGTTTTTTGAGGAGTGTAAAAACAATAGATTGCACTACATTTTGAAGTCTACCTTCAACTCCAAGTTTACACATAAAAATGTATCTTCACACATATCTTCCGAGTGAAACAAATAGTTCAAGTAAAATCCCAAAAATAAGAATGAAGGTTTGCAAAACCTTGATTTGACAAAACCAAGATTTGAAGAAATCTTGATTCCTACAATTCCACAAACCAAATGGACCCTAAGAGAAATTTTGTATGCTTGATTTGCCTTTTATTTTTCAAGTTTTTCAACTTATTTTGTAGAAATATCTATCACATATGATGATTGAATGAGTAGAAAAGATCATTATTCATGAATTTCCTAAGTAATAAAGGGTTGGAAGTATTTGTACAGAAATATATTTCTTGCGCTAAAACATCTAGTATTTAGCATCAAAGATATGCAATTGGCTTGACTTATAGGTCAAGATAAAGATAACAATTTAGCCCAAATGATAGGTCTATATAGAGATAGCATTTAGGCACTCAAGAAGAAAATATTTAACTATTATTAATAATCTAGCATTGTGGGCTATGTTTGCTTAAGGGTTGATACATCTTTAATTGCCCTCATTAAAAATATTTTTGTTCATGCATATAGAATAAATTTTCCTTGTCTTAGGTGTACTCAGTATGTCAAATGGATACAATATAGTCAGTATTTAAAAAAAAGAAAAATATTGAACAAAGAAAATAAAGTAATTACAAACAAGAGCTCTTTGAGAGCTGGAGTCCCTACCTTCTAGGGTCACACTTAGGGTTGTATTTGTTAGCATAATTTGTAATCTAGTAATAAAAATTTTTAAGTTGAAGATTTTGTTGGAGAGATCTATGAGAGTCAGTGTGGAAAGAATATATGGATAGTAAATAGGTAGATGGTAATGGCGCTGAGAGAGAGAGGAGGTGATAAATGTAGACGGCTGTGGAAGAGATAGTCAATGTTGAACTTGAACTACCGCGCTAATGGGTTGTCTAGTGCAACGAAGTTGCGCTTGGATTGTAAGGACAAATAAGAATCAATATTTTATAAATTTTATCAAGTATTTCAAAGGTATGTCAAATCATTATCTTTTAATTTGTTGGCCCATTATGAATGGCTTAATATTTTGGAGGATGGCTCTCCACAATTGTTCGAAGAACGACACCCATTTTTATTCGTTGAGAGAACGGGGTCGAGTCAATTCTTCACACCATGGCTTGCGAAATTTAAGACGCGTTCGATTCGAAGCTTCACTAATAAAAGAGATCAGGCTGTATTTCTTGATTCTTTCATTGTTGAACTGGTAAAGTGAGACAAATTTATGGTCCATATTTCTTGTTACATTGCTTCTGGAGGGAGTCGACTTTCCACTTATTACGGCATGACTTTGAAAGTCGGGATTTGTTTGATTAATATAGTTGGCCATCACTGTTAATCTGTGGTGGCCATGACTTGTGAAAGTCACGAATACTTGGACCAACTGTTCTAGCAAAGAAGATTCACGTTAAGTTGTTTTAAGATAATATTTTGAAATGGAAATATATTACTGTCGTAATTTTGCATTTTCTTGTTACTCTCTGTCTCAATGGCGGGGACTAATGTTTTCACCTCTCTTTTGCAATTAGTTTGTGCCTGAGAACTTGTGCTACCTCTAATATATTCCTTCTAAGATCTTCATTATTTGCAAATTAAACAAAAACTAATAATTTACTTCTCTCCTCTGTGCTTGGACGTCCCGATAGTCTTTTTGATTTACTTGTTCAAAAAAATTGGAAAAAAAGGTCAAGTCTTGTTAGGTCATTGTGGTGTTATGCACTAAAAATGCTCGCCCTAGCTATGAAAGCGTGGCACTATGCGTGTCATCTAATAGTATAGTCTTGTGTCACCCTGTATGAACATTCGGCCAGAAGCTGGGTTTACACTATTTTGTTTGTGTTGGATTTACAATTTATGTACATGGTTACAAGACTTTGATTACAAAATATTTAAGAATGAAACAGAGCTCAGTGGTTACAAAATTTTGCTTAAATTATTTGATGACATTTAGAGGCCACAAAAAAATGTTGGGATCAGGTAATTTGGATCTTAATGAATCAATCGTTTTCTTTCAATGTTTTAAATAACAGATTCCCCAGTTGTTTGATGTAGCAATTCTTAAAATTGTGTCTATCTAGCGAGGCACATTTATTGGTGTTGGATGTATTAAAAAGAATGCAGAATGGAGAATGGAGATTGGGTTGCAATTCTTTCAAGTTATCATACTAGTGTAGTGCAAGGGAGTGTAGTGCAAGGGAGCCTCTTGAGTCGGTAAGGCATTTTTTTGGAGAAAATTTGAAAAGTTCCGTATTGTGTTTTTGTTGGTTGTCTCACTATGAACATCCACGTCAATTGGTGATTATGTAATCATGCTTGCACTTTCTGGAAAATTCTCAAACTGAATTTTTGTTGGAACTTTATTGCATTGTCATCAATCTCCTTCAATTTTCTATATTTTTTGATGTTAGGATTTTCTAATTCATTACTTTAGCACTGTGGCAGTTATTTCAGTTGTCCAAGGTATTAGAGTGAAGGTCCCTAGTCTATTTGAATGAACTTAAATTATTTTTTGGGATTTTCAAATTGTAGGAAGCTTGATCTTTTCAGGATCCTTGAGAACATGGAAGGTTTTAATTTATTCAATTTTAGTTTTGAAAAATTTAGGTGATAATTTTGGGACCCACTTGATTTTGATAGGTATTGAAATTGTTTTCGAGTTTTTGAAAATTGAAATTGACTATTTCAGGATCCAAATTCTGATAATTCCTTGGATCAATTCGAATTTTGATAGCTTGCCTTAAATGATTATTAAACTATAAAAAATTGTGATATAGCGTATGTTAATTTTGACTTTGAAATTTGTGGTTATTGTTTATGTGTGAACCTCTTGAGGTTTTTTACAAATCTTCGTTTAAATTTTTAATGACTTGTCTATTTCTTGAATATGGGGATTTGATTTGGGAAAGTCACTATGTCAAATACTTTATTGAGTGGTGATTATTGAATTGGAAGATGGTGTATGGTAGTCAATTTGAATATTGATAGGAGATACATTAATGCTATGTAAGGAAACATAATTTCTACCATTCAAACTGAAATTACTTTGCATGCAAAAATATGCAAGAGTCATGCATGGAAGTTAACATTAATATTTCCTAGAATAAGGAAGAATTTATGTGAAGATTATTTTCATCATGCATATATTTTGGAATTGCACTTACGAGTTTAACTCGAGCATTAACAATAATTTCAGAATTAGAGTTCAGCTTAAAGCATGTTCTATTTTTGAAAAACATTTTTTTTTTTGTAGTCTTCCATGTAAAGAAAGCCTCTAGAATCTAGAACATTGTAGACTCCTCCTAGCTATGGTGTTTTACAAATAAATTGTAATTGATTTATATTTGTATTGAATAACATGAATATATTTTCCTCTAAATTATTTGTTGCAATAGTTCTACTTTTTTTGGATTTTAATTTGAACTCTTACTAATGAATAGTAATTGATTCAATAATTTCAATTGAAATTTATATAACCGATTGCATATATAGAAGAAATTCTCTATACATGAAGGACAAGTGGAGTAACTACTGCAAATATGTAGGGTAAAAATTCCTTTATTCTAACATCCACAATGGTTAACCAAGAAAAGAGGCAAAAAATTCCTAGAGCCCTTCTAATTCTATCTACTTTCATTGCAATAACATTAAGATAACCATTTCCCCAAACACTAAGAAAATCATCTTTCGAAACATTGATATTTACATTACACTTCAAGAAAAAAGTCTTCATGGAGAGCTCAGTTACTTCGCTCCCTATGAACATCATGACTATATGTTGTTTTTAAGTTTCAATCATCCCCTTTACAACTAAGATAAGTATCTATGCAAAAATCAATCTTAAATTAGAAAGTTGTGAGCAAAATTTATTTATTTTCCACATCTTGTGTCCTTATTTTCATTTTACAATTTTCTTCCATGTAGGGAATAAACTATTTCAGGCTTGCAAGCCTATTATGATACCACCTATAGGTAGCCTACATGAGTTAGCCATCTCACAAGCAATCTATGTTTCCCAGGCCAGATCAATACAATCTACTACACCCTTACCTCTCCTAATCAAGGCATGGACTGATGCTATGTGCAAAACTTGTTTATTTTATTAATTTCATTTTTATTTTATTTTGCCTCTCCTCATACTTAATTATAGATTTGCATATACTAATTTATAGATTCTTTCATACCAAGCTCTAGGAGCTTTCTTGAGACCATATAATGCCTTGTGTAATTTTAAGACCATGTCTCTTTTGCTAGAATCTAGAAAACCTTTTGGTTGTTCAATGTAGACTTTCTCATCAAGAATTCCATTCAAGAATGTAGATTTTACATCCATTTGATAAACATTAAAACCTCTATGACCTACATATGCTAGTAAAGTTCTAACACCTTCCAATCTTGCAAAAGGGGTAAAATTTGCACCATAATCAATTATATCTTCTTCTTGAGAATAGCTTTTACATACTAACCTTGCTTTGTTTCTGGAAACTTTTCCATCTTCATTTAGTTTGTTTCTAAACACCCACTTTGTGCCAATTACATTTTTATCCTTGGATCTAGGAGCAAGAGTCTAGGTTTTGTTCTTCTCTATTTGTTCTATTCCTTTATTCATTGCTTCAATCCAAATTTCATTTTCCAAAGTATCTTTAACATTTCTAGGTTCAAATTCAGCAAGTAAGCATGTACCTTTTAATTTTCTTCTTGTCATTATTCCATCTAATTTGTTTCCAATGATCTTATCAGGTGTATGATGCCTTCTAACATATCTTGTTAATACTAGCTCTTTGGATACAAAATGACTTTCATTAATTTCATCATGAATTTTAGTGTCAAGCTCGGGTCCCATTTTCTGTGACTCAGGTCCTTCAAACTTGGCTTGCACTTGAAGTAGCTCAGTGGCCTCTGACTATGACTTGAGTCCTTCAGACTATGACTTGGGTTGTACTATCTGCAACTCGATAATTGTTTGAGATTTTGGAGATTTTGGGGGTGAGGCCTCCTTTGTTTCAAATAGATTTGGCTAGGTATCAGGTTCATAGTAAACAAATCTTCTGTAATCCTCTAGCTCTTTGTTACTTTCTTCTTCACTCTTTTTTTCAATCTCATCAATTCTCACATGTGCACTCTCTATGATTTTATGAGTAGATAGATTGAAACATTTGTATGCTTTACTTCTACTAGAGTATCCTAAGAATATGCCTTCATCAAATTTTACATCACATTTTCCTTTTCTAGATTCTTTCAAGATATAACATTTACTACCAAATACTTTCAAGTAACTTACATTAGGTTTGTAGCCATACCATAGTTCATAAGGATTTTGATTTGAGTCTTTCTTCAACTGTAGTTTTTTCAAGGTATGAATTGTACTTCAAATTGCTTCCTTCTAGCATTTGATAGCAAAATTCTTTTTTATCATTAGTGTCCTTGCATAATCTATGATGGATCTATTCCTCCTTTTAGTTATACCATTCTGCTAAGGTGTACCATGAGCTAATACTTGTCTTTTAATTCCTCTTTCAATGTAAAATTCATTGAATTCATTAGAGATGAATTCACCATCTCTGTCTAATCTTAAGAATTTTAACTTCTTTCTAGTTTCTTTCTCTACTCTTGCTAAGTACCACTTGAAATTTTGAAAAGTTTCAAATTTTTCTTTTAGATACATTACAATCATCATTCTAGAATAATCATCAACAAAAAGAATGAAAAACATATCTCCACTATAACTTTCTATTCCGATAGGTCCACATAAGTATATATGCATAAGCTCTAAGACTTCTTTAGAATGATAGTTTTTTCTTTTGAAACTAATCTTTCCCAATTTTCCAATTTGACAATTCTTGCATAAACCCATATCAGGTTTCCTCAAGATAGGAATACCTCTTACCCTTTTATGTTTTATAATCTTAACTAAATTATCAAAGTTTACATGACATAATCTTTTCTACCATAACTAGATTTCTTCTACTTGAGCAATAAAACATCAACTTCCACTTAGATCAAGATAAAATAGATTACCTTTTGTTTGTTTTCCAGACCCAACTAGATTTCCTTTTCCATCCAGCAATTTGGCCTTTCCATCCATGAATTCTACCTTGAATCCAATGTTATTCAGCTGTGCCACACTCAGTAGATTATACTTTAGTCCTTCAACCCAATAAGCATTATCACATACAAGTTAATTGGTTAATAAGATACAACCTTTTCCTTTATGCAACAAGGTTCATTGTTTCCAAATCTTACACTACCTCCATTATAATGTTCCATCTGTTCAAATTTTATTTTATCTCTAGTCATATGTTGTAAACAACCACTCTCAATAATCCATGTATCATTTTTGCTAACATGAAAGATAAGTGCCATCTTATCTCCTTCATCATCAGATTCATCTTTTACAACAATATATACCATTTCATCTTCACTGTTATCATAATCTTTAGCCATAAAATAAGATTTCTTACCTTTGTCCTTGTAGTCATTGTGGTTTTTGAATTCCTTCTTGCCTTTGTACTTATTACTTTTTTTTTCATCCTTGTTTTCTCTTTTTGGACATCTTGCAGCCATATGACCAATTTCTTAATAGGAGAAGCAGATTAGAGGCATCTTTCCTTTGTACTTTCTTTTACCTTTCGAATATTTTCTTACAAGTAGGGCTTCAACAACTTCAAGATCACTATCAGAAATTTCCTCTATTTCTTGTTCACTTCCTGATTGAGTGGCTTTTGATTTCTTTTTCTTTTCTTTGAGTGAGAGTTTGGATTCAAATGCAGGCTCAATATTTTTGGAGCTAGAAACATAGTTATCATAGTTATCCAACCCAAAAGTTGTCAACCTTCCAACTAGAGCATCTAAAGATATTTTATTATTTGGATCACATCTCATCTCTTAAATAGCTAACACTCTAATTGCTTCACAATAGTTTTGTCATCAATGTCTCCGGTAGATGCTTTAATTGCACTCACATTTTCTTTGATTCTTTCAACATATTTTGTAGTGTTTTCATCTTGTCTCATCTTTATCTAATAAAAATGAGCTTTGAGACTTTGTGCTTTAGGTCTTCTTACAATTTCATCTCCTCCAGAGATATATTTCAGTTTGGTACACATAGAATGACTTGTTTTGTAGTCTTTTACTTCATCAAATTCAACATAGCTAAGAGCAGATGCAATATCAATCATCAGGATGTTATGATTCTTCTTTTCAGTAATGTCTTCCACTAATAATGTTATAGTAGGAGTCTTGTATTCAGAATCAAGATATTTATAGCCTGAATCATTGATAGTTACCAGATGTAATCTCATAAGTCTTTTCCATGCTGCAAAGTTGTTTCTATTTAACTTGGAAATCTCTCTTATGTAAGGCATCCTGATCTTTAGCTTAGGTCCTTGAAACCTTCTTTGCAAGCACCAAGAGCTATGATACCAATTATCAAAAATATAAGAGGAGTAACTAAGAGGGGAGGGATGAATTAGTTACCATAAAAATAAATCCCAGATCCCTTAGATGTCAGTACAAAACAAAGCTTTGAAAACTGTACACTGTTGATGCTCAGCAAACATATAGAAAATTTTGTAACTCGGTAGATACTGAGAATGCTCAGTGACTACTTAACATATAAATCTTTATATGTGATTGTCTTAGTTTGCAAGAATAGAAAGGAAATAGCATGAACACATTTGACACCAAAATTTAACATGGAAATCCAATTTGGGAAAAACCACCAATTGTAACTAGCTATTTTTTTCACTCTTCTAAAGTGAGCCCTATTAGGAGCTAACCTTGTTAAAGGTTACTAAACACACTGTTAGGTGTGACCCTGTTAAATATTTAATCACCTTGTTAGGAGTGGCCTTTTTAGAGGTCTTTAGACAATTCAAATAGAACTGCGACCTTGTTAGAGGATTTACAAATGGCTGTTAAGCCAACTTTGTTAAGAGATTTAGATCATTGCTACAATGGTTAGAGAGTAACAATGAGATGACCTTATTTGGATGCAACTAAATTTTTTATTATAGATCTCTATTCTTGCTTTTATAATTGATCAAATATATCTTTTCAGCTCTATAAGGATATTCTATTTATCCTTTTGATTCACTTCCTTTTTTCATCATCAAATCACACATACACTTCTCATACTTCCACACTTTCAAATCCTCAACTTCACCTTTTACTTATATCTGTCATATTGTCAAGTCAGTTGGAATACAACTTAGAATAACCAATATTCATTTCCTCATCCAACTGGAACCATCAAATAAATCAATTAAACTCAATATGACAAAATAAGAAAATCCTTCGTTAGCCTACCTAGCTTGGTAGATACTAACTCAGAAATGATTTTCCTATGTTAACCAAGTGAACTCAGTTAACATTGCATACTTGTAAAGTTCCTTTGGTAAGCAAGTGAACTTGGTTATCATTAGTTCTATCCAACATTTCCTTCATTAGCTAAGTGAGCTCGGTTAACACTCATCTTCTACAAACTTCCTTTGTCTCCCAAGTGAACTTAGTAGACACTGTCTTCTAAACTTGGAAAACTCTAGAATTCTCGATAGACATAGAAAACTATCTTCAATGCCTGAGTGAGATCTCCATACACTGACTGGTAATGTTATGAAATTTTGTGTAACATCAAGGAAAATACATAATAAATCAATTTTTCCAACACTTGCCACTTGAATATCTTTCTATACATGTAATATTATGATGAGTGAACTTAGCCATGTCATCACCAACATGTCTTCTTAATATACTCAACCTTGATTCTTATAATAACAACTCTGCTAAGAAATATAACAAGTTTACTAAAACATGCCTCTGTAACTCTATCTTATAATAGACATCACCAAAACTTACATAACTTCTTCCAGACTTATCATTTCTTTATCTGACATTAATTGCATATACTAGATACTCAGAAGTATCTCCCATAACCTTGAATAATGAGATTACTCAACTAGCTATCTATACCAACTTGATCTTTTCGTTGTTCTTCTATTAGATACCACATAAGACTACTATGTTGACATCAATGAAAAACACAGTCATGAATGTAACATATCTACAATACTCCCCCATAGGAATATCATCAACATTCATGCTTCCAACAAGAGGTACACCATTGGATCTACAATAATCTTAGATATCTCACCTCAATTGATGTCACAAGTTCTGAAGCTTTCTCCCAACTAGACCTCCTTGTCCTTTTATAATACCAACATGAAAACATAAATATGAATTCTAGTGATAAGATAGTGATGGATGCATTTCCATGGCCTCCAAATTTGGTGGTGGTGGCATTGATAGGCTATGCTGATTCCTAAGATTGTTGAGACTGGGAAGGCTTAGTTAACATTCACCTTGGTTGAACTTAACATATGATATGCAAATGAGCCCATGTTGGTATAGGAATGATTAATAAGAGGGGGGTGGAGGGTGAATTAGTAATCACCAAATACAATCTTAATTCTTATTTTTATTCCTATCTCCTAATTTACCGATAAGTAACAATTATACCTATAGGGTTTTTATCAATTATAAGAACAGTAAAATCAAAACATAGAGAAACAAACAAGAAATTTATGTAACACTAGAATTTATCTCATGGAAACTAAATTATGGTGAAAACCACAATGTGAGAACTATTCTCACAAAAAAAGTACTCTTCTAGAATACACTCTATTCGGAGCTTGCCCAGTTAATGGTTACAAAACATTGTTATGTGTATCTCATTATAAGATTTCCCTTTAGATATGTTAGGATCTTTACTCTGCTAAGACTAACCTTGTTAAATGATTTTAACACTCTAATCTAATAATACCACCTTTTTAGAGGCTTTATAGTAGACTAATTAGAGCCACCCTTTTCAAGGGATTAGACATTAACTGCTTCTTCTTTCCTTCTTGCTTTGCCCCAAAAACTCTAATAACTAATTTAGTTGCTATCCACTCTCTTTCCCTTTCCTCCATCTTCTCCTTTTTATCTTTGCATTTACCCTAAACCTAAACTTTACGATTCTCAAAGATATCTCTTCCATTAATGTAGAAAGTTACCGAACAATCTCAAAATACTTAACCTAGAAACTTCTTATTTCAACTTAACTGATAATTCATCACCAAAAACTATTTCCACTTACCATCCCATCTGTTACCCGATAAAGTGCTTTTTAAATCCTTCTTAGTTCCTTCAACTAATAAACTCCTTATGATATAGTAACAACATGAAATGATATGTCAATTGTTTGACATCAATAACAAATAGTATAATGATGAATAAGATAATTCATTACTCTAGCTCTCCTTGAGTTTATCAACAACTTGTGAATTAGTTGTGCCAACAATCTCCCCCTTTGGCATTGATGGAAAACTAGTTAGCAATGTATAGGTGTGTTGATCTTCCTATTCAATATGATCCATCTACAACTCTTTACTAAACTTCCTTTCATCTAATATTTGTCTTTTTTCCCTTCCTTTCATCTAATCTTTTTATTTTCCCCCATACCTTTGCTATATCTATTGTTGTTCTTTTTAGCTTTATGTTCTTTCTTTTCTTCACTACTCTGCTCTAGAGAAGCTTCATATTACAGCAGTTTATATAAAAATCATCTTTTGATTTCAATATGAATTGATGCATACTACATCCTCCTAGTTAACTCCCAATAGGGGTAGAACCCCCAATCTACTCCTCAAGTTCTCAAAACTCTTTCTCAATAGTGGCTTGGTAAAGATATCAACAACTTGTTCCTTAGTTGGTATGTATTCCAATTCAACTTCTTTTTTCTATACCTACTCTCTTAGAAAATGATACTTGATGGCTATATGTTTTGTTTTAGAATGCATTACTAGATTTTTTGAAATGTCAATGACACTAGTATTATTATAGTGTATAACAATAGGTTCTTCAACTCGTTCTTGTATACCCTCTAGAATTTGTTTCATCCATACAATCTACTAATAATTGATTTTAGTTACCACATATTCTACTTCTTCTATTGATTATGATATACAATTTTTCTTCTTGTTGATCCATGCAACTAATGTTTCTTTAAGAAAAAATGCTTCCCCACTTGTACTTTTTTTATTGTCAATGTTGCCTTCCCAATCTACATCAGTAAATACTTTCAAATTAAAATTTCCTTTCTTTTCATACCATAAGCCAAAATCTAATGTACCCTTAAGATACCAGAATATCCTTTTAAAAACTATTAAATATGACTCCTTATGTTGTGAAAAACATGTTTCCATGATTCCTATAGCTTGATCTATATCTTGTCTAGTGTGAACAACATATTGGATTTTCATAGTTATTAACCTACACATGGTTTCCTTCACCTCTTAGAACTCATCTTCTTTTGATAGTTTACAATTGATAACCATCGGTGTGTCGACAGGCTTGGATTCTTCCATGCCAGATGTCCTCAATATCTATTTTATGTATTTTGATTGTGTAATATAAATACCCTTGTTCATATATTGTACTTGGAGTCCAATGAAATTTTTTCTCTCTCCAATCATGGACATTTCAAATTCATTCTTCATTTTCTCTACAAATGACTTACTTTGTATGTCATCACCTCCAAATATTATGTCATCTATTTCAGCAATTAGAATCTTGTCTCTACTTTCAGTTGTGAGATATAGATTACATTGTCACCTATTCTAATAAATCCTATTCTGATTAGATATGTGTGGAGTCTCTCTTACTATGCTCTTGGTGCTTGTTTTAATCTATATAAGGATTTATGTAATCTACATACTAGATCCTTTCCATATTTGGCACCAAAATCTTTAGGTTTCTCAACATACACTTCCTCTTCAAATATTTCCTCTAGACATTTTTTCATCTTCTAAGATGAATTTTCGTTTTTGTCTTCATCAAGTTTGCTAATGGTGAAGTGGGCATCTCTAAAATTGCCACCATAATCTTACACATCTTCTTAGCTTTCTAACAATATTAAATTTACTATTTTTGGTCAACATTAACATGGTAAACTTTAATTACTTTTACCAATTGTCTACCATTTCTTTAATAACTAATTCTGATATACTTCAAAAAATTTAAAGTAAACTATTATTATTGTTCTACACTTGATTTTGTACACATTTTTAAAAAAATAGTTTCCATTTTTTATTGTTTTGGTGTTAGTTATACTCAACACATGAGTAAGTAACAAAGTTTGAGGATGTAATTAGTTCAAAAATTTCATAAAAAAATAAACTACTCATTAGAGAATTAAAAGAAAAATAAAAAATCCTAGATATGAATCTTAACTATCATCCTACCAAAGGGATGTGCAAAATAGTGAATATAATTATTTCTTTTGTGCTACACACGAAAATAACTATATTATATTTTTTTCTTAAAAATCAGGAATAGTTTTTCATGTGCACAGAGTTTGACCTTCCTAATCTTATCCATTTTTCAAAAAATATAGTAGTTTAAAAAGTAGATTTATAGTACTACAATTTATATGTTTTACACATCTTTTCATTTTGAGTGGATGACCCTTAAACTTCTCATCCAATTTTAGGTTTACCTAATTTTAGGAAAAAAAAGTCCACTTATACCCCCTTTTGTACACCATCTTGGTGCACTCACCAAAAAATCTTCTATGGTGTCAAACTCAACTTTACCAACCTCTCTCTCTTCTTCTTCCTTTTCATCTTTCTCAATTAGAATTAAGCTATATATCTTTTTCCACATAACTTTACTAGCTTCCACAACATTCTCTAGCTTTGTTTTTCAAACCTAGGTAAACTCTCGTCTTTGCTAAAAAATTAGTTGTGTACTCCCTCAAGGAAAAAATGATATGTAATTTATTTAATTTAGGCATTAATTTAGCCAATGTGGCTTCCCTTATCTTCATTTTAGTGGTTAGAACATGCTTCACTTATTATCTAACTTATTATATAATTCCTCTAGAATTTGCTTTCATAGCTCTATAGGAATATACTTCATTTATCAACATATCTATTATTGCCTCTTCCACTTTTTCCTTGTCTTCTTTACTCAATTTTTCATATTTAATAAAATGAAAAACATGAGAAACCTATATTTTTCCTAAGGTCATCAAACTTGATCCTTTCTGCTTCTTCTTCTTCTTCATCCTTCTTCACTACAAAACTTCTTGGTTTCTTCCTTTGTATTCTCTGCTCTAATTCTCTAGATGTTTCCTTTCTCTTTGATATAATTTTTGCTAGTGTATGCTTGGTTATTTTCATAACTCCTTTCTTTAATGGTTTAGAAGCTATAGGACTAGCTACCTTGGATCTCTATCTAGTAACGCTTAATGGTGTGAATGTTGGCTTAGTAGCATCTTTCTTCAGTTCCTTCTTCACTTTGAGTTCAATTGAAACAATCCATTTTCCTTTGGTTTCCCTAGGCTCAAAAAAAATATTTCATTACCTTTTCCTTCTTGTTCTTCATCATTATCACCTTATTCTTCATCTTCATTGCTAAGGTCTTTTCCTTTTCCTTTTGCAATCTATAGTGGTGACTCACCAAATGCACCTTCCAAACTTTATATCATCTTCTTTCTTTTCCTATCCATCTTAGGAACCTTATTTTGCATTAACATCTTGATTTTGGCTATCTCATACATACCAAAAGGTTCAAAATTCTTATTAGTCTCCTTGGGCAATAATGCACTAATGTCTACTGAAACTTCATCAACATTAACCTTAAAATGAAGATGTCTTAACCATGAAACTAAAGGAATAACATCTTGAACATATGTATAGTTAGTATCCACTAAGAAACACATGTCATCATAATATTGATCAACAATGACTTAGTTATTTAGAACTTGTTCTTCATCTTTTGATTAAAGTTTTCAAAATATTCATCCATAATTGTTTCAAAATTGTCACCTATTCGGCTGATAAACTCATTGATTTTCTTGATGACTGGTTTCTTATTATCTCATACCACATCTCCTATTGTGGCAAAAAAAATTTGTACATAAAATAATATACAAACCATGAGTGAACCAAACTTACATGAGCATTTCTTCCCTTTTCTTATTGCTCCTAGGTTCTCTGCTAACTAAATAAGTTGTAGCTCAACTAGATCATAGCTATGGAATTTCTTAACAATTTTTTAATCCATGGACCTAAAACAACACATGATACACTATTAAGTCGACTCGACTGGTAGAACTTGTGCGCTATGACTTGAATCTTTGGATCTTTAATGGTAGAAATTGACATGACTTTGTTGTTCCATTTTTCCTTAGTGTTGTTCTCAATTACATCTCTCCCTTGACAAAAAATAGTCTTTGCCCTATCAAGAATAGGATATCTAGTGACATGATAAATGATGGATTTCATTATCTTTACTAGTTCGTTCTCCAACCAAAGTTTCATGTCATGAATTTGGCTCAACACAATCTTGATCCATTCTACTTTGAAAACCTTTAGGAAACCTAGGGCAATAGTTAACTCTTTCTTGACCAGTCCCTTATGTTCATTTTTTAACTTGTCATTATCACATAATTTTTCATACGTGCTCCTCAACTCAAAATCATCAATTTCTCTAATATTACACATATAAACATGATATGACATCATGAACCATGATAATCCTTGGTGGAATAGTTAGAAATGCTGCTAAAGAATCTTAATTTAATGCAACTTTTGGACATTCCTTGAATTTTGGTGGAAGGCATGCTTCGTTATGAAAAATCTAAGAATTTCTACCCTTCAACACATTCTTCTTCTTGCTTGGAGATGTGTTTGAAGCCATCTATTCATATTGGGGTTTAAAATACAAAAAATTTCACAACTCAGTTTAAATGCAACTATGCACAACTTACTTAGGATGCCAATGGAATACACTAGATCTTCAGGAACTTCACAAAAATTTAACTCTACAATCACTTGAACACTTTTCTCTATAAATTCTTGAAAACCTATGAGTAAAATGAGCTTCAAAATCCACAAAATAGGTTCAAATGGTAAAATTAGGTTTCCATAAATGCTTCATACATGTATTAGGTGCATAAAAACTATCTCACCCAACCAAGTAAAACACGGCAAACAAACTTCTTTCAACTTTGCTTAGTCAATACCACAGCTTGGTTCATATGAACCAAACTTCAATAATGGAACTTGATCTTTACCAAAAATTTAACTTGGTACCAATGATTATTTTTCTTTTCAAACCTTAAACTTGTCCTTGTACATCTACTATGATGTTGATATGGACTTACACACATATATTGTTAGTAACTAATGTATGATTTATCAGTTTGAAACATGGTTCCATACATGCCTTATCATTTAGTTTGAGGTGGGGGAATCACATAATCCATTGAATTTAGTGATCACAACTTCACCATTTCAACTATTGCCTCAATTTTTTTCCATTCATTCGGGTTCTCACTTTCTTTGCATTGATCTCTTCATTATTATGTACTGGTGCTTGGTTCCTACACTCTTTTCTTAGATGACCAACTTTTTGACAACGAAAACATACAGGACCAAAAATTTTCTAGTTCTTTCCTCTGAAATGTACCTTTACATAATTTTTTACAATATGTCCATTCTTTCCACAAAATTGACAAATGACCCAAGTGTTGTAATCCCAACCTATAGTATGGCCTTGTCTAGGTGCATTCACTTGATTCCTAGCTGTCCAATTAGGTTTAGTATTAGATTTTTCATCTTTTTCCTTGTTAGCATACTTTTGACATGCATAATAATTACCTTCAAATCTAGATCATTTACTAACCTTTGATCTACACTAATGTTCTTGGTATCCATGCTTGTTGCAATTACAACAATTTCTATTGAATTTAGTTTTAGGGTTTGACTTACCAATTTTTCTGCTACAAACATCTTCTATATGGCCTATTTTTTCACAATGATAGAAAGTAGGCTTCTTGTTCTTTTATTTTCCATTAACATTCCTTTGTTCTCCTTGCTTATCACCAAATAGGAACTCAAATAGCCTAATCAAGAAGTGTCATGAGGTCTTCTTGGTGTATTTATCTATTTATTAAGTAATCTCATGAACTCTTTAGGTTTGTTCAGCTTCTCAATGAATTCCTTTTCAGTTCTTAACTCATTCACCAATCTATCATTATGAAATTTTACATTTGCAAATTCTAGTTCCTTTCTTACAATCTCATGATTTTCATTTAGTAAATAATTAACCTTGTCAAACTGATTATGGGTCAATCCATGAATTTCATTGATCCTCTCATCAAGTATTATAGATATTTTTCTTTTTGACTTCCTCATACATTGCCTTCTCATCTTCAACTTTCACTAGTACATTTGACCTCATTTTTTGACCAATATTGGTCAAAATTTGGACCCAGGTTGGTCAAAATTTGGACCAACCAATTGGTTGAATTTTTTCTTGTTGAAATTTCAACCAACTTACTGGTTGGTCAAAATTTTGACCAATCTATTGGTTGAAAACTTTCTAGAGCCCTAGTGCAATTTCTACAAGCATTGGTCAAAATTTTGACCAATGTGTGGTCTAAAACTACCAAGCATTGGTCAAAATTTTGACCAATGCTTGGTAGAAAACTTCCAAGCATTGGTCAAAATTTGGACCAATGCTTGGTTGAAAACTTCTAGGCATTGGTCAAAATTTTGATCAATGCTTGCTCGAAAACTTCCAAGGATTGGTCAAAATTTTGACCAATGCTTGGTCAAATTTTTTTTTGAGGCTTTCTATAAAATAGTTCACATGCCTTGCCTATGATTTGACATTTTGCATGCATCCTACACTCTCTCATCCTGATGATGCTAAAAAATACACACAATCAAATCCAAAATGAACTTGCATTACAAATGGATTGTGGAGATATGATATTGTTAATTTTGCATGCATGTCTACCAGGACAATCACAAATTAAACATATATATAATAGATTTGATGAGATTATATATATGTTTAAGTTGTGATTGTCCTGGTAGACATGTATGCAAAATTAACAATATCAGATTTCCATAATCCATTTGTAATGCAAGTTCATTTTGGATTTGATTGTGTGTATTTTTTAGCATCATCATTTCAGATCACTCTCTGTAATCCATCATCAGGATGAGAAAGTACAAGATGCATGCAAAATGCCAAACCATATAGGTAAGGCATGTGAACTATTTTATAGAATGCCTCAAAGAAATGTGGTCTCTTTGCAAGCCATGATTGTAGGATACACAAAAAATGGATTAAGAACTCCTCCTCCTCACTGATTAACTTGCATCACAGATTAACAATCTTCATCTTTGTTGTGAGCTCATGTGAGTGCTAATGTAGAATCTGAAGTGGAAAAATAAGTGAAAGTGTGTTGAATAAGATTTCTAATCTCAACTTGGTCAACATTGTTTATTTAAGGGCTATGGACTGGGCAATTCTTCAATGTCCAATTAGGGGTAGCATTGCATCCTCTTTAACTATTACATGTATAGTCCTAGGAGGAAATATGTTGTTGGCTCCTTCTTCTGGCCTTGCACTTTCTTCTATGCAGGTTTTCCTTAAACATAGCTCTACATCCATCCCAAGTTTTAAGCAATGTGGTAATGCATCTATTTTCTGCAAAAAAATAATACCCATTTCTTGTTTTACTTTATGATAGGTCTTGCTCAAATCTTTCATTTGTAGAGAAGGTTTTTTTCATGGTAGCAACACATCAAGCATCTCAAGGAAAAACTAACGATGAAAATGAGTACAAGCATACAATTAACTTACCTCAGACAAGCTTCACCCTTAGAGCCAATTCAATAGCACGTGAACTAGAAATATAGAAGTTGTGGGATGAGAAATAGATATAAAATAGGGTTGCAAACAAGAATAGGGGGATATTTTTACTCTTCATGATGGTCTGCCTTATGCCAATGAAAATTTTCATATTGGACATGAGTTGAACAAGATACTAAAAGATTTTATCAACAGATATAAGCTGCTTGAAGGGTATAAGGTGCACCATGTGCCTAGTCCCCCTATTTGACACTTTATCTAGAGTATATATGAAGCTGCACAGATTGAAGTATTTGGGAAAATTGGAGTCCCTCATCTAGCATGGCTTTGGTTGAGGCTAAGTTGGAGTATCTAGAGGGACACATACAAAGAACTGCTTATGTTATTTTCAAAGTGGTTAATGTAGTAGACACAACTCCTAATTTTCTCAAAGGACTTCTACCCAGTTTGATTTGGCTATCTCGACTACAACACCATGGAAAATTCCTACAAATGTTTCTATTGTAGTCAATAGTCAGCTTCTTTATGCAATGGTCTAGGTAGGAAAAAAGTCATATGTAGATACTACTACATAAGGTGTTAAAAAGCCTAATTTTGAAAGCAGCCAACATATTTTTATTGCAATAGATTTAGTTAGTACTCAATGATTGAAGTAGGGGGTACTTGAGCTTGATGTGTGGGAACATTTTGTGGTTCAGATCTTGAAAATTGTAGTTATATCCATCCCTTAGAAAATAGGGAATGCCCTATTGTTGTGGGTGGAGATTACATAACGATGGAATCTAGAATACGGTTGGTTCATACTACCCCAGGGCATGGCTAAGAAGATTTTTTGACTAGCATGAAATATAAGCTTCCAGTATCGTCTCTTGTAGATGATAATGGAAAGTTTACTAAAGAAAGTGGGGAGTTTTCTAGTTTTGATGTCTTGTGTGATGAAAATGTGCCAATTTTCAAGAGCTTAGATGAACACTTATGTCTTATCATGGAAGAAGTATACAAGCATAAATATCCTTATGATTGGAGGAAAAAAAAGCCTACAATATTTAGAGCAATAGAAAAATGGTTTTCCTCTATTGAGGGATTTAGGAAAGTTGTTTTGGATGCTATCAAGAATGTGAAATGGGTTCCTCCATAGGCTAAGAACCAAATAACATCCATGACAGTTAGCTAATCTCTTGAACTATAGCAATGCATCTATTTGCTACAAAAAACAATGGTACTCTAATAGAACAAAACAATTACAACACCTTAGAGTTATAAGGAAAATAAAATTTTGATATGAGAATTAGTAAAAATCATCAATGCATTTAGCATTGAGATTAAATATATTTAAAATGCACAACATGAATTTCAACTTACCTAAATAAATTTTTGAATTGCCTCGTGTTGGCTATTTGATACAATCTCTTGGATTAGGTCAATTTTGTTCTGTAGAATATAATAATATGCTCTAGACATATTATTTCTACAGCAACAAGGTGCTCTGAAGTCTGAGGTTGAGGACGGCTCTCATTACTTGCAATCAAATGTAATGCACCATCCATAATAGCAACACCATTTAGCATGGTAGCCATAAGAATATCATGACCCTACAATAAAGTAATTCAAAAGATGTAAATCAATTCATTATTTAAAAAAACATCATTTATTATCTAAGTTGAAAAACTATAATCAACTAAAAATAATGACATATTGTAAAAGTTTCATGTGTGAATTTTCAAATCTAGGGACATCACACAAAGGACTGTCTTCCTTTCCACTACCATATGCCCTGCAATAGAATTGAATGATGTTAGTTATTTACCATGCTCCAAACCAAAGAGAAAATAATCATTCCAATTTCATAAACCTTTCAATTTTCCATTATGAATAAGAAATAGTACTTATCCAAACCATCCTTGTTTACAATGTCCTCTATACATATGCATGAGAGCCTAAAGATTTAGAAAAATTTAGATAGAACCCAAGTAGGAAACAATAACTTATTGGAACAAAATGATGTGTCAAGCTTAGCATACAGTTGAATTACCTCAAACAAGTTTCACCTTCAAAGCCAATTGAAGATGAAGATGATGATTTCTATTTCCTACAAAATTAAGAGAACAACTAAAAAACACATTAATAATAAAGGAAATAAGGTATGCAATGCAAGTAATGCAAATAAGGAAATAATATCATATTTCCACTATCCATTTGTAATGCAAGTTCATTTTGGATTTGATTGTGTGTTTTTTTTAGCATCATCATTACTGTTAAAGCAGAAGAGGCAAATAGCAATAAGTGGAACTTAGTACCATGTTCAAGAAACAAGCACATTAAGCATACAAAATAATTTCATTATGAAACCACTAACAAAGGAAAAATATAACAATTAAATTCAAAGAAGTTTTCTGCAAAGTTAAAATGAAAACTTATCTTACTTCTCTAGGTTGCAGGAGAAGAGAGATCTCCTACAGATGACCCAGAAAAATAGATAACATAGCATTAAAAGTAGGCCTTCTTGAAGATTTGAACTGTGGACATTCACCAATCATCTTCCACATCTCTCTTGGGATGCCCACACCAACTACACTGGCATATTGTGGTAGTTAGCTATGTGCCTTGACAACAGCCCTATAGATCTCTTCTGAACTTAATCCTACCCACCTATAGAAAGAACCCAATTAGTCATGTAGCACAATTCTCCAAAAACAAGGCCACTATGGTCAATATGAAAAGTAGTTCAAAATTAAGATCTAAAACAACCAATGACTAAAAAAATAATGTAATGACTTACAGAATTGCTCCAGTGCACATTTCAACCAATGTGTAGCCAAAACTCCAGGCATTAGACTCTACAAAAATCCCACTTTCATCATCCCAAAAGATGTTCAAATATGATTTTTTTAGTGGTTCCCATGCTTTAGGGACTATATAGTGAGGATCCAACATAGTATAGTCAACACATGAATGTGACCTTGCAGTTTCATCCTTTGGCAATGAACAAGCCTTTCTACATTGAGGTTTCTTAAGAGTTTCTGGTAGACCAAAATTAGAAACAACTGCTTGTCCTTTTGCATCCAAAAGAAACTTTGATGGTTTCAAATTCATGCATGCCACACTAGTTGCATGAAGTTTTACAACACCACACAAAATATCTACACCATATATGCATGAGAGTAAATAAGATTAATAAATTAATATTAACCAAAGGAAAACGTAAATGATTCATTTACAAAGAAATCTGTAAAATTATCTTTCTCACTTCTGCAACAACCTTATTAGACAAATTCATCCATAAAATTTTACTAAAACTGTAGTTTAAATGACCAATCACTAAAAATTTTATAAACAAACTTAAAGTATTAGAACATTTCAAGCTATGGATGAAAAGTAGAGCAAAAGAAGCAATTAGAGGATTTTATTCCTCTTAACATATTCTATTTTCTAAATATTGTCAACCAAGAGAAGTAAGATGATAGTGCCCTAGAAAAAGATGTAGTTTGCAATATTTCCTGATAAAAGCTAGTATAATTGTCAATCAAGAGTTTATTTCCTAATTATTTGGCCAGCCATTTCTTATGCATTGTAATTGGTAATTTCCCTTTGGTTTCCATCTAGTATATACTAACAAGTGGTCATCTTAACTACCATTGGCCTACTATGTATTGAATCGTTGATTCATAGTTGAGGACTCATGGCCTACTAGTAGACTAACAAATGAATATTGTAATCATTGTATATCAGTTAATAATAAGAATGTCAAAGACTGATAATGGTGTATCTATCAAGTACTATTGTAAACGTATAATTGAATTGTTTTTGTAATTCCATTTGCTTCAGTAGTTGGTAGAGTTAGGCAATAAACATTTGGTGCCCTTGCTGATATGAATGCTAGGAAATATCAAAAACATGAAGCATGGAGATGTAATGGGCTGACCTTTATAAGAATCAAAAGCAACTGAAACCAAATAAAAGAAATACACAACTAGATATGATCTAACACAAGACATGGTTTACTTTTGGGAAGTTTCTATAAACTCATACATTAGAACAAATGCTCTCCAAAAGAGGTTCCAAATAGTGCCATACAAGTAACCTAACAATAACAAACAAAGTTGGGAATCTCCTATTGTAGTAGCAAAACACATAGTTACACCACCTTAGGGGATAGAAGGATGGAAGGACCACAATTTGGGGATGACAAGGATGGGAGGGGGGAAGGGGTGTATATACTATATACTATACAAGTGGCACTTAAAATGATAGTTATGAAAAGATATATATAAATATAAGACATAAAGATGTAAAATACTAATTTACTATAATTTAGAGACTTGAACATTGCATTGAACATAAAAGTGGAACACTAAACAATAAATATTAAAATTTGAAATACTTGAATAAGAAAATGGAAGAGTTCTAACTACTATTATATAAATATTAAATAATAATGGACATAGTCATAGATATCAAAACTATGAGTATCTCATCATAGATACAATTACTCTCAGCAACATGATATGAAATTAAATACGACCAATAGAATACTAAAAAAAATTTCTAGTTTTTGTAAACAAACTTAATTTTGTTAGAAGGGAACAATGAACTTGTTCCAGCCCCTCAATTTTTCACCACATCCCATAGCTTGTTAAAACTCCTCCTTCACAACATAACATCTATTTGCACTTCCCTTGAATCCCTCAAAAGGGCAAGTCATGAAATTGCTTCTTTTTCTCTTGACAACACTTTTGTTGTTGATTGCTCCTAGTTGGTCACTACCTAGCTCACGTAGGGCTTTGTCAAATAAATATCTACACTTGTTTTCTGGGCCCCTACTTGCATAGTCTTACAAGTTATGGTTTTTAGTCTTGGAATCCAAAGAACTATGGTTTTCCCATAGTGGAAACAAGAACTACAACCCATTTTCCATTAAACACCCCAAAACTGCCAATGAATAGTCAAGTTTGAAAGAATCAAATAAAACACTCACAAAAACTAAAAGAACCAAATCTAATACATATACAATGGAGAAAAATTACAAAAAAATTTACAAACTATTCCATCCAACAAGATCATAACCACACTATTATTTGCTTCCAAACAAGGCAAAAACCAGTAACTATTATTGTAGAATCATGCACAGTCTGTTGCAACCATACTATGGCTATACAATAATGAAAGTGAAACCTTGGTTAGGGTTTCTCAAGACTTAAATATCCTTCATCAAGGTTGGTGTGTTGTGTTAGGGCCTTTTTAATCACCTAACTTAGTGCAAACCTTTACAAAGGAAAAGTTTCTTATATGTAACTATGATCCAAACTCAAAAGTCAAGAACAACATTTCCAAAAACAAAATATAGATATCACACGTGACATTTCCAACTAGAAAAGGAAACTCCAAAGTAAGTAACCTTAATATAGACTACTAGTTCTCTGTAGGGCTATCATGATATGCAAAGAATGATCCTTTTGTGGCCTTGCAATGCTCGTAGTATTCCTCCTTTCAGAGTCATATAAAACTACAAATTGGTAATGGGAGTGTGGTATTTGCAGATTAAACTCATCCTTGAGTAGATTGAAATACAACTTGTTAGTAAAAAACAAAAATCTAAGAACATTGAATGGAAGCAATAAATATTTAACAAACTTTTCCCTCAAACCCTCATAGGCATCAGATTTATCAATTGTTAGAAAAATTTTCTCCAACCACTTTGAGGGAAAATAATTGATTATATTTAGAAACATTTTTGAAAGCTCCCTCATGATTACTAGCAATATCACATCATATAAATTGAGTTATATCCAACACAAAGTCACTAGTATACATTGTAAACCTTGGGGTTTTCTTAGTTGATCACACATTGCCAAATTGTTTAGAATCTAAGATTTCCTTGTTCAAGAGAGAATAGGATGCTTGGTATTTTACTCTACCTGTTGGAGTGGTCATAAAACATAGACAAATAGTAATCAAATTTTCCCAACCAGGATTTGTTGACATGTTGAAAGAGATGCAATTAGAGTACCGAAAATCAACACATGCAATGTCTATATATTCACACACCTCCCTATTACACCCCTCCAATTATAGTTGTGCTTTTTCTGGGCACAAAATAACAATGCAAAAGCATATGTTGGTGCATAACTTGAAGTAGAAGTGGTGCCCATGGTGGTGATAGATGTGTTTGGATACATGGGCCACAAAGATAGCCTATTGTGCTTTGAATTTCATCATCATCTGATTCAAGGTTGAGTAGAGCACCTTGAGAATCAGTTATGGATGTTGCCATGGTTTGCCTTGCCCTCTCATTTTGCAAATTTTTCTCTTCTGCAGCTCCAAGTCTAGCCTTTGTTTCTTTGTTTATTTCCTCAGTGGTTCCATCACAACCCTTGGCATTGTGATAGTAGATGTGTACAAGGTGGTACTTGAGGTGGATTATGCCAATATTTTTCACTTTTTCACATTCAATGCAAAAAATTGACCTGAGTTCTAGTCCTTGATAGGAATCCTTTCAAGCAAGGTCTCTAGCTCTTGGAGAATGAGTGCTTATAGATGATGGTTGAAGTTGACACTAATGGGGTAGAACTCTGAATTTGATTTGGTTATAGAACCTTCTCTATTGTCCTTAGTACAAAGTTGTTGCAAATGGACCTGAAGAAGTTTGGGAGGGCTTTATTTTTCTAGAGAAACAACTAAGAGTAAGAAAAATGAAATTTAAATGAACTTTTTCTCTGTGGGACTTTAGTAAATTACTGTGGCCCAATTTTTCCCTTGGACTTGCCCAAAAACTTGGTGAGTTTTAATGGTGATTTTTAAGCTGAAAAAACTTGTCAAAGCACTCTCTGAGTTTTACATCTATGATGGAGAATGGTTGACAATAGTATATTGCTGAATCAAATAACATGCAAAAGAGGCTATGGAGTGCCTAAGGTAAACAAAACAAAGCTAATAATGATAAAAATATAATTTATGACTAAGCGTTTCAAAGGTTCCCCATAACACAATCATCCTATGGCTCAAATACTGAGGTTATACTCATGATATTCTAAGCAAAATTCATATTCTTGATCTCAAACAATGTCTAGGTATTCTTCCTATTTCCTTAATGGTGGTAAACATAGAATATCAAAAGTTAATATTTTGAACTTTGAAATTGAAAATAATCTCATTTGGAAATATCAAGATTAGACAATAACCAAAAATAATGATCATCATTAGCTTCAAACAAAATGCAAAAACATTAAGAAAAGACAACCCTATTGCTGAAATTTCAACCCGCTTGAGGCCAACATGCACAATTAAAGAATGTGATTAATAAAATAATGTATGTGACAACAAGAATATTTCTCAATCGCTGGCGATTATAAAGATATTTTTGCCATAATAACACTGAGTAATACATGGGAAGAGGGACAAATATTATTGATGGAGTATAAACTCTTCAATCACTTTACCTCAAAATTATCAACCATAACTTTGAGTTCCCAAGAAGCCTTACCAATGATGTAGTGATTGGATACATATATTCAATAATCATTGGAAGTGCCAAAGTGGTGCATAGGAAAGATACTCCTTGTAAAGACCTAAATGTTTCTGTGTGATATCCCAATAAGGGTCATATTATTCCTCAGACTTGGCAATTAAAGGCCTATGAGACCTAAGGTGGGAAGTAGTAGATTGCAAACAGTACATTGAGGACAGACAATGGGAGAAAGTTCACCTCAATGGTATTCACCAACTTTTCAAATGAATAGGGAATCCATCAGTTGTGTACGACACCATGCACTCCATGATAGAATGGAGTGGTCAAACACATAAATAGGAAAATTGTTGACATGGCTAAGTGTATAATACATATTCAAAAAGTAGCATACCACTGCTAGGTAGAAGTACTACAAACTACTATATGCATTCTTAATTGATGTCCTAGTGAGTGCTTACAAAATACTACTCCTAAAGAGTTTGGAGAGGTCTTAAGCCTACCATTGATTATTTTTGTATTTTTGGGTCTGTTTCTTTTGCACTAGTTAAACATAACACTGAAGATAAACCAGATGTAAAAAGTTATAATTTCAACTTTGGTGTCTACAGTGAAAAATAAAAAGCATATTCCTTAATTGATGTAACTACTGACAAATTAGTTGTTATCAGAGATGTAATTGTTCATTAAAGAAAAGACATCTTACTTTGCAGGGTAGGCACCAAAATTTGAATTTCATGTATTTAAGGATGTTTATCATAAGGGTGACTGAAATACTCTATAAGAATATTATGATATATGAGCAAGCCTAACTTTTGAAAATACAATGAACACAAGTTATCAATTGCCAAAATAGAAATCACCTTTAGATTACCCTCACGACTTTAAAAAAAAAATTTGTTAAAAAATATATCAAAATAGTTGCTAATGCATAGAAAAATACCATAAACATTCTAATGCAAAATTTACTAGTCAATCACAGACAAATACCCAAACATCAACTTCATTCCATTTGGGTCATAAAGCATTGTGCTTAGGAGGAAAAGAAGTAGGTAAGTCATAGCACTACACTACAAGCTAAATGGAATCCATCTAGTAATAAATCTCAGCATTGGGTTCTCTCTCAACCAGAATAGATTTCACTATTATCTGCAATCATAAAAAAATTGTAAGTGGTGGAAATCTTCATTCCTCACAATTAAAAGGTTTGCATATTTTGCATTAAAAGAATGTGCATTGGGATTTTTTAAAGGGAAAATATAGTATTTACTTCTAAAACATATATGTTTTAGCATATATGTTTTGTTATATGAAACTCATTGTATAATGATATTAGGTGGGCATGGGAAAAAAAATTACTATTATAGCCCGCTTCATGAAATCCTAAACTACATAAAACATGGGTGTGTTCATTTTAGTTTTAAACACTTCCATCTAAATCAATCAGGCATCTCCTTTTGAGAATTCCAATAGACATTCCAACAAAGAGCTTAAAATTTATCTCTTTCAATTCTACTTCGTCTTTTATTATCTACTATGTCATTAATATGTTAATGATTTGTTACTTCCTATAACATTGTACGAAAGCTAGAGATTATTTAAGATTGAAGATTTTGATGAAAAGAAATGAAAGATTTATATTTTTCATGGGAATAATTATCCTCAACTAGCTAAGTTTTGAACAAAACTTTCAAAAGTGAGATTTTCCATTCGATAAATTCTTGAAAAGGTATTCACTGGCAGTTCCTACGAAGTGTAGGTAATATCATATAATGATTGATATAGTTTAAGTTACTAACATTATGTTTTTCTCAAAATTGGCCTCCAACACATTACTCATTGTACGTTCAACTGAAGTAATGGGATACAATTTCACACAGACTTTTTTTATTGCTAATAATTTTTCAGTGAGGCTAAATAAGAAATATTTTGTCAATAAACTTGAGTAGATCTTGCAAGAAAGTTTATTTTAGGTATCATTAAAAGTTGACAATGTTCTTAATCAATATATCTAATGTTAAAAACAAGGCATAATAGCCACTTGATCTTTAAAACCCCATAAAAGTACCATACCTACAATTGCTTGTTGTAAATAGTAACCCTACCCTATAGCCTCACCAATCAACCCAATTGCACATGTTCAGATTGTTCAAGAGCCAATGCAACAAAACATTCTAACTGAGGCTTCTAAACCCTTAAATAATATTTGGAAGTAAGATGATTGAGCTAGAGAATGCAAGGGACACAAGCAGTGCCAGCATCTACCAAAAATTTAAGAAACTTTTTTTTTATTTCCTTGCTAACAACCACACCCACCATCTCCACATTCTTAACAAGCCAATGCTTTCTTTAGAAAGTGTTTGGGCCTCCAAATGAAGTAGGGTTTTGGAAGAAAAAGAGATCAAATGCCAAAATCTTCACATGTGAGAGACGCGTAGGGTCTAAGCCTAATTCCCACATTGATCTACCTTCACCCATCAAAATCCAGTTTACTAAGATGGATAGTCATAAAATTTCATACACTAGCACTTCCAACAATGAGGTGCAATGTCTATGCTGATAGTAGCATATGCTATATGATATATTTTGACATTTTGAAAAAGGGTAGTCTGTACTTGAAATTCAAAAGAATCGGATATTCATATGCAAGCTAAATTGAAAAATGTGTAATCAAATACTCCATACACTTATAATGAATTGATGCCTTTTAGCATCTCTGATTGAGTCCTTATCACAATCTATAGTGAAAAACATCACAACATGAGAAATCTATCCATTACTATATAATATAAAACATGCGTGTCCTTTAAAAAATAATATAATACTTTGCATACAATAGCTAAAGTGAACTAAAATTATTGTTGAAAGCATCATGATGGTATTAATAACACCAAAATCTCCTATACAAGTAGTAGGCTATTAGAAAAATGAATTCTAAGCTGATGAGGGAATCTAT
Source organism: Cupressus sempervirens (assembly GCA_028749045.1). Taxonomy (NCBI): domain Eukaryota; kingdom Viridiplantae; phylum Streptophyta; class Pinopsida; order Cupressales; family Cupressaceae; genus Cupressus; species Cupressus sempervirens. The sequence goes on along the minus strand of CM053793.1, from coordinate 109,213,580 downwards.
CAATAATTAATATAGATGAAAACAAACTCTAAGTTGGATACATAGGCAGTCAAGCTAGTTGTAGACCAAATCAATTTACTTATGGAAGTTTAATCAAATATTGGGCCATTTGTACAACTATCATGATGAAATCAAGAATCAAAACAATTTTGTGACATTATTTTCTAGCCATGAAATAATCTAACCAGTCTATTGTAAACTTTAAATGTCATAGCTTAATGGAGATAGGAAATTCAAAGCAAGAATTGAATAAAATCTTCTAACCCCCCAAGAGAATAGATAGTCGATTACTACTATAGCTCTTCTTTATGACTCCACTCCCTTTAACTATTTCTTTCCTTTATTTTCTATAGTTGTCATCATAAAACTTTAAATTTTTTAAAATTTCTTAAGCTAAAATCAAGAACGAGATGATTGAAGTAAATTATATATGTAAATGAATTTTGCATATTAAAATATGCAATATGCGATCTCTTATACCATATTTCTAGCTAGGTTTAATGAAATTGAGAATTGTACCAAATTTTAGGCAGGCATACGGATGTACATACAACACCTTTGAGAGCCTTATAGTAACCATAGACCAAACTACCTTACATCCATTCATATTCAGCTTAACATTTATTCTCCAACCTAAGGGTTTGTCAATGAACAATGATCACTTATTTTTCTGTTAAAACTAATTGAAAACCAGTGCCACCAAACCAAGATGCTTTTGATTTACTATCTTAACATATTCAAGATAATGGATCTTAGAATCATTAGTACATAGAATAGATACAACAAAATTAACTATCAAAAAATATGAATATGACATATTTCACCATATTTAAAGCATTTTTTACATAATCTCTTTATAGTATATTTGAATTATTTATAAAGATTCATTTGCATAGCATGAAAGAGCATTGAGTCCTCACCATTGTGGTTTTTGTGGGATTAGATTTCATTAATAAAGAGGAAGATATCTATGTTTTGTGTAAGATTTTTGAAACCCTTGCTAGGTAACTAGACAAAAATTCTAATATTATGGAATCTAATAGTAAACTCAATAATCTTTCATTTGGTTTTGAATTTGCATTTGGAAGTGGTTCCATGTGAGAATGTCATGATGCCTTAGTGGCTTAAAATAGTAAGATCCATGTATTCTAGTTGTAACATGTCTTATTAGTCAAAAGAATACCATATAAGAGTTTGTGAAAAATGACAATAGGTTAATAAGGAAGATGAAAATTTAATGGGTGCTCTATACTCTTGGGTGGATGTTCCAATGAAGATAAACAATATAATTTACATGAAAACTTCAGCTTAGTTGTCTAAATATTGACAATAATTTTGGACCATTATTCTTCTATGAAGTTTGATTCACCAATTCATTAATGATTATGAATTGGAAGGACTAAGGTTTCCTTATGTTGAATATTCCAAAAGTTGGGTTTAAATGAAATCTCATTAACATACTTTGAATGTTAATAGTGAATATTTATTCCTTGTTATAATTTATAGACAATATTATGTTATTGTACTTGACTATTGATTTCTCAAGGATATTGTAAGAGTTTGATAGTGCTTGATGCCCAAAGATATCTAATTCAACATTGGAGGTATTATATAATGAAGATTATAATGTCATTATGATAATGAGTTCACTGATTGGTTTTTGATAGCAATGTAAGAATCTTGTTGTTAGAATGGGTATTTGGACAAGGTATGTTAATAATGAAACTTGGCAATGGAGTAAAGGTTTTGTGTGTGTAGGTTGTATGGACATTGGACAAGGTTCTTGGATTGATAAATATGTTTGAAACCTTGAATGGAAAGAATGAGATTTTATTGATAAGGTAAGATTTATTGATGATTAAGTTGATGACCCTTTGAATTAATGCTCTTGAGAAACATTGCAGCATAGTGAATGATGATCTTGTGAATATGGTAATTCAATAAGGGCAATAAACTTTGAAGGTTATCAATTGAGTAAGGATAGGATTGGGGGACCTATCATAAGTGTCTTGAACAGAATGATCTCATGATGTCGCATCTAGAATAATGATTTTATATCGTAAAATTTTGTATGGAACAACAAGATCTTAGTATGATGTTGGTTGTTAAAGATACAAAAATGTAATCAACAAGGAATATTATAGCATTAGTAATCAAGCACTACCTATAATGAGCACTAAATATCTTATATCTTATGCATAGCATTAGTATTTGGTTAAAGTCAAGATACTATTGTTTGTTATACATGGGAATTGAGAGAGTTAAAATGTATTGTATTCATCAAAGAGGAAACTTTCATGACAAAAATCCATGAAAGCATCAATCTAATCAACAAGTAAGTGCAAAAATAATGCACTCACAAGTTCAAATCTGATCAAGATCATTAATATATAACATAGAACAAGAGAGAAGAACATAATCAAATGAACAAGGGCATTTGATTCTAGTAAGGCAATAAGTAATCAACATTTAGAGACAATATAATCATCCAAAGGTAATCAATGTGAAGGAACCTTGAAACTTGGAGATGTTTTTCTTTGCCAAGGAGAATGATGTATCCAACAAGTATATGGAGTGATGCAATTAAGAGTAAAGTTCTACAGATCATGGCTTGTCTTGAAACCTAATGTATGTAGATTGAGATATTAATAAAGTCATATTTTTCCATATTGATGAATCTCTTCACTATCATTATAGTTTTTAATGGTTAGATTTGTGTTGTTAATGTCAAAATTTTAAAGTTCCATGCACTATATAAGCTAAATCATGAACTTAAGTGTATTTTTACATCCATTGTATTTCATTTGGTTAAGTAGTTGTAGAGCTTTCCTATTTTATTGAAACAAAAAACACTTGGATTTGGGAATCTCGAGGCCATTCTAAATGTAATATTTCCATAGGTTGAGGCCCTAATTACAGAGAAAGTGTAGGGGGGTGGGAATAATGTGTTTTTGTATGGAGGGTTGTAGATGACCATGTGTTGTTGTCAAGATTATGAAACCCTAAAAATAACAAAAAATGCATGATTTAGAGCATGGGTTACTTTCATGAAATAGATAACACTTCAAAATCTTAGGTGGGTCTAACACATTTTCATCTAAACAATGAACTCTTGAACATACAAATTAAAAACTCACCTAGAGAAGAAATCTTGTAATTGCTCTGTTAGGATACTAGAAAAACCCATTTGCTCGAACCCCAAACAGTAGGAAATTTCTTCATTCAATTGGTTGAACTAGTGTAAGATTAGTCTAGAGTTTGGATCCATGTATGTCAGCACTCTTAAGGAATTGCTCATACACTTGAGATGGTAGTCCTTAATTTTTTATTGGAGGTTGCTCATTTCTTCCACGAAAATAGATGCCTTTTAAGTTTTTGAGTTTGTACACATAGATAAACCATATATATCATTGTGATTGCATATAACAAATGTATGTTTGATAAAATTAATAGAATGACATAACTCTTCTTCTTTTTTAAAAACTCTAATAAAACTTCAGGATCTAAATTTCTAGATTCTAATTCTTTGGGGGTTTCATCAACTAGTCACAAGTCAGGGATCACTCACGAAGTTGGATTTGGGTGAAACATGCTTCATGGGATTACTAGATAGCATTGGTCAATAGACCAAATTGGAGGAGTTGATAATAAACAACTATTTGTTGAATTCCTTACTAGAAACACTTGTACAACTTACTGAAGTTCAATATCTAAATATTGAAGGGTGCCCTTTGATTGAGTTGACATTTCTTTTAGGGTCCTTTTCTTCATCATTGTGTAGCCTCAAATGTATATCGCTGGTGGGTTTATCTCTTGAGAATTTATCAATCTCTTAGCAATGTTTCCCTGGGCTCGAATATCTAGATGTGGGCTATAATCACCAATTAGAAGAGATCAAAACCCCTAAAACTAGGAAAGCATGTATGAATATTTAATAGAGCTAATGTTTAATGAAACCCCTAAATTATATTATTTTTCTCTCTTTCAAATGAAAACTAATGTTTAATGAAACACTCAAGACCAAGAAAGAAAAGATAATAAAAGACAATGACTTAAAGGGCTCCTTCGAACATTTTTTGCATTTTAAGCTACCTGATAATAATCTTAGCTTCTTCTATATGAAATTCATTACCATCTTTGACCCACTTATTAATTGTAGTAGGAACATCTTTGTAAATAAACTTAAAAATATCTTCAAGCAAGCTTTTACATGGTCCATCTCCTTCACCTTCAACTCTTGGTAAAGAAGAATCAACTTGAGCTTCTCCTTTTGAGACCTCACCTTCTGTATCCCATAGCAACCATCTGATAGAAAGATCCATTAAATGTTGTCTCATTAAACAATCCAAGACCTCCTCCCATAGTGTTTAAGGGTTGATTCAACTCAAAAGGCACCATAAAGAAAACAAGCCTATCTCCAAAATGGCTTTGATTATGATTTCTCCTACCAACAATGAATTAGAAATCAATAGAGAAATTGTCTAGAGCTTGAGATTTGTTTTCCCAAAGTTGAACCCCTTTATTGTAAAGGAAATTTTCCTTTTTTTTTTGTTATGAACCTAAGTTGGTCGAAATTTCAACCAACTTAGGCATAAAACCCTAGTTTGGTCGAATTTTCAACCAACATGGGGATAAGATTTTTAAAAACATGAAATCATAGGCCAATATGGCCTTTGGTCAAAAATTTTGGTAGAAAATCCAAGGGAAATGTACCAGTGTTTCTTCTTTTGTTCCATGACTTCACATAGCCCTATTGAGTGCATCCCATTTTCTCACTTTAGTGATTTGACATATTCATTTAAAGTATTATTTCTCTCCAGTAGATCTACTATTATTGCATACAATTCACTGGAACTACCTTCATCAAGTAGTTCTTTAATGGTTTGTTTCTTATATTGTGTGTCACCCAATTGAATCGATATATCTTTCCTTCTCTTCAAGGATTTCCTCAATGTCTCATTTGTAGACTTGACTTGTTAAAATTCAAGATGAATATAAGCTTCTAATTCTTAATGATCTCTTTTAGTTTATAGATTTTCATTTCCTTGACTCCCAAGTGGTTCAACATCAATTAAAAAAATGAAGTTGTGATACCAATTGTTGGAAATCTAATATGGAAAGTAAAATACTAAGGGTTGAGGGGTGAATTAGAATCTATTTTATATCATCACATAAACTCTTATTGTAACATTAAACTCATATCAATGAAATCATTCACTTCAACATAATATCAGATCTAATTTCTAACTACATGAATGAAAACTCATAAACATATAACACATTAATATAATGATTTGGTAATGTATTAACCCTCCAAGATAAAGGTAAAACTATGGTGTGGATTACACCCACAACATCTTCACTATGACAAAAATAAAGTTGTGCCTAATAAGGCTACAATATTTTGATCACTTCTAATGGTATACCCTATGAGGGGTCTTCCCTATTAAAGGATAAAAGAACTATTAAGACCTACCTTGATTAAAGGATTTTTACATTAAAAAAAAGTGAGTACTCTATAAGGAGATTTACAAAAGCCTGTTAAAGATACTTTGTTAAGAGATTTAAACCTTGAAACACCTACTAGAATTTCTAGTACCCAATCCTTCAGTTTGCACTTACAATGTCGATATTAGATCTACTCTATACAATATATTATTACCTTAATATGATTTATCTTTTATATCTCTACTCAATACTTTTCAGTGCACTACTCAATCTCTTCTACCCTAATTCACCTTTATAATTTGAATGCAACTAGATTCTTAATCACATCTACGAACTCTCTTCACATATTCTCTCACATACGTGAACTAGGTCACATACCCTCCTTAAATAGTTGTTTGTGTGAACCTTCTAGATCCCAATCAACTATCTAGATCCATTTCTAGTGTCATTTAGTCCATGCAATTTTTTGATTGATGAATTTCCTTACCTATGGATTAATGATCCTCTATTAGATGCATAATTAGTTTCTTGATTACCTCTTTTATTTGTAAAATATGCCTCCAAGTTAGCAAAAATGGTTTACATAAGATTATGTGTCATTCTAAACAAAAATGCAAAATTTTCTTGCTCAACACTTATATCATATTAGTGCTTGTTATAAACTATTTCATCATGTTGTCCCTCATCCTTAACTTTTGTCTTCATATACTAAATTACCTAGCCTCTGTAGCACTCAACTTTTACTACTTTCCCTGAAAAATACAACAATCACTAGAGTACTCAGTGAGCTCAAGCTTGCTTAGCAGTAACTACTGCTTGACATATAACTTAATATATACAAGTCTTCAATACATGACTTGACCTTGTATAAGGTGGTTCAGTCATAGTCATGAATAAATGACTTTGCCTTGTGAATGACTAGAAGTGTTTGACAGTAATAGATGATTGGCCTAAGGGATCAACAAATTTCTCTTCTTATTTATTTTAGCTACATCAAGGGTTAGTTGAGCTTGGAAAGAAGATTCAACACTTTTAGGTGAATAATTATCAAAATTTGACAATTGATATATACCGAATCTACCAACTAGACTATCCAAGGATAGATCATTACTAGATGTACATCTCAACTCTTGTATTGTAAAAACTCTAATAACATAAATAGGAAGTAAAGTTCTCAATACATTGCTTATCACAGTCTCTTCAAATATAATTCCTCCACAACTTTAATAACATTCACCACCTCTTTAATTTGGCCACAATATTGTAATGGTCTTATGTTATTTCATTCTTATATGATCAAATTTGACTCTCAAGATTTCTTCCTTAGCTCTCAATATATTTTTGTCTCCTTCATGGATTTGTGATAACTTATCCCACATTTTTTTGTAATAGTGCAAGCCTTCACATCATCAAATTCAACATAACTTAGGGTTGTTGCTAGTTGAATCATTATTTGGTTGTGCTCTACTTGTCTTTCATTTGTTCAACTATCATAGGTCTAGGTACCTTAATATATTAATTATCTAGGTAGTATGATGTAGAATATCGAACACCAGATAAGTGTATTCTCATCAAGTGTTTCCATTCTAGAAAGTTCTCCTTGTTCAATTGGGTACCTCTCTCTTGTAAATCTTGATCTTTAGCTATAAGTTATTTCAAACTTTCTTTACAAACACATGAAGAGGTATTTTATATTTTAGATTATTGTGATGCAAGTTATGCCCAACACATGAAGAGGTATCAAAACTTTAGAATTGAGTCACTTCAAAATAAAAAATCATAGAAAATAACTACTTACAAAATTATTAAAAAATACAAAACTTCTTGATATCACTCTTGCCTATCATCCTACCAAAGGCTCTTTCAAAATATTAAATGCACCTATATGTTTATTGAGCACACAAAAACAACTATGTTATATTTTCCAATAAAAAACAAGAATAATTTTTTATGCGTATAGGGTTTTACCCTCTTAGTCTTAACCAATTTTGGATAGCCTTGGTAGTTTAGAAACTAGATTCAAAGTACTAAAATTTTTGTATTTGACACATGTTCTCATTTTGAGTGCATGACCCTCAAATTGGTCTTCCAAGACCAATTTTACCTAATTTTAGAAAAAAAAGTCTACTTATACCCCCCTTTTTGTACACCTTCTTTGTGCACATACCTAAGTATGGTGTTAGTGAGGTCCAACATTTTAGTGGTGATATCTTTTGGTTCCCCAAAAATATTTTAGAGAATGCAGGGATCTTAGGTTAGGGTCTTTTGGGTGTTCTTCCTCTTTCAATTACTATAGATGAAAAAGAGAATTTAATAATCTTTGAGAAGAATATCTCCAATTGGGAACTATTATTGGGTTTTCTTTGAAACCCTAAATCTCCTTTGTATAAAGATGGAGTTTTGTTAGAAAAGATGTCTATATTTTCTTTTGAAACTAGAATCCCCTTTAGATTATTAAAATTTAATAAAAATCTACTCCAAAATGAAGAAAAATTGTCTTTAGATGAGGGGATGTCAAAAAAGAAGGAACTTTCATTTGGAGCTCAAAGAGGTTGAATTTTTGGAAAGAGGGGAACAAGAACTTTGGATACATCAATGTTAAGAAGAGAGAAAGTTATGAAATCTTATTTCTTGCATTAGAACTCAAAAAGGTGCACTTAGCTTTAAAGCTAGATATTTGCATTGGCATGCATGCGGGTTTAAATTTTATTCCAAACTTTTAAAAGTCTCTTTTCATTTTTCCTTGAAGCTCTCTTTTTTACCCATGTTTAATCAAATTCACAATCTTCTTCAAAGTCCTTATTTAGACATTATTGTCATATTTAATTCTTTCTTCCAAGATCCATTTTATAATAGAAGCAATACCATGTTGTTATCATTATCACCAAAAAAATATAAAAGTGAATGACATAGAGCCTAAAAAATAAATTATTCCCTTTTTGTAGAGGTAATGAGCCTCAAAAACATGAACCTCTTGTTGCCTATTACTGTAATGCTATATTAATTTTGATCTCAAGTTTACTTCTAAATAAATCAAAGCCTCAAATATCTCTATATTAATAAAAGGTTCTACAATAAAAGAATTTAATAGGCCTTGTGTAATATTTTTGAAGGTTATTTAAATATGTGAATGAACAATGGCTAAAGATCCCTGCAAAGGAATAAATTTAAAAAAACAAAAAACAAGAAATGTTCAACTAGTTTCCTTGATGAAGTGTAGCTAGAAAAGGTACACACTTACTTACATGACCTTGATTTAATTTTGTCCAAATAAGAGACAAAATAAGTTCCATAAGTAGAGGAGTCAAAATAAATAAAATAAGATATATATCAATTTTAGAATTGGTGAATGCAATTCAAAATTTCTTTATTTTGTAACCCTACTTTGTAGATAATCCTTGCATTGTGGCTGAATCAAATACATATTATAGAGTTAGAATTCAACATTTTTCATTGATTCATATAACTCTAACCATTTTATCAATAAGAAAATAAAAATAATTATTTAGTTTTTAATTTGAGACTATTTCCTTGTATAGTTTTCTAATGGTTCAATACAATTTTCCAATGGTTCAATCCTCAATTGAAATGTAATTTTGAGCTATGAGAGTGTGTGAATAGCTTGTTCCAAATCCCTAATATGAAAAAATGTTAGAATAAGCTTGTAAATAAAAATAATTCTTCAATATAAATGTTTTCCTTATTGTTGGAGAATTCAATTATAAGTTCACATGTTATATTTATTTTTGAAAATGAAGACAGGGAGAGGGCCTTGAACCTGGAGAACCAATACAAAATGACAACACTACACTAGGCCATTACAACCAAGTAGTAGGATAAACCATCACAAACAAATGAAGTAACTAAAATATTCAATAAAATTTAGCAAAAGCAACATGTTATATTTTTTGCTGGCTTTAGCTGCTAATGAGCTCTACGGTTCTACAGTTTTAGCAAAATGATATGGAAATATTAATAGGAAAATGGTATAATTAACTTTTTAACATTGCGTGAGGAAAAATGGGTCTTATACTCCAATAGAAGATTAATTAATTTTAGAGAGATAAATTAAAGACCATAAATATATTCTTATTTTAATGGATAGAAGGTTGGGTAACTTGGGCAAAACTAGTTGAATATGCATATGAAGTATGAGTTTGATTTGGATGATTTCCATTTGTAACCATAATGTCATCTTAACTAAAGTATCATATCTACAACTTTGTATGCATGACATGAAAGTTTGAGACTTGAGTAAAAAGGAACATCCTTTGCATATGATCATTTGAGAGTCAAAGAAAGGTTACAAGAAAATTTTAGTAAGTATTATCAGTATGCTCTTTGTTGTAATTTTGTTGTTTTGTTGAAAAAAATTATTTACATTAACCTTCCTTATTATGCATAAACACATATATCATATAAATAAGAAATATATTAGTATAGATTAAAAAAAGATACATTTTTTTGAATTTTTTTTTTGAATAAATGCATTTGAGTTTGGAATAAAAAGGGAAGGATTATGACTAGGTCAAATAAATAGAAATGAGTAACCCTTCCAATCTGGATGTCATAGAATAGAAACATTGCAGCAAGAGGAATCGCAATAAAAAAAATTTATGTGCCTTGAATTGGATCTATTGAATATTTTGAATAAAAAAAAACTTAACTCAATAAAAAAAATTATGTGCCCTAAATTTGATCTACTAGATCTTGTGAACAAAAAATAGATTTAACACATCTTATGCTAGAAACTAATGTGTGAATATGGAAAAGGAGAAGAGTAATTGAAAATAGTCTAGAATTTATTCAACTTTAGAGACAATGTTGGCTTATTAGTTGTCTTAGCTCCACTTAATGGTCTCCTACACTAGGTTTTACTTTGCTTTACATCTCTTTCCACCATATCTTAATTAGTGGTGGTTGTGTTTGAGTGGTATTCTTGGACTTATTACTAGTTTTGCAATCATTCTTTGTTTCTATTGATAGTTAGACCCTTCTTTACTTATGGAAGTATCTAGAAAAATGGGAAATAGAGAAATAAGATAATAACCTTTTATAAACATGGGTGATACTAATTATTGTTTATGGTTATATTTTATTTCTTTGAACATGGTGGGATTAAAGAGAGCCAATTACTTTTCTCATTAAGATCTTATAGTAATTTAGAGTAGTTTAGCACCAGTTCATTATTGCCCACTAGATCTAGGATTCCTCATTCCTAGTGTAGGCCTTGCTCCTATTAGTTATTTGTTGAGATCGCCCATTAAATTTCTTAATTAAGTGAATAATATTTTTAATCTTTGTTAATAATAAGAATGGAAAGAAACATGAGAATAATTTTTATTATATAGATTTTTTAGAAAACACTACTAGGGAAATTGGACAATCATTCCTAACATAAGTAGGCTAAATGCAAATTTCTAATAATTAAAATATTTAATTATTTACATATCTCACTCAGTTCCATGGAATTTTTAAGTTTTCAAAAAATTATTCCTCATATAGCTCCGTTTATTGAGATTTAAGATTTTCATGATAGAGTTATAAATTTCTCAATTACAAGTGCTCAAGTATTTTATAATTGGGTTCTGTTAACAATAATTTAAAGAGATATTTTATATTGTTGTTATGATGAATTTTAATTCTGGATGTAAGATTAAACCTCCTCTAGACATTCATGAAGAACGATCTCCATTTTATTGAGGAAAATTCAAATGAATATTAACACTATAATAGAAGCATTTTATATATTTCACTCTAGATTTTCATCCTTTATCAGGTATCTTTTGTAGCAAACTATTGTATCCTTTTTTGCATAGATTTCTTTAGCATTTTATGCTTCTCAAATGGGAAACAGTTCTGACATCATCCATGCTTTGTGATTTCATCTCCTTTCTATGAACTATGGATTTCTCTATTTAGTTTAAGTTACTTATGAATTGATTTATCTCTATTTAAAAAGTATATGAAATGTATTCTTGCCTATTTATCTCACAAAAGGATACATTTTCTCTTATAATACTATTTTATTAAAATAACTTTACCATATAATTGATCTAATTACTATTAGTGATGTATTCCATAGTTACAACATGAAATATCATTCCATGTAAACAAATAAATTGACATCTTAGCTCGCACTACGTAAAAGTTGTGTTTGACATCAATTTGTTGTTGGAAATATAAGAGGAGTAATTGAGAGGGGAGGGGTGAATTAGTTACCACAAAATTAATTCCAAATCCCTTAGATGTCAATACAATTCAAAACATAAACTCAGCTAAAGTTGTATTTTGTTGTAACTTGATAAACACACATGCACTCAATTAACACTAGCAAAATGTTGTAACTCAGCAAGCATTGAAATATCAACTATAACTCGATAATAACTCAATATTCAGATCTTAAGATGTTTAGTGTGGTTAACCTTAAGTAACTTAGTTCCATACACATGAAAGACATAGCATGAACACAAGTGACACCAAGATTTAATGTGGAAACCCAATTTGGGAAAAACCACCAATTGCAACTAGTTACTATTTTTCACTCTTCTGAAGTGAGTCCTATTAGGAGCCAACCCTATTAAAGGTCACAAAATAAAATGTTAGGTGTGACTCTACTATAGGATTTAATTACCACGTTAGGAGTGGCCTTAATAGAGGCCTTCAAGACACTTCAAGTATAAATACCACCTTGTTAGAGGATTTACAAATAGCTGTTAAGCTAACTCTGTTACGAGATTTTGTTCACTACTAAAATGGTTAGAGAGTAACAATAATATGACCTAATTTTTGATGCAACTGTCTTTTTGATTTTAGATCTCAATTTTGGCATGAATGCTCAATCCTTCTTGATCAAATAAATCTTTGCAGCCCAACAAGGATATTCTTATTATCCTTCCAATTTGCTTCCTTTAAGCATCTTCTTATCTTCACACTTGTTCACATTCAATCCCATAATCTTGACTTTATACTTATATCATATACATTATTAAGTTGGCTCAAATACAACTTTAAAAAATTAACAGTCATCTCCTCAGTCGACTAGAACCATCAAACAAATCCATTAAACTCAAAATGCCAAGACTAGAAAATCCTTTGTTAGCCAACCCTACTCGGTAAACACTAACCAAAATAAAATTTCCTTCATTAACCTAGTGAGCTTGGTTAGTAATAGTTTCATGCCAACATACTTTGTCTCCCAAGTGAACTTAGTAGACACTTTCTTCTATGAATTCTCTTTGGTAACCGAGTGAGTTTGGTTAACACTCGTTACCTTCCAACTTTCCTTTGTCTCCCGAGTGAACTTAGTAGACATTGTGTTTCAAACTTGGAAAATATTGGAATACTCAATAGACATAGGAAACTATCCTCATCACCTGACTGAGCTCACCAGATACTTACTGGTGAATGTGTGATGTTTTTTGTAACATCAAAGACAATATACAATTGATCAATTGCTTTTAACATTTATGTCATCCAAGATAATCTTTGTAATAGCTTCTATAGATACAAAACACTAGATAGTGAATCGATCAACTATAAATAATAACAATTTTCTTTTTCTTTTAAATCCATGTTAGCGGTGTGGATTTTTAATGCATTAAATAATCTGTGCCCCTACATTTGAGGAAATGACTAAGTGTCACTATAGATTAATTTTTGGGTTTAATGTGTTATTATTTGACTTGTTACTAGAGTTTCACTAATTATTTGTCACCATTTATAGTTCAACCCTTATTTACTATAGCAAGTATCTAGAAAAAAAGGGAAAGAGAGAAATAAGATAATAACCCTTTATAAACATGAGTGATACTAAATATTATTAGTTCTTGTTGTAGGCATACTAATGGATCCATTAAGTGATATAATTAATTTTAACCAATAGTATTTTAGAATTAATTCATCATTATAGTCTTTTCTAGATAGTCTTCTCTATATTTTGATATTATTTGATAATTTAAAAAATTTTAAATTGTTATTTATTTGAACTTCTATTGACTCTAACTTAAGAATGCGAGGACAAAAAAACTCTGAAAACAACATTAAAAAATTACTAAAAAAAATGAAATGATAACACTATACTTTAAGCATTAAATATGAATTATTAAATGTGTTTTCCTTTTCTCTAGATCATTCAGTACTTTTGGCAAAAATAAGTATATTTTCTTAGCTAGATCATTTTTTACTTTTCCTTTTACAAATTTTATGCTTTTCTTTTCTTTTATCACCGCTAATCTACATTCTGCAATTTCTATTCCTATTTTTTCTCTTGCATGTTATGATTTTTGCAAGTTATTTTTTGAGAGATACCAAGCTTGTTCTTTGAACCAGACACATAGATAATGAGCTCAGTGAATTTCTTAGAGGTGTAGAGGGTTTTTTATGTTTCTTCATTCTGGGCAGTTAATTCTAGAAAACTCTGAAGAGCATTGTATAGGAAATATATTGATATGCCCTTGGATGTTTAAGATATTGTTTTTTCTATTATATTGCTAATGGTTTTTCTTGGGTACATTGTTTGGGTGGTTGATCTTGGTAAAGTTTATCCAACATTATACTATTAGACACTAAGGATTTTTTGGAGTTTGTACACAGGCACTAATTTTTGGTATATCAATTAATATTTTTAACAACATATTTTTTAACTTTTAATAAGCTTGGTTTCTGCCCTTTCTAGTTCTGTATCGAGTGATTCCTCATTATGCTAGTGTAGTAGAGATTGTTTAGTTTTACATTTATCTTCAATACAAATATGACTCTTTTTCTTCTTGAGTGAATCTAAAGTTGCCTACGAAGTTAATTTTTTATGACATTTCTAGTTTTTGATAGCACATTCTTAATTCAATGGGTAAATCCAACCTATTTATAATGCAACAAACTATCTTAAATGCATCCTCACCACCATTCTTTGGTTGTTTATGTATTACTAAAGTACTAAAGGGAAAAGAGAGCATCCTAAAAATTCATCTGAGATTAGTTTGCACATCTTGTACACAATAGTTACTTGAACAACTTCTAATAAGAAAATACAAGTGCATACTAGTATGCCATAAAAATGGAAACATACATAGTTGATTTACCACAATTAAAACCTTAAATGAAAGTGATTGCAGCTTACCAATCTAAATAAATTTCAGCAGTATTATGACATACATATTATTATTCTATCATCATAGAACTAGAAAAATGAGACAGAATAAAGAACACAACTATACGTGGGGGAAACCTTTCCAGGTAAACAATCCCACCCTCCAAATCATCAAGCTAATGTATTATTTAGCAACATGTTACAATACATTCTCAGCCTTCACATAGAGATTTAAATCTTGCTCCATTCTAGAGGAAATCTGATAGCATAACCCTGTTCAAATAACTTCTCATCTCTCTCTCTATTCTCTACAAAAATGCTTTGTACTTATAGAGTTTTCATACAAGAGGAAACAATTTCTAAAGCTTCTACATTGAATGCATCTACAAATTATTTTGAATGTATCTACAATTTCTGAAGCTTCTACATTGAATGCAAGGGTTGTACATAAGGAAGTTTCTACAACAATGCTTTGTACTTTAGAGTTTTCATACAAGAGGAAACAATTTCTGAAGCTTCTACATTGAATGCATCTACAAATTATTTTGGAAACTTCCTTATGCACAACCCTTGCATAAAAGCAGAGCATAAGACAATAAATCGCCAAAAAATAGAATCTTTGTATTTTTCTACTCCAAGTCTTTTCTTGTGGAAGAATTCAGCTTCATTTAGCACCTTTCCAAGAAAGCATAAATAAAGCTATAAATCATGGTAAGGTTGAGTCACCTTATCCCAACAATATCCCACTTGATGAAGACATTACAAGATTCAAATTGATGAAACTATATCATCACAGCCATCCATGAAACAACATAAATCATAACATATGCTCGCGTGCTCCAACTAGACACCTATCCAAATAACACAAGCATAAGATCCATGTGATAACAAAGGCTACACAACCTGCCACCACTCCACTATGCTCATGAGCTACATAGAAGCATCAAAAACATTAACTTCTTAGCCCAACAAAACTATGAAGTCATCCTATAGAAAACAAGATAAAATATTAGCTAGAACAACAACCAAACTGATTGGTCCAATCCAATTGATAAACCCATGAGATTGAAAATAGCATCGATATTAAATGCTAATTCATCCAATCACCCATACCTCAAAGGTATCGAAAACTAGAAAACTCATGCTAGCAACATAACCAACCCATAAACTGCAACCTCAAGCTCTATCTTCAAACTAGTTGATGAAGATGAAACACATACAAGAACTCCCACTACATGGGTAATGTCAGATCTAAAAAATCAACAGCATATTGAGTCTACTAATAATAACACAAAGAAAGTGAAACCATGTAATACCAAGGACCATCCATAAAGATATGCAAATCCTATAGTAGAAACACTGCATGAAACATCTGTCTCATCTAGTCTCCACAACTCTCCCATGTTCTCCACATCCAACAAAGAAAAGAAATAAAGGAGCCACCATGTCATCACCAAAAAGAAATGAAGTACCAGTGATAAAAAATGACCATAAAAGAGTGACCACATAGCTCCAAAAAATCTCAGAAAACAATGTTATGTGAACCTAAACATCCAAGAAGATAACCAAGGCCAAAGAGTGAAAGTGAAAATCATAAGCATGTAGCATGTCCTTCTACAAACACTTCTAAATGTCAATTTTGCCAAGTATGATCTCCTTCACAACCCAAAGAGAAAAGCCACAACAACATCAAAAAATGTTCAACCTCAGGAGATCAAACATAACATGATATCATGAATCTACATGGATGTAAGCCTCTCAAAGAAGATAAAACAACCCCATTTCCTATTTTAGGAAATCATCCCACTACCATATCCTATTTTCACCATAAATGAAAGTACACCTCAAGGAGATAATAATGTTATCCATTTCCCACAATGAATCCTCCAGAACCATCTAACTATAGCTCAAGATCTACGAATATGAAAGAAAATATAAAGCACCTAAAACTAACATTGGGCAATATCTTTCAAGTGATAAATTTCTGAGTAGACCAAGAGTGGGGAATGAGAATGCTCCTCCAAGATATGCAAGTCACCTTGTGAATTATCCAAGAAAAATCTCCTCATAGGTCTATATTGAACTCATGTCCAACAAAGGTGTAGGCTCTTCGAAATTTCTGTTGAAATCTCATCAAGAGTATACATCTCAACAACATGTCTCTCATATCAAGAGTACTCTAGCCTTTCCTTAGTCTCCAAGTATCCACAAGCACCTATAATTAATCACTCCATGCAAAACTCCATTGCAACATAGCACTATCATGAAGTATCAAACAAATGATCAAACTACTCAATACCAAGAAACTAAAACAAGATCAATGTCAAAGCTCCGACCATGGAATCAAGAACATAAACATGACATTATGATCTAAACCATCTCCTCCAAAGAGATAACATTCCTCATCTAATCATATCAAATAATTGTATCATGTCACTACTCTAAACTGGTAATAAAGAGAGAACCATGAGATAAAAGCCACCATGATAACATATCAAATAAAAGCATAAACAACATCTCTACCAAGGACCCTTGAATCCTAAAGATATCAACATCTCCAATCAAATGAAGATACCATCTCCAACTAGTGCACCAACAAATGTGAAAGACCCTTCTGCAGCAACAAGATCTAAGGCATCCTCCAACATCTACAACACTAAAGAATATCATCCACCACCATAAAATGGAAACATATAGTTACTACCAAAGCTCCCACTGAAATGTGATACCAAGCTCTCCAAGCATATGACACAACATCCTCCAAATCTAAAAATCATCTAGGCTCACACATCACACTGGGTGAAATCAAGATCTCCACACTAAGGAAATTCACCATACTTAAGGACTCCATAACTAACTACCCAAGTACTCAAATATCATCCATCCTCTCATCTCAAAGAAACCACATAAATGCACAAGTGACCATAAACAAGGCCAGCTAAAAAGCCTGCACCAACACTAAATCAAATTTGGTGGATATAGATAGTCCACATCCAAGTTGTCCCACTGCAATTAGATGGGTGGCCTACCCACCTAATTGCATAACTTGTAGATCCAATCATTGCAACATGCAAACCCACTATCACATTAGTGACATATACAAATGAGATCAAAGAGAATAATCATGTAGACAACATGACTTAAACACTAGATCAAGCACAAATCAGATTTGCCAATTATGTCCACATCAAGCACCATAGTCCAGGAATCCAACAAAGCATCGCCACAGAAATGCTGAGTGACTAATCACATACCAACATCTCCATGCAGAGAAAGAAAAAAACCTCCTCTCACCATGCACAAAGAATGCATGCATTGAGAACTACAACTATCTCATCTAGTACCACTCTAAAGGAACAAGAGTCTAGAAAATAGCTCTTCAGTAAATCCACAAAATACCACAAGTTTTTTATTTCAGCATGCAAAACTTGAAAAAACATTGTGTTTAAGAACACCCATTCACATCCACACCCACTACTCATTTAGAAGACTCAAAGTCTGAAAACAAATACCAAACAACTAAACCAAGAATAATGGATTATCATAGATGAACATCACCATAAATTTTTAATAAGGAAAATCTATAAACCCCTTAGATCCAACGGACAAGAATCCAAGCCATGCATGTATAAACATCCAAGAGGAGAACATAGCATTGGAAGTCTAGACCACTTGTAGACCAATCCCACAACCACTACTAGTACATGCATCTGAGAGAGATAGGCTATCCAAAAGCATCCAGATCATCCAATGATCAACTCCATAGAGTCTATGCATTCCAGGTAACAAAATAGACACCTTCAAATGCCCATGCATCAAGAGTTATTCTATTGTCAACCAAGAGCTCTAGATCAATGCCATTTCAACATGACCAACTCTATTTTCTCTGTCTTCACTATCTTTTAAGAAATGTTTGTTGTCTCCTAAAAGAATAAATCAACTGCAAGACTTCCACTTATCAAATGATTAATTATCATTCAATTTCTTCAAAACAAACGTCTTCAAGCTTTTGAAGCTAATAAATCTTAATAGAGAAATACCTAGAACCATAAACTTTATGAATCTTCACATGCAAGAAACATGCAATTCACAAAACTAAGCTCTGATACCAATTGAAGGGAAAAGAAAGCATCCTGGAAATTCAACTGAGATTAGTATGCACATCCTATACATAATAGTTCCTTGAACAACTTCTAATAAAAATATACAAGTGCATACTACTATGCCATAAAAGCGGAAATAGACACAGTTGATTTCCCATGATTAAAACCTTAAAAGAAAGTGATTTCAATTTACTGATCTAAATGAATTTCAGTAGCATTATGACATATAGATTATTATTCTATCATCATAGAACTACAAGAGTGCGACATAATAAAGAACACATATATACGTGGGGGAAACCTTTCTAGGTAAAAAACCCCACCTTCCAAATTATCAAGCTAATGTATTATTCAGCAACAACTTACAATACATTTTTAGCCTTCACATTGAGATTTACATCTTACTCCATTCTAGAGAAAATCTAGCAGCATAATCCTGTGTAAATAACTTCTCATCTCTCTCTCTCTCTCTCTCTCTCTCTCTCTCTCTCTCTTCTCTACAACAATGCTTTGTACTTATAGAGTTTTCATACGAGAGGAAACAATTTCTAAAGCATCTACATTCAATGCATCTACAAATTATTTTAGAAACTTCTTTATTCACAACCCTTGCATAAAAACAAAACATAAGAGAATAAATCGCCAAAAAATAGATGTTTTCTATTTTTCTACTCCAAGTCTTTTCTTGTGGAAGAATTTAGCTTCATTTAGCAACTTTCCAAGAAAGTATAAATAAAGCAATAAATTGTGGTAAGGCTGAGTCACCTTATCCCAACAAGTACTATGTTGATTTTATTTAGTTTGAGAAGGGAAAATTGTAGAAGAATCCAAAATCTTTTGAGGACATGATATATATTTTCTTCCATTGAATCGATTTTCAAACATCTAATTGGTATCAATATAGCCATTAGGAATTGGATGGTATATAATGACCCCTGCATAAATTTTTCCACAAAGGAGCTTGAATAACCACTCTTGGGTTCTAATAAAATATATTAGGAAAAATGAAAGTACCAAATTTGCAAGCATGGGATATGAGATACACACGAAAATTAGAAGACCTCAGAAAAATTAAGTATAACTACCTCAAAAATCAGCTGAATTAGGAACTACTGCATTATTCATTTTCTTGTGTACCCCTACATTTATATCAGATATGACATTTTTTGTGGCATACTTCATCGGATTCCCTTTGACAAGCAACAGAGTTTTGTCAACATTGGACACTTTTAGACTACTTCAAGACTGTATTTATACTCTTCCAGATCTCTTTGCAAACATTGCACAAGCTAAAGTGTCATTCGTATCTTCAAGAGGATGCACTTGATTCAAATGGGAAATATCAAACATAACATCTTCTTTGAAGCAATTTTTATAATGATTAATATGAAAAGGATTGTTAAAGAATGCACTTTAAATTAAGCTTTAGAGCTCCTCCCCCATGGAGACCAAACATAGCTGGAGGAAAGAGGGACCAATTTGAGTGGTACAAAAAAAACTCAATTTCACAGCATTTCTCTCTCATTTTAAAATAAATAGATCAAGATAGTACACCATTGGAATCATGGGAAGAATTCATGTAGATGTGCCCATAAATCATTTTTAAACCAAGAAAGACAGAGCTCTGAAAAATACCTTATGTTGTAGACCGCCTTAATGCCATATAGAAGACTAAGAGACATAGTTTGAGTAGGTTAAAATCTATACAGCTTGAACTTACAATTGTAGAGTGAGTAAATTAGGAAATTTATCCTCACCTCCTTCTCGCTGACAGATAATAGTTGCGAACACCATAGCACTTTAAGCCACAATGTTATAAGGAAATTCTCTGTAATATTTGTCTTGTCCTTAAGACCTAGCCTTTTCAGTACATAGAACGTTTGTAGTGTTTACTGCGCTCGGCTCAGGAAATTGTGTATTATATTAATGATCAATAACGTTTAACATCTTTTTAAAATATTTTGTCTGCATTTTCGTGCTTGTAAGCTATGTGTCTAAAAGTGAAAGCACTGACAGGGCACGCGGATAGTCTTGCGAAATTCCTCAAAGAACTCGTGGTCTTTTGGACAAGTGTAAAAGCCACACTTAAATTTTTTGTATCGAAATATTTAAATTCGTGCATTTTTTTTTTTTTTAATAGTATTATTTAAAATATTTGATAAAATATGATATTTGTATTTGGTATAAATTGATAGATTTTAAGACCTTTTTGCAATAAAATCTTGAGTATATAATATGAGATTAAAATAAAATAATAACTAAAAATTCTTTCCTTACGTTAATTTTTAATACCGTCAAAACAATGTTTCCTTGCAATCCCAATTTATAGTTTCAATAGTTCTTAGTAAGAAGATTTTTTATTGCATCTAACCAAGTTCCACATTTCATTTTTCTATGAATCAATGTTCTCCTTGGTTTTTGCATCATCAAGATACACTTGATGTTTTTTTCTCGTTATCTATTGGATATCCATCTCTTTTAATTTTGATTTTTATCTTACATTTATTGGTAATTGCTTCAATCAGTCACAATGCTAACTTACTAGTATTTAACTTCATTCTCATTCTTATCAATTATTAACAACATTTTTTTTCACCTTAACTTAGATTTTTCCACTCCAATACAATTCTTTAATCATTAGGGAGGAATTATGACGCGTTGCATCTCTTGTTTATGGTATAGTTTCTTTATTTGAACATGGTGAGTAGTTAGCCATTGGCATTAGAGAAAGCCAATTAGTTTTTTTTATTTAGATCTCAAAGTAATTTAGGATAGAAGATAGAAAAAAATATTGCTCACTTGATCTAGGACACATCATGCCTAGTGTATGGTTCATTCCTATTAGTTATAAGTTGAGACTACCCATTATTATCCTTAAGGAAATATGCTTTGTAATCTTTGTTGACAACAAGAATGGAAACAATGAAGATAGTAATCTGACTATTTAGAAAATGCTACTAGGGAAACTGGGGCATCATTCCTCGCATAAGTAGGAAAATTTATGATAGATATAATATTTATTATTTACATATCTCAAGTTGGGTTTCATGTAAATTTAGAGTCTTCACAAATTTGTTCCTTGTGTAGCTCCATTTGTTGAGTTTTTTAATTTTCATAGTAGATTCATGAATTTCTCAATTGTAAGTGCTCTTCTTTTATATTTGGATTCTCTTAACATTTCTTTAAAGACATATATTTGTGAATGTTGTTATGAGGAATTCAATTCTAGTTATAAGCCTCACTCCCCTCTATTCTAATGAAGACAAGTATCTAATTGTATGAAGACATTTCTAGGATAATAAATATGAATTCTAGAATAGAAGGATTTTATTTTCCACTCTAACTAGATTTTCTTCTTTTCATTAGGTATCTTTTGTAGCAAACTATTGTCTCAATTTTTGCATAGATTTTTCATAACATTTTCTACTTCTTGAATGGTAAATAATATTGATATCATCCATGCTTTGTGATTGCATCTCCATTCTATGAACTATGTCTCCTCTTTGTAGTTTAAGTTTCATAAGAATGGATTTATCTCTATTAGAAATACAAAATGTATTCTTATGTATTTATCTGGAAAAAGGATATATTTTATTTCATAATCAAAATTATTAAAATATTTTTTTTTTCCATATAATTGATTTGATCACTTCAATGTGGATATCTTCTACAATGATAACATGGATGGATATTATATGTAAGTAAAAAATTTGACATTTGAATTAACATATTAGCTAGTTGTTTGCTTGTCCTAGTAATAGTTACATTTAACATTGATTTGTATCCTCCATGAACATCTTTTTAATGATTCCAAAGATACCAAACTAGAAGAGAACACTAGATGATGCATCAATTATAAATAATGACAATTTTCTTTATCATCGAATCCATATTTGCAATATGGGTTCTTAATGTATTAAATAGAGTATGTGCCCCTACCTTTGAGGAAATGGTGAAGAAATAAATAAGTTTAGTCTATTGATCTATAGATTGAACAATGTGTCAAAGATAACATCAAGTGGACAAATCACAAGTCATTGAGAAGGATTCCTCACTAGAAGGGGAGTGTTAGTAATTTTGTAGCTATTGTTGGATTCCTTCAACCTAACATAGACAACATAAATATTGTGATAATATAATTATATTAAAAATAATTGTATCAAATATTATTATATCATCTAATTATTATATTGATAATTATAATTTAATTATATTGATCAAATAAAATTATATTATATTTTTTTGATTGGCAAGAGGCCAAAGCCAAGATTAATTATTTTGTTGTAATTAATTGTTATTATTATTTATTAACCTCAATTAGCTACTTATTTTCTTGTGCTAATAGTAATTACATTTGACATTGATTTGTATCATCCATGAACATCTTTGTAAAGCTTCCAAGGATACCAAACTAGAAGAGAACACTAGATGATGCATCAAATATAAATAATGACAATTTTCTTTATCGTTTGAATCCATATCTCTAGCATGGGTTCTTAATGTATTAAATAGAGTATGTGCACCTATATTTGAGGAAATGATGAAGAAATGAATAAGTTTAGTCTATTGATCTATGGATTGAACAATGTGTTGAAAATAACATCAAGTGGACGAACCACAAGTCATCGAAAAGGATTCCTCACTAGAAGGAGAATGTTAGTATTTTTGTAGCTATCATCGGATTCCTTCAAATTGACATAGACAACATAAATATTGTGATAATATAATTATATTAAGAATAATCGTATTGTATATTATTATATCATCTAATTATTATATTGATAATTATAATTTAATTATATTGATCAAATAAATTATATTATTATTTTTTTATTGGCAAGAGGTTGAAGCCAAGATTAATTATTATGTGTTGTAATTAATTGTTATTATTTTTTATTAAGCTCAATTAGAGTTGAACCCAAAACCTCCTAGATAAGAGGCTCATAATTTACTCTTGTGTTGTAGGCTCTTGTCTATAAAATCATATTACATTAAAATATGATGTTCTATAGTGAAAAGGCACTAGAAATATGTACAAAGGTAGAAAAAACCATAAATGACAACAAATTAAATAATTCCCAATCAACTTAAGCTACAAAGGGTCATTGATTTATTCAAGGAGTCTTTAAATTTGAATAATTAGTATCAATTTTAAACAAGGAAAATAATAAATTATTTAATGATGCTGATTACTATTGGTTGTAAATCAATTTGGAGGCGAGAGATGCAATTTCAATTTGCATATCCATTTCAATTTTTTTATCAAGGAAAATAAAATAGAAAGGTTGTGATGATTTTCTAAGTCTTACTAGCTCAATATGTCAAAATTATCATTTAAATTTTACAATTATTTACAACTGGTGCTTTTCGTTGCATGTTAAGTAGATAAGGTGACATAAATTCCCTTTTTATTATTGGTTCTTGGTTGCATTTGAATTTTCTCATTCATTTTCGAGGCAATGTCTTTTCATTGGCCCATTTTTAATGCATCTTGTCAAGTGCTTATGCCTAATCTATTTGTTAGAAAGTAAAGCCAACCAATATAACTAAGAGATATTTTAGGGGCAGAGGGGGAGGGAGCGAGGGGGGTATCAATTATATTCCTTAATCAAATTTTATCAACTTCTACAAATTTGAAACATGCAATAAAAAATAAAAACTATAAGATAACAACCATGCAATGTGACACAAGATATGTTAAAAAGGGAAACCCTTGATCAAAGGGAAAACCCCAGTGGGAATGATTCTATCATGTCCCCTTTTCAAATAATTAAAAATAATAAACTTTGCTAAGGCAGGCAGGCTCCAAAAAGGTGAAGTTTTGGCAAAAGGGGCTAATCTTTGGAAACCAATGGACTAATAAATAAAAATTATTATTAAATTATATTTTATTAACCCCTCTTGGACATGAGTTAGGGTTATTCCCTCTTTTAAGGGGTTTGGAGGCATTTTGGGCTCATTCCAGAACTTGATTTTTGCTCATTTCTTTGTTGTTCTTCAGAAGTTGCCAAACCTGTGGAGAAGGAGACCCAAGAATGGGAGTTTGTAGGTTTTTAGGAAGGCTAAGGATGGGATTTTGAAGCCATTCCATGTGCATGCTCATATAGAGTTTGCCTTTGTGCTGAACAGTGCAGATTTGTGAGTTTTCGGGAGTGTTTTTTTTGTATGAGTTTGGTGTTTTCAGTTGAGTATTTCATATCAGTTTGGGTTGCTGCTGTATTTCAGACTTTAAGATATTAAAATAGAGCTGAATATATGTATTGAGATGTGATTAAACTTCTGAGATAGATTATTAGTGTTTTTGTGGTGTTTCCGAGCATTTTTGTGTTAATTTCGGGGGCTCGATGAGCATAGTTTTTGTCCTACATTTGTGAACTATTGTGTAAAGGCTATACAGATCTGAAAATGTCATTTTTTAGGCCATTATGCTGCTGAAATTTCTGTAAAAATTTCCATTTTTAGATTTATTAATAATTTGTGAAGTTGTGAAGTTTTTTGGCACTATTTCGAACATACCCGATTTGGGTTTTATTGAGAAATTGGTGGATCTTTGTAATATTGGTTGTTTGATTTTAAAAATCTGATTTGAGGCTTGAAATATCATACAAAATCAATAAAGGGACATTTCAGATTCCCACAAGATGATGTATTAATTTATTAAAGTTCATTATGAAAGGATATACCCTTGTTAGGAGACAAATAAATACAATCAGTGCATATGAGTCCCTGTTAGGAAAATTTGAATCTCTACTAGAAGATTATAACCATGTCAACAACTATGCCAACCTTGTTAGAAGTTAAAAGGAAGACAACAATAATTGAACTAAATTTTTTTCTTTCTAATTTTAAATTTAACACATTTAGAATGTTGAATATTCTTTTTGAACTTATAGTTGATGATGTGATATTTTTTAATCATATATGTCTAAATATTGCCTGATTAAAGATTTAATGGGCATCCCTACTTATCCTAGCTTTGTATATTTTAGGGGAGAAAGCATCAATTTAATAGTCCTATTTCTAAGTGATTACTCAATGCCTTACCCCATGTCCCCATGTGGTTGGTCAAGAGTAATTTCTCCTTAAGTGTCCCCATGCAATTTTTTAATTATAGGGAAAACATAATTTAGAACATTTCCCTATTTTTGTGGAACAACAGGTGCTTAAAGGTTTAAATAAGCTTTGAAAAAAGGGGGGGCTGAAAATAAGCAACTGCTACTTCTTTAAGAAAGCACATGTGTCTTCATCGAGTTTTTCAATCTCCTATTTATTTGCCTCCAACTTTGTCTTTAGATGCTTTTTATGAATATATGCAACTTTAAATAAAATTTAATAAGATGACTTAAACAAAAGAAACAAATGTTCTATCCATGGTGCCATTAACTCCACAATTTATGACTTAAAGCATTGGGCAATTGCTGCTAGCAGAAATAAGCTAAGCAGTAGCACGAGGACCTGCCCTTAGAGTGCCTTTATTGATCTAATATAGAGTTAGCACTGCAAATACCTATAGGCATTTTAAACAAAAATTATGTTGTGTATTTTCATCAAATTTAGAAAAATCTTAATAATGAACGAATGGTTTAAAGTCTTTTTGAAAACACAAAGCTTCTAACAACTATCTGTTTTTATGTCATTTCGTAAATGGGATTGTTTTTTTTGTAAAGGAGACATATTTTTTTCAAACAAATCCTTTATATAGATTTTTTTTTTTAAACTACCAATGTGAAAGTCGACAAGCACAATTTTAATAATTGTAAATATGATCAATTGCCTACTATTTACAAGCTTTAAGTGAGACATCATTATATTTTGTTGGGGGTGTATCAATTATATGTTTTAAACAACTTTATCAAATTTAACAAATTTAAAACATGTAATCAAAAGATATAAAAACCATAAGATAAAAACCATCCAATGTGATATAAGATATGTTAACTACAAAAACCTTGATAAGAGGGAAAACCCTAGTGGGAATAATTCCCACAAGATGATGTATTAATATAAAAGTTCCTTGTGAAAGGATGTGACCAAATAAATACAATTAGTACATAGGAGTCACTTTAGGAGAATTTGAATCCATGTTAGAAGATTCCAACCCTATTATGAGCTATGCCAACCCTATTAGGGGTTGAAAAGAAGATAAAAATATTTGAAATCAATTATTTTTTTCTAATTTTAAATTTAATACATTTACAATGTTGAATATTATTTTTAAATTTATAGTTGAAAATATGATATTTCTTATCATCTATGTCTAAATATTACTTGATTAAAAATCCAAGGGGCATACCTACTCATCCTAGCTTTGTATATTGTAGGGGAGAAAGTGTCAATTTAATAGTCCTCATTCTAAGTTATTACTCAATGCCTTACCCCATGTCACCATGTGGCTTCTTAAGAGTAATTTATGCTCAATTCTCCCTACACAATTTTTTAATTATATGGAAAGGATAATTTAGAATCTTTCCCTATTTTTGTCCAGCAACTGCTGCTTTAAAGTTGACAATAAGCTTTGAATAAAAGGAAGGCTAAAAATAAGTAGTTGCTCCTTATTTAAGAAAGCACACATGTCTTCACCAAGTTTTTCAATCTCCTATTTATTTGCCTCCAACTTTGCCAAGTTAGATAACTTTTATGAATATATGAAACCAAAAAAATAATTTTAAATAAAATTTAATAAGACTGCTTAAACATAAGCAACAAATGTTCTATGCATGGGGCCATCAGCTCCACAATTTATGCATTAAAACATTGAGCAGTTACTGCTAGCAGCGATAAGCTAAGCAACAACATGGGGAGCTACCTTTGTACTGCCTTTATTTATCCAATATAGAGTTATCACCACAAATACCTATAGGTATTTTAATGGAAATCATTTTGTGTATTTTGATTAGAAATCTTAATCATGAACAAATGGTTTATAGTCTTTTAGAAAACACAAAGCTTCTAAAAGTGTCTTTTTATATGTCATTTTGTAAATGGGACCAAATTTTTCCATAAATGGGACTAATTTTTTTCAAACAAATCCCCTATGCTATACTAAAATTTAGAATTTTTAAAATCTGCCAATGTCAAAGTCACCAAGCACAATTTTTGACAGCTGTAAATGTAAAATGTCCACTATTTCCAAGCTTGGAGTGAGACATCATAATATTTTGTCAACCTATTTCTACATAGGTAGCCTATCGGCTAATTAAGATATCTTTTAAATTATACGTAAGGATATTTGTATCAAATTTAACTTTTTTCTTTTTGATTTTAAAAGTAGGTCATTTTTTTCAAGTTGAGTAGAGAAGGGTTATAATGTGTTATACATCTAAATAAAACTATTAAAATAGAAATAAATAAAAAATTATATTTACCAACTTGCAAAAAACTAGAACAAGAATAAATAAAATAAGTGATAGAGTACACAAACAACTATCAAAGTACATTGAAAGAAGAAATGGTAGGTAGGTGTGTGTGAGAATCAAAGAATGAGGAGCTACAATTATTTTACATAAATAGGTCTTAAGAAGAAATATTTTAACTTTATTTCTTCTTTGATACCACACAAACTACTGCTTGTAGTAGAAATATAATTTCAAGACTATTACACTAATCATTTAACTATTTTATTGAAATTGAAACTATTAAGATGAATGGTGAATTCATCACAAAAGTTATTAAGCCATTTCAACAATCCAAAACATCTATTTGTTATAGTGGAAGAGACCAAATATTATTGGAATTCCAATTGTTGTTTACTCCTTGTTCACCCAACTCCTTAATAACTAAGTTTAAGAAAATCATAAATTAAAGTCCATTAATAAATTTCATTATGTACCAATAGTTGTTTTTTTTATTGATCAAAGCTAAATATTACAATGAAGAATTATGACAAAACCAATAAGAACTGTAAAGAAGGAAACAAAACTATTGGAAGCATGAATGTTGATGATATTCCTATGACTGAATATTGTAGATGATGATATGTTACATTAATGATTGAGTTTGTCATTGATGTCAACATAGCAGTTTTCTTTGGTATCTAACAAAAGAATAATAGAAAGATCAAGTTGGTATAGACAACTAGTTGAGTATTATAACTATCTAAGGTTATGGAAGATACTTCTAAGTATCTAGTATAAGCAGTTAATGTCGGAAGAAGAAATGATAAGTCTAGAAGAAGTTATGTGTAACGCCCTGCCAAGGGACCCAAAAGAATTAACCTAAAATTTTACTAAGTTTGCTAAACATTTTTTTTTTTAAAAGTAAGAAAGTATAACATACACATCAAACACATAGTAGCATAAGCAATAACATGTAATCATCAACAAACATACATAACAGGTCACATTCCTTAAGGATCGCAAGACGATGAGTCACATTTAAATTTAATTAATCCTAAGTCTAAAAACTACCATATCTACATAAAAGAATAATCAGAAAGTCCAATGTCCATATAATATACATTTGTTCTGAATGCCTCTTGGCAAATTAATTCAGAATGCTCAATCATCCACTGTACATATCACAGGGTATGAAAGGCTTAAAAGAATATACATATATAAAAATAGAAATACATCATCCTCAAATCCATGATACAAAGTACAATAAAATAAATGAAATCATTCACCATACATGATATATCCATACATCCATAATGATAAAATATCCATCATAAAATCTAACCATCCATCATAATAATCCATGAACAGAATGAAGGTAAATGCCAACCAAGAAAGCTCCAGCCACGGTGACCACGGACAGATCTCAATGGTAAGAGTAAAAAGCACTACCACCTGACCACGTGGAACCTGAATGGCCCACTCCCACTGCACTGAGGAGATAGTCTCAAGTCCCAAACAAGATATCAAAACACAAAACAAAAGTACTCTCTAACTCTGAGAAATCCTAAAAGTACACTAACTCAAAGGTTCCAACATAGATCGACATCTAGAACTAGAGGCAAACAAAGACACATAGGAAACCTACCATGCAAGTGGGAAAGTGTCATCACAAAAGTCACGTCAGAAGTTACCCAAGCAATCCCTTCGAAATCTCGGGTCCCCTGTGATCTTGCGACCACTAGTATCCTCTCGTACTGATGAGGCATACTATGGAATGCAAGGTCGCAACCAATTGTTCTCTCTACCCCATCCTAGTCTATACTAGCACTCAAGGTATGAGAGAGAGAGAACATACAGTTATCTTATTAGATTCATTTAAGTCAGTATTTAGGTGAGATGTTTTCACTTATTAAAATAACTTACAATGAGTTTCTCTAGGTAGCCTCTTAGGGCCCTGACCCCCATTGCAAGCCACTTCCCGACACTACACATAGATAACCTACCCTAGGCTTATGAAATCACAAATCAAGAATCATAATAAAATCACCTCATTCATATACAAGCAACTAAAAGCATCATAAATATAATCCACAATAATCACATCAGTTCTCCACGAGCAACTGATAAGCATCAAATAATAATCATAATGATCACAACAGTTCTCTATCAACAACTGAAGGCATCCATGATAAATCACAATATCCAATGGTTCTCCAACGAGCAACCAGAAAGTATCCCAATAATGAATCTTAGTACTGATCGAAGACTCCAAAATGGTCAAGTTAAAACATGTCACACAATGACATCATCAAGCACAAATCATACACTTCAGTCCTCTCAAAGCGACTAGAAGGTAACTCAAGCATAACTGATCGAGACTCAAAAATGGTTATCAAATATAACTGATCGAGACTCAAAAATGATTAAGTCAGGTATCTCATAAACATACACCTCAACTTCACACAAGGAAACTAGAAAGCAAATACAACTAGTAAATACATCCATTATAGAGCATATCAACACATCACCATGGTTGGGTTTAGGAAGATCGAGAACAAAACAACATAGCGTCACAATCGCATAACCCCCAAGCCTCTGGTAAACGTCCTAAACTAGTCAATGCTAAGACAAAGCCCAAAACCCTAAAGCATAGACAATACATGGAAATCATAATAGAATAACAGTTTGGTTTGTCTGAAAACATGATATTAAGCTAAATATAATATTTTAGTTTTCGTTTAACTTAATTCATTATAATTAAATTTAATTAAATTTTTTCAAATTAATTTTATTAATGAATATCAAACTAAGTGCTTATATAAATATCTCTACAATGACCAATTATTAATAATTAATAAAATTATCTACATTTAAAAAACATTAAATTTAATAACCTTATTAACAAACCCCTTTATTAACTTATATCCATAATAGTTAATAAATTTGATAAATTTTAATATTAATATTTTCTTTTAAAAAATATCAAATAATAATAATTAAGATTTTTATAAAATTGTTAATTAAATTATATTTAAACTAAACTAAAATTTTAAGTAACTTAAAATTTTATAAACTAAATTTAATTAATATTAAATATAATAACAAATGCATGTTTTAAAAAGCACTGCCTGCGATTTGAAATCATAGCAGGCCATAGTCTACAACTACCACAGAGACCTGTGGCCGTGGGCAGTAATCTGTACTGCCGCTGCCGCAGTACTCTGCAAACAGTGACAGCAGAGCCACTGACAGGTAGGTACAGGGGGGGTGTGGGGTTTCTCGCCCCTTCCCATTAATATATATTGTTTTTTTTAAATTTTCTTTTTAAAATATTTTATTTAAATAACTTTGTTATATATATTGATTTGTTTATATATATATATATATATATATATATATATATATATTATACAATTTTTTTAATAGTAAAATTTTATTGTTAATCAAATAAAATTTAGTTATTTAATACAAATTTATAAATATGTTAATCAACCATCTAAATTTTAATGTAGAATCTTCATTTTTTCAAAATTCAAACCCTTCCCAAATTAAATCTTAATTTCTTGAATCCAGAAAATGAGGGTTTCTGATAGCTCTATTATTCTTCACATATACATAAATTATTGACAAACAATTAATAATTCACAATATTGAAATATAAAAACTTTCATCACAGAGAATTTGGATTTTACAATCCACAGAAATGAAGAAGACATGAAAGGATAACTGCGAAATTAATCTACGATCAAAGCACAAGACCCTACCCGATCCTGATGCTAAAAACCCCAAAAAACTATGAGAGAATTCACTCTTCTTAAATAACTTTCCTTTGAAAAAATTTCCTAGAATTCTCCCTCTGATATTCACTTCCAAAATTCGTCTCCCAAAATTCCTGTCTCCAAAATTCACTGTCCCTCAAAAATGAACACCAAAGTTGTGATAAGGAGTTTTCTCCTCAAATCAGGGCACTAATTGTGCATTCACCCGAGAGGACTCCTTGCTCACAAGACTCCAACTCAAAATTAACTTTTATTCATCTTTGCTTTATCTTGCATTCATCCTTTTATGCACATTAAATTGAATTATTAAATAACTTTATTTAATTTTCCACTTGACTTCTATTTTTAATCTTTATTACTTTTAATCATGTATGCACTTTATAAAATTAAAATAACATTATTATTTCCACTTATTTTATCTTTTAATTAATTTCTTTTATTTTCAATTCATGCACGCATCATGTGATCTTGAAATTTTTTAATAATTAAATATCTTTTTACTTTAAATGTGTTTTAGAAACTTAATTGATAAAATATTTAATTAACTTAAATAACAATAATATTTAGCATTTATTTAAAAATGAACTCTAAATATATTATTATTAAATTAAATAAATATTATCACATTCTAAATTTATACTTAAACTTTTATCTCCAAATTCAATTCTTTTTATTTAATTAATTTCTCAATTAATTAAATGTCATTAAATATTAAAGTGTCATAATAATTCCCATTAAATTAAATCATTAATTTAATCTTTTTAATTAAACTTAATTAATAGAAAATACACTAAGGACTCATGAAACAACATACAAAAATCCATCATAGCAAAACACATACTAAATCAACAAAGGGTTATAATCATGAATTAACGTCATTCGATGCATTCGGAGGGTACTCAACTCAGATACTTGTCCTAATTATCAATTAGGAAAAATGGCTAAAGGGCTTAGGATTTGGACTTAAGATTTATCTCCCCTCTCTTACCATTGAGATAATGCGATAGGGTACGCTCATCCTGGCAATTCAAGGAAGTCGATACCTGGTACCTGCAACCTGCATAAAATCTACGCATGTATAGACACAATATTCTAAGCTAAACAGGCAATGGCAGGAAGTGGTGCATCGTGTAGATCCTGACTAGCAGGTTACTATGACTCCCTTCCTTAACCACATCAAAAATGTCATACATAAAGAAAACAAACACACACACCATACACATGTAGTATGGGGTAAGTATATATAAGAAAACACATATGATAATAAACCATCTAACTAATCATCATCAAAAATTGAAAACACCGAATAATCATTATACATGCATGAAATATAGAGTACCAAGTAATCTCATCACATAATCAACTAAATCTTAAACAATATTTGAAAATCTGAAAGTAATGCTACTAAACATCAAGTATAAAACTGGCCTAAAAGAGTTTGGCAATGAAAACTGAAATGTGACTTAGGGGCAGGCACTACATTATATAAGTCTTGGTGATGTTTGTTTTGAGATAGAGTTTACAGAGGCATGTTATGGTAAAATTGTTATATCTCTTAACATAATTGATATTACGTGAATCGAGGCTGAGGACATGAAGAAGACATGTTGGTGATAACATGGGTAAGCTCACTCGTCATAATATTGAGTGTACAGAAAGTTATTCAAGTTGCAAGGCAGAAAATTAATGGTATCGCTAAGTGTAATGTGTTCTTAATGTGGTCCTATAATAATTAATTGGGAAGGTCTAACAATTGACTCAAGGAATTATTTTATGGACTCGGTATAAAGGAAAGACATTTTACTTTGTCAAGTATGAGATGGAGAAGTAATTGTAAGCAGTAGAGAGAGTGAAATGTGAAGTTGAGCAGAGTAGTTTGGAAGTGAAGGAAACTTCATTGTTGAGGTTTTGCTGAGTGATCTAAGATTTGATATTTAGATCCATGGTTTGTGACCTAGTCTGCAAGGTCTGAATGTGATTGGTTTGGTTGACAGAACAAAGGAAAGAAATAGATAACAATAAATTACATGTTTGAGTAGTGAGCTCTTCTTGTAGTTGAAATTGCATGTTTGGGCAATGGGCTCTTCTTGTATACATTATACTACAACTCCTAACAAGGATTCAAAGTCTCCTAACAAGGATTCATTGTACTAAATATTGTAATAGACTCCTAATAGGGTCCATCCTCTAACAAAAAATATTTATATTAGTACATCATTTTGTGGGCATCATTCCCACTAGGGTTTTCCCTTTGATCAAGGGTTTCCCTAGTCAACATATCCAGTGTAATTCTCTATGTGCATTTTATTATGGTTTCCATTTATTGTGGTTGAATGGTTATGTTTTTTTAAAGAAGATACATATTTTAATTGTTGGATAATTGATTCACCCCCTCCCCCCTCTCAATTATCTTGGTGGACTATTGTTTCTAACAATTGGTATAAGAGCATCAAGTCCTTGAAGATAAAATTTAACAACTTTGGGAGATCCATGCAAACATGTTTAAGAAAGATAGTCCGACATTTGATGGAACAAATTATGACAGCTCGAAAGAAAAGATGAAGACACATTTGTTGTGTATGGGTCTGAGATATTGGATCTTCACAAAATCAGAGAAGACAATCATTGATGAAAAGGACATGGAAACTTGTACCAAGGTAGAAAGAGATCTTTTTATGTGTGACATGAGAGCTAGAGAAGCACTATTAACTACACTTCCTGAAATTGAGTACAATCATGTAAAATCACTTGCTACTTCACATTTGATTTGGAAATTTTTGGAAAATAGTTTTGAAGGAGATGAACATTTTTTAAAAATGAGACTACAAAGTTGGATTTGTGTGTTTCAAGATGCTAAAATGATGGAAAATGAATCTGTAAGAACATATATATAGGCAAGATATCATAAATTACTACAAGTATCAAAGCTCAAGGCTAAACCAAAGAAGATGATGAGGTTATATGAAAGATATTGAAAACCCTAACACCACCATTTAAGTCATCAGTTCAGATGATATAGTTGTTGATATCTTGTACCAAAGATTTTACAAAGGAGACATTGCTTGGAAGACTTGAAGCAATTGAGAATGAACTTAGACAGTCAGAAGAGTTGACCAGAATAGAAATAGCTTTTAGTGCCTTGAATATTCGACCTAGTCTATCAAGGAGCACAAGTGCTAGAGGAGATTTTGCTAGTAGTAGCAAATCTAAAGATGATAGAAAGATTGAAGGAGTAGCCCTTCTAGTAAGAAGATAAAAAAGGAGGTAAGAAAATCTTTAAATGTTGGACTTGTGATGAATATGGTCATTATGCATCTAAGTGTCCTAAAATAGAGAAAAAGTATAAGGGAAATTACAAAACTAGAAAGGATAAAGAGTGTTTGTATACAAATGAAGATAATGATTCTGATGAACAAGCATTAAATGCTAGTGATGATGAAATTGGATTTGTGGAAATTAAAGAAGAAAGTCCAGAAAAGATAGCTTTGGTATCATAGGTTGAAAAGAAATCTAATTGGATAATTGATAGTGGTTTTTCACATCACGTAACTAGTGACATGAACAAGTTTGTTGACTTCAAAAGTTAGGATGGAGGAATTGTCAAAGTTGGAAACAATGCAACATGCCAAGTTAAGGGTATTGGATCTATAACTCTTGATGGTAAGACTAACTTTGATGATGCATACATTGTTGATGGTTTAAAGCATAATCTTTTGAGTGTTGGACAACTAGTAGAAAAAGGTTATCAGTTATAGTTCATAGAAAATACATGCATGATCAAAGACAAAGATGGAAAGTTAATTGGAACAAGAACCAGATCTAGAGGTAATGCATTTCAATTGAAACCTACTAAAATGACATGCTTGCTTGCAAAGGTAGATGGCAGCTGGTTATGGCATAAGATATTTTTTCATATAAACTTTGATAGTATTGTGAAAACTAGTAGAATGTTTGTAGTTAGATCTTTTCTAATGATTCTAAAGTCTACTAACACAATCTGCAAGGAGTGTGTTTTGGCTAAACATAACAAAACTTCTTTTCCTAGCAAGAAGTTTACAACTACAACACAGTTGGAGATTGTACATATAAATCTCAATGGTCCTATAAAGACTAAAGGATTCTATGGTGAAATGTATTTTATGATTCTAGTTGATGATTTTTCTAGAATGATGTGGGTTGCATTTCTTAAAGAGAAATCTAAGGCATTTGATAAGTTTAAGATATACAAGAATAGGGTTGAGAATGAATATGGTGTAAAGATTAAATGTTTGAGATCAGATAGAGGTGGAGAATTTACTTCAAATGAGTTTAACATGTTTTGTGAAGAAAATGGAATAAAAGATAGCTATCAGCTCCAAGAACCTCAGAACAGAATGGTGTTGCAAAGAGAGGGAACAAGTTAGTTACAAAAGTTGCAAGAGTGATGTTAGCAGAGAATGATGTATCCAAAACATTTTAGAGATGAGCTATGAATACAACATTCTACATTATGAACATAGTGCAATTCAGAAAGGACACAAACAAAACTCCTTATGAACTATGGTTTGGTCATTCATCTATAGTTAAGTATTTTAAAAAATTTGGGAGCAAGTGTTATATCAAAAGAGATGATGATTTTGGTAATTTTGATGCTAGAAGTGATGAAGGTATGTTTCTTGGTTATTCATTGAAAAGAGAGGCTTATAGATGTTATAATTAGAGAACTAAGACTATTATGGAATGTGCAAATGTGAGAGTTGATGAGAAATTTAGAGTACAAGAGAGAATAGTTGATTACATTTCAAATGATGTTGTTACTAAGCCAAGGAATGATGAGATATTTCTTGAGACTAACAATGATTTGTATAATGAAGGAGAGCCAAGGCATGAACAAAGCTCAGAACCTTCAATAGAGCCAAGAGTTGAGATAACAACTCCTACCTTAGGAAAGAATATGATAAAGAATCACCCATCCAAGGAGATCATCAGAAGCAAAGACAAAGGTGTGATGATAAGAAGCAAAGTCAATGAAGAACTATCTTTGATATCTCAAGTTGAGCCAAAAAATGCAAATGAAAAATGTAAATATGATTATTGGAAACAAGCTATGAAGGAGGATTTGGATCATATAGTAAAGAATGAGACATGGGAATTGGTTCCTAGACCAACATACAAGAATGTGATAGGAACTAAATGGGTATTCAAGAACAAGATGAATGAGCAAGGAGAAGTTGTAAGAAACAAAGTAAGATTGGTATGTAAAGGTTACTCATAGCAAGGAAGGATAGATTATTAGGAGACTTATGCTCCAGTGGCTAGAATAAAAGTAGTAAGATTATTCTTAGCCTATGCGCCACAGAAGAAATTCAAAGTATATCAAATGGATGTCAAGTTAGCATTTTTGAATGGAGAACTTGAAGAAGAAGTGCACATTGAGTAGCCTGAAGGATGTCCTTTGATAGATGACAAGGACATAGCCTGCAAACTAAGGAAAACATTGTATGGATTGAAGAAAACACCAAGAACTTGGTATGCAAGGTTCGACGAGCATTTGACAAATCTTGGATATAGCAAAGGTATGGCATATAGTAATCTGTATTGGAAAGAAATTGATGATGGTTTGATAATTTTAGTAATACTTGTTGATGATATCATATTTAGAGGAAATGATGAAGAAAGTGAAAAGTTTGCTGAAAAGATGAAGAAAGAATGTGAGATGAGTATGATAGGAGAGATGAAATATTTCCTAAGATTGCAGATTGTACTGAATAAAGAAGGAATCTTTATTTCTCAGACTAAGTACTTTAAGGATTTACTAAGGTTTGGTTTGGAAGCATGTAAACCCATTGGAACACCTATGGCAACTAGACACAAGTTACCTACAAAGGATTCAAGACACCTACTATTGATCAAAAAAAGTATAGATCTATGATAAAAGGATTGCAATATCTGACTCACACAAGACCAAATATAGAAAATGCAGATGGAATTGTTGTAAGATTCTGGGTTGATCCTAGAGAAGCACATTATGCAGCATTGAAAATGATATTTAGGTATCTAAAAGTAACTTTAGAATTTGGATTGTGGTATGAAAAATCTAATGATTTCACTCTAAGTGCTTATACTAATGTAGATTGGGTAGGCAATATGGATGATTGAAAGAGCACCAGTGGTGGAGCCTTCTTTCTTGGAGAAAGATTGGTCTCCTAGTTAAGCGAGAAGTGAGATTGTACATCTCAAAGTATAGTAGAAGCAGAATATGTTGCAGTAGCAAACAATTGCAATCAATTTATTTGGATGAATGCTAATAATATTGATATGGGGGAGTATTGTAGATATGTTACTATGATGATATTTCACATTCATGACTGAGTTTTTCATTGATGTCAACATATCAATTTTCTGTGGTATTTGACAGAAGAACAATAGAAAGATCAAGTTGGTACAGATAGCTAGCTGAGTATTATAACTATCCAAGGTTATGGGAGATACTTCTAAGTATCTAGTATATGTAGTTAATGTTAGAAGAAGAAATGATAAGTCTAGAAGAAGTTATAAAATTTTTGGTGATATTTTTTTTGAGATAGAGTAATAGAGGCATGTTTTGGTAAACATGTTATATCTCTTACCAGAGTTTTTATTTTGAGAATCAAGGTTGAGGATATTAAGAAGACATGTTGGTGATGATGTGGCTAAGTTTTCTAATCATGATATTATGTGTATGGAAAGATATTCAAGTTGCAAGGTGGAAGATTAATGTTATTGCTAAGTGTAATGTGTTCTTAATGTGGTCCTATAATAATTAATTGGGAAGGTCTAACAACCGACTCCAGGAGTTAGTTTATCGACTTGATATAAAGGAAAGAAATTTTCCTTTGTCAAGTATGAGATGGAGAAGTAATTGTAAGCAATAGAGAGAGTAGAATGTGAAGTTGAGCAGAGCAGTGTGGAAGTGAAGGAAACTTCATTGTCAAGGTTTTGTTGAGTGATCCAAGGTTCGTGACCTTGTCTACAAAGTTTGAATGTGATTGGTTCAGTTGATAGAACAAAGGAAAGAAGGAGATAATAGTAAATTACATGTTTGAGCAGTGAGCTCTTCTTGTAGTTGAAATTGCATGTTTGGGCAGTGGGCTCTTCTTGCATACATTATACTACAACTCCTAACAGGGTTGGAATCTCCTAACAGGGATTCAAAGTCTCTTAAGAGGGACTGATTATACTAAATGCTGGAATAGACCCCTAACATGGTCCATCCTCTAAAAAGAAATCTTTATATTAGTACATCATCTTGTGGGCATCATACGCATCGGGGTTTTCGCTCTAATCAAGGGTTTCCCTAGTCAACATATCTGGTGTAATTGTCTATGTGCATTTTATTATGGTTGTTGTTTACTATGGTTGAATGGTTAAGTTTGTTTAAAGTAGATAAATATTTTATTTGTTGGATAACTTATTCACCACCCCGCCCCCCCTCCTCTCAAATCCCCCCCTCTTAGTTATCTTGGTGGTCTATTCTTTCTAACAGAAACATCATTACAACATAAGATTCAAATGTGAAATCAAAGCCAATCGGTTGACATGTACAATTATGATTTCAAAAAGATCAACTATACACAAAAACACTACAACATCAACATAATGGTTCTCTTGTACTCGCAATACTTGGAATTTGTAGAATATAACTAGAGGAGTTGTGCAACTTTATCATTATCCAAAATTATTAAATAAAACAATCAAAATTTATTGATATTTATAGTGTTCATTTGTGCATAAATATTGACAATCTTTGAGAGTAGTCATGTTTGAGGCATTCTTAGGTAAGTATCATACTACACTTTGAAATGACTACAATTTAATCCTTGTCTACCTCCCCATCTCAAGATTTGTGTTGTTACTAATAATAATTAGAACAATAGGGGAGACAACCTAGTAGTCATCCAGGTTAACTTCGTGCGCTTAGAACTCCTAATCTGTAAATTGGAATTTGTCATTTTTCTCAGTGAACATGGAGATAGGTGAGTAAAGAGCTTAAAGCTAACCTTTTATATTTTCTACATTTATGAAGCTCTCTGTAGAACTTGTAGAGTGCATGGTGGTCTAAAAGTGTCATTTTAAAATGTTTGCCCAAAACCTATTATGTTTACCCCAATAGCTACTCATCCCCAAAAATAGTAGTTTTTGCACAAATGGACCAATCAACGACCAAGAAAGCTGAAAGATGATCTACTATTAGTACGTGTGATCAACTATTAGTATGCGTACTATCATTTTTGGTTACGTTTTATGAGTAGTAATTAGGAAGTATAGGTAACAATAGAGGTGTTGTTCATTCAAACATGAGCAACAACTAGCTCATTTTCTAATTAAGGTAGTTAAGTTAGATATAAAAACCAAAAAAAATCATGAAATTCAATTATGCCATTCAAAATTTTTTGTGCAAAATTAACAATAAAATCTATTGCTTGCAATACAAATCTACCAAAATTGATGGAATGATGATTTTGTGGAGTACAAAGATTGATAAAGGAAAATGTACAAGCAAGGTATTTATGGTAAGAAAGATTGCAAGAATAATCTAAAGATACGATGATTGGTAGGTATTTGGTCGGTCTAGACTTGACCTATATTTATTCTAATAAATCAGCCAAAAAGGAACTGGAAGTCTATGTTGGGTGTATATGTGAAGCTCAACAGTCTTCCATTTATTATTCATAATTCATTATTGTTTGTTTCCCTCCAATTGTCTGTCTCTTCATTTCTCTTGAGACTCTATATATATGTATTAGAGGTTCATTATTCCAGATTGTATTTGAAGAGCTGAAGCTATACCTATGATGTAAAGTTCAAACTTTAACATTAATAAGAGATCTGCCTTGCAATGTGGACGTAGCCACAATTTGTGGTGAACAAAGATAAAATCATGTGTTTGTGTTTTTCCTCTTTCTTGTTGTTCTGTTCTTTCTCAGTTTTCACTTTCAATGAACTTTACATTTGGTATCAGAGTTTGGCATAGACGTGGGAATTGATTTTAGTGTTTGAAAATCCAGAGTCGTGGAAGATTTGCGAGTGTACAAATTCTCAAGATAGAACTTCAGTTTGTGGAAAGTTCATATGCATTTTTTGCTAGTCAAGCAAGACTTGGCAATAGCAATTGATGGAAAAGAAAAGAAATTGGCTGCAATGAAGGATGAATACTAGGATAAAACTAATGAGAAGGCAAAGGAGACAATCTTTCTCTCTTTATCACAAAATTTTTTATTCAATGTACACAATAAATCTATGACCAGGGAAGATAACATTTAAAGTATGTACCAAACGACCTTAGCTGTAAATAAAATATTCATTATGAAGAAGCTCTACAAGCTAAAAATGAAGGATGGGACTACGATGCCAAATCATATAAACTATTTGAGCACTTTATTATGTCAAGCAACCTCAGTTGGCATGACAAAAGATGATGAATCTAAAGCTATCATCCTTATGTGTTCCTTACTTGACAGTTGGGATCTCGTTGTTACAACAGTTAGTATTTCTAACTCCTCAAAGAACAAGCTGGTCTATGATGAAGTAATGGCCACTCTACTTAGTGAGGATATTCAGAGAAGCAACAAGAAATCCTCTTCTGGTGAAGCCTTGACAGTAGTCAACATCGAAACTAGAGGAAGAAGCCAAAATAGGAGAAGAAACAATCATCATAGAAGATCAAAATCAGCTAGGCGCTCAAAGTCAAGGGAAATGAAAGGAGGAGATTGCTAGTTTTGTGGCAAAAGTGGTCAGATGAAAAAGGATTGTAGAGGTTATAAAAGAGCACAAGAACGAGTGCAAGAAAGTCAAGCCAACACTATTTATGAAAAAGATGATAGTGTACTGATTTTATCTACAACTAAGACTACTTCAGCCTCATGGGTTTTAGATTTTGGTGCATCATTTCATACCTCTTCATGTATAGAATACTTCTTAGATTATCAAGAAGGTAAGTTTGGTGAAGTATATTTAGGTGATAATAAAGCATGTGAAATAGTAGGAAAAGGAGATATTTTATTATCTTTGAAATGTGGTGTTAAATGGCTATTAAAAGATGTGTGTCATGTTCTAAAACTAAAGAGAAATTTAATTTCCATAAGGCAGCTATATCTACAAGGTTTTGTCACTTCTCTAATCGATTCATGGAAAGTTACAAAATGATCCATGTTAGTTGCAAAAGGAGACAAGATTGGGAGTTTATAGTAGAAAATATTGGTGAAGTGGGAGCTGCCATGATAGTTGAAGATAACAATTCAGAATTGTGGCATCAAAGGCTCGGTCACATGAGTAAAAAGGGTCTTGTTATGCATAAAAGAGAGCAATTACTAATGCTAAAATCATTTGACTTACAATTTTGTGAACATTGTCTCTATGGAAACAGAAGAGGGTCAACTTCTTAAGGACTAGACATAAAAAGAAAGGCACTCCTTTCACACTTGTCTATTCCAATGTGTTCGGACCCACCAAGGAATGCTCTATTGGAGGAGAAAGATTCTTCCTCACTTTCCATGATGATTGCATAAGAAAGGTATGGATTTACATATTGCATAAGAAATCTGATGTTTTCAACAAGTTTAAAAATTTTAAGGCTTTAGTTGAGAATCAGATTGACCACAAAATAAAGTGCTTGCAAACAAATAATGACAGAGAGTTTTTCTCATTGGAGTTTGATTCATTTTGTGTAGATAATGGAATCCATATAATTAAGATTGTTCCATTCACCCTGCAAGAAAATGGAGCAGTGGAGAGGATGAATAGAACAATCCTTAAGAAAGCTTATTGTATGCTTTCTAATGTCGATTTATGTAATGCCCCACCATGTGACCTAGAAGAAGTTAACCTAAATTTTTACTAAGTTTGTCAAACATTTTTTTTAAAGATAAAGATACAACAACATTTATACAATAGTGGAAGTAATTAACATACACTCATACATCAACAACACACAAACAAGCTACAACTCTTAAGGGTCCCATGACGATGAATCACATTTAATTTTAACTAACACTAAATTCACAATATAGCACATCCATATTAAAGAATAACTACAAGTACATATCCATTTAATAATGTACAATTATATAAGATGCCACTTCACAATAAACAAAATGCACAATCATCCATTGTATAAATCATAGGGTATGAAAGGCTGAAATAATATACATCATGAAATAGATAACATCGTCTCGTAAGATCTATGAAATCAAACACATC
This sequence comes from Cupressus sempervirens, assembly GCA_028749045.1. NCBI lineage: Eukaryota > Viridiplantae > Streptophyta > Pinopsida > Cupressales > Cupressaceae > Cupressus > Cupressus sempervirens. The sequence continues at coordinate 109,170,610 of CM053793.1, read as the reverse complement.
TAGCACCGGTATCCGACAGTTGGATCTCAATGGTATAAGGAAAAAACACTACCACCTGACCTCGTCGAACCCAAAAAGGCCCACTCCCACCGTGCTAAGGAGATAAACTCAAGTTTCAAATAGGATAACAAACTCACAAGTCAAAACCAACATCTAGGTTCAAGGAATCACCTAGAAGCAAACTATCTCAAAGGGTACCAAGACACAAGTATCAACTAAACCTAGAGGCAACACAGACATGTAGGAAATCTATTATGCATGTGGGCAAGTGTCACTGCATGAGCCTTACCCTAGCAGTCTTTCTGGACTCTGGCCCCCTAGTGTCTTTAGGCAACATCAGTATCCTTTTGTACAAACAAGGTATATTAACGAGTCAACTCTAAGGTTACCCTGGCAATCTCTCAGGACTCCAACCCACTAGTGACTTTATGTAGTACCAATATCTTGTTAATTCATTTTAAACTCATTTAATGAAATGTTATCACTTATTAAAATAACCTACAATGGGTTACCCAGGCAACCTCTTTAGGGCTCCGGCCTCCATTGCAAGCCACTTCCCAATATGACATACAGATAACCTACCCTAAGCTCAACAAAAAAAAAAGATCTCAAATGACTATAAACCACACATCAGTTCTTAAACAAGAAAAGTTGGAAAGCATTGAAACATCACTAATTAAAATCATAGATTTCACCAATATGATCATCCTAGTAGGATTGATCCAAAATCAAGTACACATAAATCAAATCCATGTCATTACATCACATCACAAAAAATAATTCATATAAACACCTCAGTTCTATACAAGCAATTGAAAAGAAATCCAAATACAACTGATCGAAGACTCAAAGGTTATATTAGATAGGTCACACCATTCACCTTAGTTTCACACAAGAACACTGAAAAGCAATAACAATCAATAGATCAAAACACCCCATAGAGCATACAAGACACATTATCATGGATGAGTATAAAAGATCATGATCAAAACATCATCTTGACATCACAAAATAGAACTCTCAAGCCTTTGGTAACTATCTTGATTTGGTCAAGCTAAGTCAACTTGACACCCAATAGTAAAATCACATGTCATAAAAAGAGTACATACAAAAGTAACTTTCATAAAATATTAGGTTTAGAAAACACACCAGTTCCATTTTCACTTATAGGTTTTCAAGTTTTCATTTTCATTTCCAACATCAAGATTCAACAACAAACAGTGTTTCAGTTTTCTTTTCCAAGTATGATTGTTTATAGAGTTTTCAATTTCAATCAGGGTTCATGTTTCCATTCCTCTAGTTGTCAGATTTACTATGGTTTTTCGATTCCACTAGGATCCTAGAGGTTTCAACAACTCATATAAAGTCATGTAAACATTGTTCATAGTTCAATTCTTTATCAAAACATACGAGTTTAGTGAAAATACACATCACAGTTTTCATCTTTTTAAAGTATGTTAATTGCTAAGATTTTCAAATAAGAAAATTTTCTTAGCAATACAAATCATTTTCATATAAAATTGAATCATGAAGCACAACCCAAGTTTACTAAAGATAACCATTAACTCTCCCAAATAATTAAATTGAAAATTTTAGAAATACTTATTAAAATTAATAATAATAATTATCAATTATTACCATAATACTTTTAAATTAATTAAACTTTGGAAAAAAATTCCCAAAAATAAAACCTTCTAAAAATAGAAACCTACTAAAAATAAAAACTTTCCAAAAATAGAAACTTTCTAAAAATAGATTTTTTTTCCAAAATAAAAACTTACTAAAAATAGAAACTTTCCAAAAAAATAGAAACTTGCTAAAAATAGAAACTTTTCTGAAATAGAAACCTGTTAAAAATAAAAACTTTTCTGAAATAGAAACCTTCTAAAAATAGAGACTTTCCCGAAATGGAAACATACTAAAAATAGAATTTTTTTTAAAAATGGAAACTTACTAAAAATGAAAACTTACTAAAAATGGAAACTTACTAAAAACAGAAACTTTCCAAACTAGATCTGATAGAGGAATGAAATTTAAACAATTAAATTTAGTAATTTAAAACTAGTTTTCTTTTCAGAACCCCTATCTCGAATTTAATCAAATCCATTACAAATCACCCAATTTAAATCAAACAATGGTTTTCAAAATTTAAATCACAAACAACTTCAATAATGGAAACTGATTTATCAAATAATGGTTTCAGATTCTAAACTCATATACAAATAATCAAATGAAGAACAATTAAAATATACAATAAGGGTTTCAATCAAATTACTTTGTTCAAAGACGTATTAAGGACAAGGCAGAAAAGATTTCAACACAAGGGTTTTCAATCACATTTTAAAACTCTGATTTTTTTTTTTAATCTAGACAAGAAGAAGACATGAATTTGAAGGATGAAAAACCACTGTACAAATAACCACAAGATCCTACTTGGATCTAATGCTAAAACGAGAATCACACGAAGTATGCAAAACAATCCCCTTTCTTTGAAAACTTCCTTCTTCCAAATTCCTCCTCCAAAACCTGTGTAATTGCAAAATGAGCTCTAGATCTCTTATAAAGAGTTCTCCCTTAATTTGGGGCTCTGATTGTGCAATCATGCGAGGAAACTCGTCGATCAATTATTGTTTATTACTTGTTATCTTTTACCTTTTCATGCACAACTCTTAGCAATTTTAAAATATCTTTACTAAATTAATTTTCTTTCTCCCTTTGATTAATTTATTATATTTTAATTTCATACATAAGCTTTATATAATTTAATTAAAATAAAATTTATTAAATAATTGCTTACTCTCTCTTATTAATTTTTGAAGCATTTTTAATATAATGTTTATTAAGTAATAATAATATTTGGCATTTATTTAAAAATGAACTCCTAAATATATTATTATTAAATTAAACAAATATTATCACACCCAAAATTAGACTATAACTTTATCTTTAAATGAATTCTTTTATTTAATAAATTCACGAGACATTTTAATAATATATATATTAATTCAACTAATAATATTTTTTAAAAATAAAAATCTTAAATAATAATAATTAAATTAAATAAATATAATTATGCCTAAATTAGAACCATAACTTTATTTTTAAGTTTCATTCTTTTATTTAAATAAATTCACGAGACGTTTTAATAATATATTTATTAATTCAACTAATAATATTATTTAGAGTTTATTGTTAAAATAAAACTCCTAAATAATTATCATTAAATTAAATAAATATAAATACGTCAAAAATAGAACTTTAATATAAACTTTTAAATTTAATTCTTTTATTTAATTAATTTCTCAATTAATTAAATATAATTAAATACTAAATTTTCTTTATAAATTTTCCATTAAATTAAATCATTAAATTATCTTTTAATTTGATTTAATTATAACAGAAATCACAACAAACTCACAAAACCAAATACGACAACTCAACTAAAGGCAAAGAACACAATCAAACTCCAGGGTCAAAATCATGAATTCATGTCACTTGACGAATTCATATGAGTAAACTAACTCAGATACAACTGCCCTACTTTCTAGGACAATTGGCTTTAGGGTTAATATTTGGACTCAAGAGTTATCTCCCCACTAATATCATTGATATTGCAATAGGGTACACTCATTTTGGCAATTCAGGGAAGTTGATACCCGATACCTACAATTTGGATAAAATCCATGAATGTACAAACACATATTCTAAACTAAACAGGCAATGACAGGAAGTGGTGCATCATTTAGATCCCGACTAGCAGGTGATTACGACTCCTTTCCTCAACAATATCAGAAATGTCAAACATAAAGAAAACATACACACACACCATTCTCATGCAAGTATGGGGTAAGTATCTATAGAAACTGCATATAAATCCTTCTTCTAATTAACATCATGAAATAATTGAAATCACTGTATGAACATACATCTATCATTAAAGTATACTCATGCATACATGGAATAACTAGTACTAAAGTAACTCAACACATATATAAACTGATTATGGAATTAATATTTTATCAAATTGGGTAACCAAGCACCGATAATCAGAAAACTGACCTAAAAGAATATAGCACTACAACATAAAAGTCAAGTAGGGGTAGGCATTATAGTTTAGGCAAGGATTTTTGGGTAGAGGCATGTAATACAACAATCTACTTAATCAACTGAGGTCCCTCTTCTCGGTTGGATTTTGGCATACCAGAGGAAGAGTGGTTGGGAAAGAAAATCTCTTATTCTCACATCCAAGTGTTTGGATGTGAAGCTTATGTACATGTTCCGAAGGAGAAAAGAAGGAAGCTTGACCCGAAATCACAAAAAGACATATTCGTGGGCTATGGTGAAGACCAGTTTGATTTCAGAATTTGGGATCCGATTGGGAAGAAAATTATTAGAAGTAGAGATGTCGTCTTCAATGAGAAGGTATTTCTGACTCCCAACATAGAAGAAAAATTTGTAAGTGAGTATATCCCTTTCTTTATTTTTTATAATAACTCTAATCCTGATAGAGATCAAAACAATGTTTCTTGAAGTATTTTATCTCCCAATTCAGTTCTAGCTCCTGCCCCTTTCTCCACTTCATCCACTAGCATGTAGAGTCATCCCAATACTACTAGTGAATAGAGTATTGATGAATCAAATAGTCAAAATAGAGATAATAATCCTCTGTTTGAGTACAAAGAAAATTGAAACCAAACTGACCAAGGCACTCTCCCTTCTAATATTTTTGGTCATAAACATTTTAAGGATGTGAACATGCCACTCATGGGTGAGTTGGACTCCACACAAGAACCTCACTCGTGGTATTCCCTACACTACACCAAGCATGGGCAAAGACTCCCTCATGGTGTACCATTCACCTCTGTAGCTGATCACACATGAGAAGTTCATGCAGACCATGTAGGGAATGCACAAACCAATCACTGATAGCATGTTCAAGAAGTTGAGCCAAGTCTGCTTACGATTAGAGACACATGACATAACCATTGCATAAGGATCTCCCATACTGACAGGGAGGAAATCGCTGACAGGGATGATTCATATGAACAACCACAGGTTCATTGTCACCTCTATCAACATGGTCCCTATGCAGATCTAATAACATTAGCCAATACACATTTTCAAAATAGCATGAGGATTGTTCTTGGCAGAGACAAGGATGAATGCCATAGTTTCAACTCCCTACATCGTGGTCTCTTTGATCAAGATCTTTATAACACTCAACCATAGGTTTCTCATTACCACATAACTCCAATGTGGCATGAATTGGGTGATATTGCTATCAAACCTGTAGGAGAATTGTATGACTTGCACATTGGATCAAGTCCACCCACGAGTCAACATGAAGCCAGGGCTCAATTTTCAAGTGAGAAAAGTAACTCACATAGCAATGATTCAAATATGGGAATTGTGCATACAAATATTAATCACTCTAATTCTAAGAAGAGTCATTACACATCTTCAAAGGGTAGTGACTTTGAACTCCAAACACAAAACTCCTAGGATAAAGAAAAGGGTAATTTTGATCATAATGATAATGCTTAGGGATGGAGGAAATCAACTAGATAGAGAAGGCTTCTAGCCAGATTCTCTGGTTATGAACTATTGTATTCTGAAGAAGTAGAGCCAAAATGTTTGCTTTTAGACCAAGTTGAACTAGTAAGCTTCAAAGAAGCTTGCAAAGCATCAAATTCTCACAAATGGGAGGCAGCAATGCATGAAGAGATGGATTTTCTATTACAAAATAAAACTTGGAATTTGGTTCCTTTGCCACCAAATTGGAAAGCACTCAAAAATTGATGAATTTATTGGTTGAAAGATGAAGGAAAAAATTAGAAGCATTACAAAGCCAGACTGTTTGTTAAAAGTTTTGATCAGCAAAAGGGCATGGATTTCAATGAAATCTTCTCACCTATGGTCAAGATGAATACAATCTAGTTTATTTTTGGTTTAGTTGTTGTTCATGATCTTGAACTTGAACAACTGGATGTAAAAATGACATTTCTCCATGGTGATCTGAATGAAGAAATCTACATGATGCAGCCTAAGAGATTCATTAATTGTGGTAAAGAAAATTTATATTGCAGATTGAGGAAAAACTTGTATGGTCTCAAGCAAGCTCCGAGGCAGTCGTACCTCAGGTTCGATTGATTCATGACTGAAAATAACTTCATTCAGTGTGAATTTGATCCATGTGTCTTCTACAAGAAGTTACCTGATGGTTCCTTTGTTCTTTTATTGCTCTATGTTGATGACATGCTTGTTACCAGTTCATCTATGAAGCTGATTTCATAAGTGAAAAAAAAGTTGTCACAAAGGTTTCCCATGAAGGACTTAGGGCATCGAAACAGATACTTGGCATAGACATTATTCGTGATAGACACAAGAGGGAAATAAAGCTTTCTCAAAAACACTATGTTCTCAAGGTATTAGAAAGATTTGACATGGTGGATGCCAAACCGATTAGCATTCTTCTTGCTGATCATTTCAGATTATCTTCAACCATGTGTCCCAAGACACAATAAAAATAAAACTACATTAAGAACATCCAATATTCTTCAACAGTGGGTAGTCTTATGTATGCAATGGTTTGCACTCATCTAGATATTGCCCAAGCAGTGGGGGTTGTCAGTAGTTTTATGAGTAATCTGAGTAAACAACATTGGGATGCCGTTAAGTGGATCTTAAGATATCTTAATGGCGCTCTTGATTTTGTATTGTGTTTTGGTGGCAAAGACACTTCACTTAGAGGTTATACTGATTTAGATATGGCTGGAAATTTAGATAATAGAAGATCTACTACTGGTTATGTATTTGCCTTTGCTAGAGCAACAATCAGTTGGGCATCAAAGTTGCAACAAGTGGTATCACTTTCTACGACTGAGGCTAAATACATTGTTCTCATTGAAGGGGCAAAAGAGTTGATTTGGTTGCAATGTCTATTTGGTGATTTTGATTGTCCTCAACAAGTATCAGCCTTGTATTGTGATAGTAAAAGTGCCATTGACTTAGCTAAAAATGCAGTTTTTTATAGCAGGATTAAGCATATTGAGGTACGTTATCATTTCATTCGAAGTGAGCTTGAGGAGGGCAAACTTTAGGTCTTGAAGATAAACACCAAGGAGAATCCAACTGATATACTCACAAAGGTTATTCCACGAAAGAAGTTTGAGTTCTACCGAGCTTTTTCTTGGTGTTGTAACAAAATAACAGTAGTGGAATTCAGGGGAGACTCATACATTACAGCAGTTGGACTTCAAGTGGGGGTTTGTTGGGTGTATATGTGAAGCCCAACAGTCTTCCATTTATTATTCACAATTTATTATTGTTTCCCTCCAATTGTTTGTCTCTTGATTTCTCTTGAGACTATATATATATATATATATATATATATATATTGGAGGTTCATTATTTCAGATTGTATTCGAAGAGCTGAAGCTACAACTGTGATGTAAAGTTCAGAGTTTAACATTAATAAGAGATCTTCCCTGCAGTGTGGACGTAGCCACAATTTGTGGTGAACTACAATAAAATTGTGTGTTTGTGTTTTTCCTCTTTCTTGCTGTTCTGTTCTTTCTCAGTTTGCACTTTCAGTGAACTTCACAGTTTGCACCATAGCATAAATAGGCCCGTTGCGTGTTGAATGCACCTTCATCGTTTTCAATGGGCGCTGTTTGTCCATTGGCTTAGTCAATGGAAAGTCTTCCACGCGGTAACGTAATATGGGTTCAAAATTGGCCGAGTTTCGCAAGGCTCCCCTGCACTCTCTAACAACCTCATTCTCTCCTCTGTTGTTTCATATGCTCTGCTTTCACAAGGCCTTGCAATGGCGTTGCCTATAGTTAAGTTCGCGACTAGCGTTGTGTTCTTACTCATCTTTTTTGCCAACAAATATATGTGTGCATGCAGCTGTCCTCTGCAGGAACGTGAAGCTCTTGCATCCTTCAACATCACTTTAACCTTCCCTGGCAATTTTAAATGGGCAAATGGAACAGACTGCTGCCAGTGGTTTGGCATAGAATGCGACCAGCACAAGTACCATGTTGTGGCAATAAGGTGGGCGCCCACTCCAGACGACTATGGCGCAAAAGGAGGAATCATGTCTGATAACCTCTGCAAATTTCCTTCTCTTACAAGAATAGAGATGTTTAGCGTGGGATTGATAGGTAATCTTCCTTCATGCTTGGGAAATCTCCAATATCTACAGGAACTAGAAATATATGGCAATAGGTTGGGTGGGGTAATACCCCTTAGCATTTGTATGCTCACAAATCTGACTTACCTTAGTCTGGAAGAGAATCAATTGGGCGGAAGCCTCCCATCCTGGCTGAACAATCTTTCATCTTTGAGTACCCTCGACCTTTCAAACAATCGATAAAGTGGTCGAATACCATTTACATGGGGTGATTTCCCTTTACTTTCTTTCTTGGGTGTTTCCTTCAACCAATTGAGTGGGACTCTTCCGTTTTCATTTGCAGGGCTGTCCTCCCTTACTTTCCTTTATGCTAATTACCCCTTAGCATTTGTATGCTCACAAATCTGACTTATCTTAGTCTGGAAGAGAATCAATTGGGCGGAAGCCTCCCATCCTGGCTGAACAATCTTTCATCTTTGAGTACCCTCGACCTTTCAAACAATCGATTAAGTGGTCGAATACCATTTACATGGGGCGATTTCCCTTTACTTTCTTTTTTGGGTGTTTCCTTCAACCAATTGAGTGGGACTCCTCCGTTTTCATTTGCAGGGCTGTCCTCCCTTACTTTCCTTTATGCTAATGGAAATAGATTTAATGGGAGTACCCTTTCTTGGGGTTTACCATCCTCTATTGAATACCTCTCCTTCTCGTTAAACCACAAGCCCACAACTTCAGAGAATTTTTTCCATAACCTTACCAAATTAAAAGATTTATCTCTATCCAATTGCACACTAAATATTAGTAAGTCTTGGATTCCCAACTTCCAGCTCTATGCATTAGAACTTGTGTCATGTGAGATGGACGGTCAAATCCAACCATGGATTTCAACTCAGTTCTACCTGGGTTCCCTGACATTAGCTAACAATGGTCTTGCTGGAGAAATTCCCTCTTGGCTATGGGCCATGGCTGCTTCCTTTGATAAACTAACTATCTCACAGAACAAATCTGCACGGGACCCTTTTTCCAAATGGTCCGATTTCTGGGATAGGAATCTTAGATGTGTCTAGCAATTCATGAAGTGGAAACATACCTTCCGAATGGCCAAGTTTAACAACCCTAACTGCAGGACCTCCTCTTCAGTTGATGCTCAACGATAATTTGTTTACTGGCAGCGTTCCTCCAAGCTTGTGCAATTCGTCTCTATGGTTACAATTACATCTTGAAAACAACAAGTTGGATGGGACGATTCCTTGGTGTTTGATTGAGGATGGATCGAGAATTTATGACTTAAATTTAGGAGGTAATAATCTGGAGGGAAGGATGCCTGAAGGGTTAATCTTTTCGTCTAGCATTGAGTACTTGGTGCTAAAAAATAATCAGCTCAGCGGAACCTTTGTTCCCTCATTTCCCAATTATACAGCTTTACAACTGCTTGATATTGGGCATAACAAATTCACAGGGCATCTTCCAAAGTCAATTGGTAATATCGCATCTCTTCAAGTGCTGGTGATGAATAACAATCAGTTCGGTGGCAACATTATTTCAGAAATTGGTGACCTAAAGCAGCTTCAGATCTTAGACCTTTCATCGAACAACTTGTCAGGTTCTATTCCACACAACATTGTACTTTTACAAGCAATGACTATAGCAACAGATGATGGCTATGTTTTGGAGAGTCATCTCCCATATGAAGGTGGTAATAGCCGGACATCTTCTCTAGGTGGACTGGGTATGGCCTCCAAAGGTATAGAACAGGACTACCCATATATTCTCTCCACTCACAAGCATAGATCTCTCCAACAATCAATTGATTGGAGGTGTTCCTCTCGACTTTTGAAATTTGAAGGGCTTGAGGTTTCTGAATCTGTCCATGAACAAACTAAGTGGAATAATTCCACAGAGTTTGGGGGATGTGAATCAACTTGAATCGTTGGACCTTTCTTTAAACAAGCTTTCAGGAAATATTCTTCAGAGCTTCAATCTCTGAACTATTTGGCATATTTAAATTTGTCAAACAACAATCTATCAGGAAGTATACCGCAAGGAGGACAGATGATCACGTTTAAAAATACATTATATTCTGGGAATCCAAATTTGCAAGGATGCCCACTTCCAAAGAACTGCAACTGGCCCAAACTTGCACCTCCTCGTACTTTAAGTGATGTTGAAAATAAACATGAAGAGGAGAGCGAGAAAATACCGTGGTATGAAATTGGACTAGGATGGTCATATGGAGCAGGATTTTTTAGTATAGTAGTGCTATTGCTGATAGTAAGAGACAGTTGGAGGAAAAAAAATTTCAAGGGAGTTGATATTTTGAAGTTTCTGTTTCCTTTCCTGCGAAATAGGAGATTATGAGTACCTCTTTCTTCATCAGAATTGATCAAAACTTATGCCTATTTTTTTTTGGGGGGGGGGGGGCGCATGAGGGTGTTAAGCTAATAATATTTTATGTAGTATAGTTTAAAATCGGGAAAAAAGAACAATGTCATGTGTGTGCTGGTATGATTATATCACAGTTTTAAAGAGGTGCTTATATTTCTCTAGTCTCATGCATTAAATTGATAATATTTGCTTGTTTAATTGTTAAAATATGCTTATCCACGACGATTTTGATTCACTTCTGTGCTCTCTTGATTGTTTTTCTCAATTTAGAGAGAATGACTATTATACAATGCAATATACTCAGAATAACTATTAATTGTAACCGTAAATTTGTAGAATAGCTGGTAATATCCAGGAACTGTAATACACAATGAATAGGAAGCACAACCTAATAAAAAATGAGATGGATGCACTCCAATCAGAAGGAGAAATGGATCACAACTCCAACGGAGATAACTAGTTAACAAGTTATAAAGTGATCTTATGTAGTGTCAAATCAAGAATCCTCTGTAAGAGTGTACATAATGAGTAATTGTCCATTATACGTTTCATTAATCTACATGATTTGGTTGTGGCCAATATGGGACCTTGTTTTATATGAAGATACTAGTCAATTGAAAAAAAGTCAGTGTTAAGGCACTAGTCCATTCAATACATAGAGATCCTGATAACCTGTGAGTGTATATAGGGCTAATCTACATATTATGTGAATCATTTCTAAAACTACACAGTACCACTAAAGAGAATCTCACGTACTTGCATACACACACATGATTTAGCCTTCCCACAAGAAATATCCTGGAAAGTATAATGAGTAATCATGATAGAACTTCCAAAACGAACAAATATCCTTACTTCTTCTTTTTTAAGAATGGTACTAACACACAGGAACAAATTGCCCACTTTCATCAAGTTCACGATGGATTTAATCATCAGTCAATCCATTTAGCTTCTTCGATTTTTCTGACATTTTGACCTCATATTTTGAAAAATCAACAAAGGGCCTTACCATTAACCAATTATAGGGCATCAATATTGTCTAAATACAACTAGTCTTCTGCTTCAGCAAAGGAATCTGAATCCATTCGACAACCAATTCCAGACAAATCTGAAAGTTCTTATGAATCTGAATCTATGTTACAATCTATCCTTGCAACACGACCAGTTTCAGTTCTACGGTAGTTGGAAAGATTCATATCCTCTCTTGCATGTTTAAACACATCCTCCTTGCAGTAAAAAGAAATACCTTGTGCATAACTCCCATTTCTTCTACGTGTTTTTTAACACCTCTCCGATTCTTTAAAAACAACATAATAACAAGAGCAGGGTAGCTCTTTAATGTCTGAGAAAGATATGGGCAGAAAAGGTAAGGTTGTAGTAACGGAGCAACAAGTCAAAAACCAGTCAATAAACAGGCGTGACTAGTTTTCTTCATTTTTGTATATGTAATGAAAGAGCGATAGCTCTGTATACCGTATTAGGCAATCGAGTTCGTATGATTTAAAATATATAAAATATAAATCAATTTAATCTATTCTCTTATCTTTCTAATGATAAAGCTATTTGTTTTGATTTCTTTTCTCCTCTCTCTTCTTCACATGGTATCAGCAGTGTATCAGCAGTGTCGATTTTTCTTAAGAAGTTATCACGGGTTAGTAAAGAGCTTTATAACTATCAATGTCATCTATGTCTAAAAAATTTAGGATTCTGGGCAATTACTGTGCTGAGATTATTAAGTTTTCAATAAGAGTCCGTAGAGATTGATGTTGGAATCATTTGTTGTTGTATCAAAAATTGAAACTGTCAATATCCGATACAAATGTCACGTTTAATCAGATCTATGGGAGGTGGTTATGTCATGTTACGAATTTCTAAGAAGGTGCTGACCACAACAACAATCTCACCCTCAGCACTCACTGAAGGGAGACTCAAACCCATGATCCAAGGCTTATGCCAATTGTTAGAATCATTTGCTGTTGCACCAAAAACTCATACTGTTATTGCCTTATACAAATGTCAGATTTAACTGATGAGAGACGGTTAAGCCATGTCATGAATCTCAAAAAATATACTGACCTCAGAATCAACAACCACCTTAAAGCAGTGGGTGGGAAAACATCATGATATCCCAGTGATAATATAGCGTTAAAACATAAATTTCCTTAAATGGGAGTTACAGCATTGTAATTTAAGCGTGAAGGTCCAAGCGCTAGTCTTTCTGCTCAACTTACGCACATGGGGTTAATAAATAAACCACCAAGTGAATTTGCAATTAAGGTTGGATAAACTCTAGGCTTTTATGTATTCAACTTATTCTGTATTTGAATCAAATGCTTTTACAAGTTCTGTGTCATTCGAATATCATACCGCTGAAATTTTTTAAAATGACTGCTTTAGGCAAGTTCGCTACAGTACTGAAAAGAGATCTAGAAACCATGGAGTCTAATCTCTTCTAGTTTGTAATTTACTCATCAGGGGAGGCAAGTTGGTCCTAAAAACAGACTGTTCAATGAATTAGAGAAAGAAGATAATTGTTGACTTCCCTATCTTATCCAACTACTCCAAAACAATCACTGAGTATAAAATATTACAAGTAAACCAACCCGCCAACACACATATATGGGCTGTAGAACATAATCAGCAATTTGAACTGTTTTATCTGAATTTTAAATGTAGCCATGAAAAGAGGAGCTCAATCTCTTCAGTAAGAGTCAGTGTAGCATTAAGCTGTTGAAATTTGCTGGTTAGGTAACTATATGCAATGTTGTAGGAAGGATTCAACATCTTGCATTCTTGGTTACTAATTGAGTTTTCGGGTCATATTTCTCGAGGAACCAAAGTTCTCTTCGATTGTTGCATGAAGAACAACTACTCTATACATTAGTTCCTTGATTCAAAAAGGTGATGTAGTCTGTATAGGCAATGATTATAAATGTCTACATGTGATTTTCGTGATGTTAAATGTTATATTTTGATCTGATATCTTTTAAGTTACAAATTGACATATAATGGAAAGAACAAGCTTCTCAAGTCATGGAACAATGGTATCCTTTTGAACTTTTTACCAATTGCCAAAAGGTGAGTTGAACGCCATAGAAAACAGAAGGCCCTTCTTTGAAATGATTCCATATATTATAATGTCTAAGAAATACACACGACAGAGTTTTTAGAATAAAAACCCCTTCATAATCTCCTATTGTAGAAGAAAGAAAACAAAAAGTTCAAAGTCACCTCAACCCCTTTATAAACCTTCGCTCTCCAACTCTTTATCACCAAAAACAATAACAGTAACCCAGCAAAAGCCACTCCATGTGTAAACCCCTGTCCAATCCCATACCATAGTTTGTGCTTTTCCTTCTCATTATTGTCATCAGCATCATCAGTAACAGAAGCAAGAGGAGGAAATTGTGACCAAGAACAGTTCTTCACAAGTGGACACCCCCATAAATTTGGATTTCCTAAATAAGATGACTGTCCAAATGTCACCATCTGTCATCCTTGTGGTATGCTTCCAGAGAGGTTGTTGTTGGACAAATTTAAAGATCCCAAATAGCATAGAGATTCAAGCTCCAAAGGGATATTTTCAGAAATTATGTTTGAAGAAAGGTCCAACAGTACTAGCTGACTTATTTCCCCCAAAGTAATTGGTATAGTCCCACTGAAATTGTTCTTGGACAGATTGAGAAACTGCAAACCTTTAAGCTTGCCAAAATCAGAAGGAAACTCTCCCTTCAAATGGTTGTTTGAGAGATCTATACCCTTGACATCCATATTAAATTTATCATATCTAAAAATGGGGACGGTTTCATTGAAAACACTGGCATCTTCTGACATTAAGGTCATTGCTTCTTATTGAAAATTAAAACTATCAAGTAACATGGTGATAGCAGATAACAAAATTATTTCATTAATCTGACTGCACACAGAAATCCAATTACATAGTTTCTATAAATAGAAGATTCCAGCTACAAAAGCAGTTGGGGAAAATTCTAGGCTTTTGACAAGTGGATGGCTGCATGAGCTGTAAGACTTAGTCCACAAGGAGATGTGGATTTTATAGAGTTGTATGACCTATTCTGGAGGACAGCATCCATATCCGTTTAACAAGAAAATCTGTAGCAATTATAATAGAAGCTGATGTGGATTTGACTGGCATGGGTTTTTGACTTTTCTAACACTTCTAAGTATAGGATGTTGTTCGGAATAAACCCTGATAACTGATTTGATGAAAGGTCCAGCATCTGAAGGTGTTTCAGTTGGCCGATTTCTGAAGGAATACTGCCTCTGAAATAATTATCCTTCACGATCAGCACTTGCAGGGCTGAAAGATTCCCAATTGTCTTTGGAATTGGACCTTCAAATGAGTTATACCCAATATCAAGTATTTGCATATATGTACTCGCTGTTATTGGAGGAAAAGGCCCACTTAGCTTATTGTTCTTAATTATGAAGGACTCCAGGGATAACTTACCAAACTCATTGGGTATGCCTCCCTCGAAACTATTATCCCCCAAATTTAGAACTGCAAGTGCCTCACAATTGGTCATGCCAGGAGGAATAATCCCATTCAAATTATTGTTTTCCAGATTTAATTCTTGTAGCCAAGACATATTGCAGAAGGTTGGATGAATATTGCCAATCAGTGAATTGTCATTGAGCATTAGTATTTCTAGAACGGTCGGCAAGAAAAGTGGCATATATCCACTCAGTGCATTTCGAGACAGATCCAACTCAGATATTTTCATTGAAATATTGTCAGGAAGGTGGCCTCGGAGATGATTTCCAGAGATCTAGGGATAACTTGTAAGAACTGATATTCCATAGCCAATAAGGAATTTCACCAGTAAGATTATTGTCAACCAATTCCAAGTTATAAAGTGAGTGTTGAGTTGATAGCCATAGTGGAATACCTCCATCAATCTTACATCTTGCTAGGGTTAAGTACTTTAGCTGGAAGGGCGGAATCCATTTTGTGCTGATATTTATAACACAACTAGATAGAGACAGGTATCCTAATTCGGTTTGGTTGTAAAAAGTATCTTCTGAAATCTCTAGATGATGGTTTAGTGAGAGGGTAAAGATTTCCAGCTTAGAGGATGACAATGTTGAGGAAGGAATACTTTCATTAAATGCATTGTTTTCTGCACTGAGGATATACAGAGATGAGAGCTGAGCAAATGAGGATGGAACAGTCCCACTTAATTGATTGGATGAAACGCTCAATTGCTCAAGTAAGGAAAGATTTCCCAAGGAACTGAAGATTGATGCTGAGATCTTCACTTCAAACTCCAGCTCCACTGCTCCATTTCCACCATTCTATAAATAATTTTTAGAATACTTCAGTTTAGGAGTAGTTTAAACAAGAAGCATGCTGTACATATGGCATGCATTAGATGATATTTTTGGATGCATTTTTGTCTAGTCTTAGTTACTTCTTCTCCCATCCTTAATCATAGGCATGGAATAATGCTAAAACTACTGTCAGAACTCCTGATCTATATTTTGATCTATGTGTTAGGGATTAGTTTTAACAATTTTTATTTGAATAAATGTATTGGCTGAATAGCAATTTGTAGTTGGAATAATATATCAATTTTTTTTCTCTGCAGTAAAACAGAGCCTTCCTTGTTTTGAATATTATCATTTTTTTTTATTGTGTTGCTGCTGTTGTTTGAATTTTACATTTGGTATCAGAGCTGAAGGTGTTTGGAAGACAGCAGCATGGCTCACAATTTGCAAATCCCAGAGTTTGATGGAGTTGATTACTAATATTGGTCAATCAACATGAAGACTTTTTTGATTGGGAAAGATTTTTGGGAGATCGTTGAATCTAGATATGAAAAGCCTGCAGATTGGAATACTCTCCAACCTAATGACAGGACATTGAAGAAAGAAGCTGAGAAGAAGAATGCAATGGCATTGTTTCACATTCAGATGGCTCTTGATAAGAGCTTGTTTCCTCGAATTGCTGATGCACAAACAGCCAAAGAGGCCTGGAAGACTCTAAAAGATGCTTACCATGGCAATGATCAGATCAAGGTTGTGAAGCTACAAACCTTGAAAAGAGAATATGAGAACTTGAAGATGAAGGAGACAGAGAGTGTGGGAGATTTCTGTGTGAGAGTGAAAGATGTGACTCATAAAATGGCCACTTCAGGTGAATCTATTGCTCAAGAGAAAATAATACAAAAGGTATTGAGATCTCTAACCCCAAGATGGAATATTGTAGTAATTGCCATAGAAGAAAGCAAAAATTTAGCTACCATGGAGTATGATGAATTGGTTGGATCTCTTATATCACATGAGGATAGAATAAGGGACACATCTATCAGTGTTAATGAGAAGGCTTTTGCTTCCCAATTGCAAATTTCAAAGAACGATGGTGCTAGCAGCAGTAGTAACAACAACAAAGGCTCGGGAAGGGGCCAAAATCAGAATTTTTCAAGAGGATCTAGAGGAAGAGGAGGTGCTCAAGGAGGCAGAGGTAGAGGCAGATTTGATAAAAGGAACATCCAATGCTATCATTGCAATAAGTATGGACATTTTGAGAGAGAGTGTAGACTGAAATCAGGTAACAATAGTGCAAATTATGCCCAACAAGATGAGGATCCTTCCTCGGGTAATTTATTTTTGTGTTATGGGAAAGGTGAAAGTACTGTGAATGATGTTTGGTATTTGGATTTTGGATGTTCTAACCATATGTCTGGCAACAGAGAAATATTTTCAAAGCTTGATGATAGTTACAGATCCAATATTACCCTTGGTAATAACAATACTGTGGATGTTGCGGCCAAAGGAGCCATGGATGTTCAGACAAAGGAAGGTATGAAAAGTGTTCAAGATATTTATTATACTCCCAAGTTAAAGCATAATTTATTGAGTGTTGGGCAGCTATGTGAGAAGAATTGTAGAGTGGTATTTGAGAACATGCACTGTACTATCTATGATAAGAATCAAAAAAATAAAGTGATTACAATTGTTCCTATGACACAGAATAGGATGTTTCCTTTGAAGTTTGGTCAAAATGATAATCAGCTTGTCAATATGGCTTATGAGGATAAAAGTTGGTTGTGGCATCTCAGGTATGGCCATTTAAATTTCAGTAGTTTGAAGAATCTAACATCAAATGCATTAGTTCTTGGATTGCCTAAGGTTGAAGAGCATAAACAGATTTGTGAAGGGTGTGCAAAAGGGAAACATTCAAGGGAATCATTTCCAAAAGGCAATGCATGGCGGACCCAATACCCACTTCAACTTATTCATTCAGATATTTGTGGTCCAATGCAAACACAAAGTTTGGGTAAGTCGTCATATTTCATTACTTTTATTGATGATTACTCACGCATGTGTTGGGTATATGTTTTGAAGACTAAAGATGAAGCCTTTGATACATTCAAGAAGTTTAAAGCTCGTGTAAAGAATGAGAAAGGGAACACAATAAGATGTTTGAGAACAGATCGAGGAGGAGAATTTTGCTCAAACAATTTTCAGAATTTTTGTGAGATGAATGGCATCAAACGACAACTCACAACTGCATACACACCCCAACAGAATGGAGTGGCTGAAAGGAAGAATCGTACAGTGGTAGAAATGGCAAGGAGCATGTTACAAACCAAAGGTTTGAACAATTCTTATTGGGCTGATTCAGTTGCTACAGCCATATATATTCTCAACAGGAGTCCTACAAGTGCCCTCCACAAGATGACTCCATATGAAGCATGGTATGAGAAAAAGCCTAATGTAAATCATTTTAAAGTTTTTGGTTGTTTGGCTTATGTTCACATCCCTAATCAGAATAGGCAAAAGCTAGATGCTAAAAGTGAATCATGTATTTTTGTGGGCTATAGTGAGGAAAGCAAAGCTTATAGATTATTCAATCCTATTACTAGTAAGATTGTTGTTTCAAGAGATGTGATTTTTGATGAAGGGGAAGTTTATGGTCATCAAAAACAACATGTTGGAAAGCCAAAATCAGTTTTGGATGATGATGATATTGCTGATAATGATAATGAGCAGCCAGCTAATGGTTCTATTTCAAGATCACCAAGCCCACTAAAAAACCCCTCACGAATACCAAGAGCAAGTCCATCCTCTAGTCCTCCAAGGAAGGTAAGAAGATTGAGTGATATTTATAAGAGGTGTCAAAATCAAGCACATGAAGAAGATCCAATAGGTGAGACAGTAAATTTTGCATTACTTGCTAAAGCTGATTTTGAGCCATCATGTTTTGAAGATGCATGTGCTAATGAGGTTTGGATGCAAGCAATGAATGAAGAGATGGATTCCATTGATAGGAATGAAACATGGGAGCTTGTAGATCTTCCACATAAGAAGAAGAAGATTGGCACAAAATGGGTCTATAATATCAAGTATAATAGTGATGGGAGTGTTGAAAGACACAAGGCAAGATTGGTTGCTAAAGGTTTCACTCAAAGGTATGGCATTGATTATGAAGAAACTTTTGCACCAGTAGCAAGACAAGAAACTATTAGGATGCTAATCTCTTTTGCAGCTCAAAAGAAATGGAGTATTCATCACATGGATGTGAAAAGTGCTTTCTTGAATGGGTACTTAGAAGAAGAGGTATATGTGGGACAGCCACAAGGTTTTGAGATTCAAGGCAAATAAGATTATGTTTACAAGTTGAAGAAGGCTTTGTATGGCCTCAAGCAAGCACCACGTGCATAGTATGCAAGAATTGATGGATATTTTCAGCAGAATGGCTTTCAAAGAAGTAAGAGTGAACCTACCCTTTACTATAAACAAGAAGGTAATGATATTCTCATTGTGAGTTTGTATGTTGATGATTTGTTATATATGGGTAGTAGTTCAAAGATGAAAGATGAATTTAAAGTTGCTATGATGAATGAGTTTGAGATGAAAGATTTAGGTCTCATGAAGTACTTTCTTGGCATGGAGGTTTATCAAGGTAAAGATGAAATTTTTATTTATCAAGAAAAGTATGCAAAAGATATGTTGGAAAAATTTGATATGGCTGATTGTAAACCTCTTTCCACTCCAATTGCTCATGGAGTTACATTATGTAGAGATGATGGTGCTAAAATTGTTGATGAGACATTATACAGAAGCATTGTGGGGAGTTTGATGTTTTTAACTCACACAAGGCCTGATATTGCTTATTCAGTTTCATTGGTTTCAAGGTATATGACAAATCCATCAGAGGAACATATGAAGGCAGCCAAGAGAATTTTGAGGTATGTGAAAAGCACGGTAGATTTTGGCATTCACTATTCTTCTAATAAGTTTGAGCTTGTTAGCTTTAGTGATTCAGATTGGGGAGGTTGTTTGGATGACTGAAAATCTACATCTGGTAATTGTTTTTCTTTGGGTTCTGGTTTAATTACATGGAGTTCAAAGAAGCAAAGTATGGTTGCTCTCTCTTCTACAGAAGCGGAATATGTTGCGGTCACTTCAGCTGGCACACAAGCTTTATGGCTTAGAAAGCTTCTTGAAGAAATTGGAGAGATACAGGTTCAGCCTACTGTGATTTTTTGTGACAACATAAGTGCCATTAAATTGGCCAAGAATTCGGTTCATCACAGCAGGACCAAACACTTTGATCTTAAACAACATTTTATTAGAGATTTGGTACAAAATAAAGCGGTTGAGTTGAAGTACATCAGCACAAACGAGCAAATTGCAGACATCTTCACAAAGACAGTTACAAAAGATCAGTTTTTGGTACTCAGAGATCAGATTGTGAGTCCTCTCAGCATCAAGGGGGAGTATGAAGATTGATGCTGAGATCTTCACTTCAAACTCCAGCTCCACTGCTCCATTTCCACCATTCTATAAATAATTTTTAGAATACTTCAATTTAGGAGTAGTTTAAACAAGAAGCATGCTACATATGGCATGCATTAGATGATATTTTTGGATGCATTTTTGTCTAGTCTTAGTTACTTCTTCTCCCATCTTTAATCATAGGCATGGAATAATGGTAAAACTACTGTCAGAACTCCTGATCTATATTTTGATCTATGTGTTAGGGATTAGTTTTAACAATTTTTATTTGAATTAATGTATTGGCTGAATAGCAATTTGTAGTTGGAATAATATATCAGTTTTTTTTCTCTGCAGTAAAACAGAGCCTTCCTTGTTTTGAATATTATCATTTTTTTTTATTGTGTTGCTGCTGTTGTTTGAATCCTACAGGAACATGGTATTTGACCAGTTAATTGATTACTAGAGAGATAGAGATTTGTAAGAGAGTGGAGACTAGCTAAAGAAGATGGTATGGTTCCACTAAGTCTATTCCTATCAAGCCTGAGATCTGTTAGAGAAGAAATGTTTCCTAGACATGGCGGAATGCTTCCACTCAATTGGTTATCTTTCATATCAAGATAAGTGAGACTGCTGAGAAAACAAATTGTCGGGGGTATTATCCCACTCAAACTATTGTAGCTAAAATCTAGATACTGAAGAGATGAGAGATTTCCCAAACAGGGAGGAAGAGTACCTGTAAATCCATTTTCATGGAAGTTCAAGACGGTTAGAAAGCGGAGGTCGCATAAACTATCAGATATTATGCCTTCCTTGATGACCAGATAACTGAAGTGAATTTCCAGTACGTGGTTTAATTGCTGATCACAAGATATGGAAGCCCATTTGCAACAGTCTGTTCCATTCACCCATGAACTCAGACTACCACGACGATTTAAGGATGTACCATGGTCATTTAAGGAGGCTTTGAAGGAAAGAAGAGCCATAGATTCATGATCAGGGCATCTACAGACGCATAGACTGACGTTTGTGAAGAAATCAATAAAAATAGCAATGACAACGATGACCCTTGGTAGAAAAGATGGAGGAGCTAATGCCATTGAATGAATATGGTAATATTGCGAGGAACAGGGCACCCTGTTTATGTAATGATAGCTTAAATTTCTGCCCGGAACATTTCAAAAATTCTGACAAAACAAATGACTGACGAATGAGTCAAATGGCTGTTTATTAATAAAAGAAGCTTGACTTACTAAGAATATTCAAGCTTTATATTCATGTTTATTCGAATAGGTAGTAGGTAACGATAAGGTTGGGTCAAACAAGAAAGCTCCAGAGCTTTATTAGTTTTGACCATGCTGCAACCACTGAATGCATTCTTGCGAATAGTTGTTTCACCGGAACAGCAAATGTATTTCTACAGCAATTCTACAAAGTTGACAATCTAATTGCTTTTAGATGTGATTGCGTGTGAGTTATTTTTATCAATGCTTAATATATTTTATGATCCACCAGTGAGATACAAGAGAGAGCAAGAGGTGAAAAATGAGTTGTTGCCAACCTTCAAATCAAATAAGAGGAAGAAGAGGAAGGGATGTTGAAACAAGCCAAAGAAAAAATATCTACTCAAGTATGAAACATTAAAATCTGAACATAGAAAGTCAAGAGCTAATGAAAAATGATTAAAAAATTGGGACACAAAGATTCGCGTAGGTAGAGATTAGAAGAGAAAAAAATACTAAAAAAATTAGAAGGAAAGCAAGGAATAGAGGAAAGAACAAATAAAAAAGACACCCTCAACAAAAGGATAAAAACATAAATGAAAAATAAATAAATTTAAGAATGATTTTACTAAGGGGAATGTGAATTGTACTTCATTGGAACTATATAGGCATAGATGATTCTATTTGTTAATTCAGCTGTAATGAACTTCTTGTCCATCTTGTTGTAACTATAGAATAGATTGGTGAACCTAAATGATGGATATATCTAATGTTGTATATTGGTTTGTAAGCATGTGTTTGTAAGTGCACCTTTTGTTCTCCATGTTATGCTCTTAATCAGTCATTAATTTTAGTAGAGTACATCATCTTGTGGGTTATACCCCCATCAGGGTTTCCGCTAATGGGTTTCCTTGAGAACAAATCTTATGGTCATGTTTTATGTGTTGTGGATCTTGCATTTACTTTTTATCTTTCAAATCTTTATTCTATTTGAGAGGTTTTGATTAATAATTGACATAACTAATTCAACCTCATCGTTCTTATTTCTTTTTATTGCCTAACAATTGGTATCAGAGATACATCTTGTGTATATGATTAACCATTTGAAGGGGATCTAGCATGTAAAGTTTGAGGAAAGAGAGTCTAAACTTTGATAGTACTAATCACGTGATATGAAAGTATTGGATGGATAATTTAATTAATATGCATTATAGTTGAATATTAGAAAATTACAACAGAAAGAACTATGATAAACTAACTGAATTTTCTAAAGCTACTAAAGATGAAAAGAATAAATTCAAAGAGAACATACTGGCTAGTGAAACAATTACTAGTTCCTTATTTGATACAAAGTATGCACACTTTTATGGATCAAAGAAAATATATGAGGTATATACTACATTGGAAACTACTTATTAAGGTGATGATTATATTAAGAAAGATAAGTTGTAGGGATCAGAAGGAAATTATGAAGACTTGAGGATGAGTGAAAATGAGACTATTACAATGATTTGTTTCTCCAAATGGTAACAATAATATTAATGATGTTCTATATTTTGAAGGTTTAATACATAACTTGATGAGTGTTGAAAAACTATTGGCTAAAGATTACAAGTTGAAATTCATTTTTTTTGGTTTCTAAAATTTATGATAGTTGGTTATCACATAGAAGATTTTGTCATGTGAATTTTGATAATATGACAATGTTATTTTTCTAAAGTGCCACAATTGTATTAACACTACCATTGTATTTGGTGTGTGTTTTCCAAATGACAACAACTTCTTATTTAAATGAGGATAAGCCATGAACCTACATGTCCCTTCATGAGACATGTCTATTCATTAATTACATAATTATTCTAATAAAAATTTAATCAGCTAATAATAATAATAATAACTTACATCTCATATATGATGAACACATATATATAAATTGTGTCTCATATATATATATATATATATATATATATATATATATATATAGGTTTATCCTACTGAAACTAACGAAAATCAACAATCTCTAATAGCTAGGGAGGATAAACAAACATATTACCTCAAAGTAATATCAAGACAACTTGATCAAAATATATTTATCATTTTGATATCACAAGTACTGGCCTTTAGAATATACGATAGTCATCGAATACTCTGAGTAATGGTCTCCAGAGTATCAACACTTTTTACTCACCATGTACTAAAGAAGGTAATGATCTGTAGAATATCATCATATGATATTCACCATTTTGATATCACATTTGAGTATTAGTCTATAGAATAGATCAACAAATGATATTCACTAGATACTTTTTGAGTAATGGCCTCCAAAACATCAAGGCGTATGATATTCACCATGTACTATGTGCAATGGCCTCTAGAACACCAATTTACATAATATTTAACAATAATTTAAAAATATTGTAAGGCATGTGCACACACATTCTCATAATGCTTACCACATAAACATCCAACATGCAAAAGTATACTCTACCATGATCTACATAGATATCGTAATATATCCATCATAATAGAAAATTAAGTTATTGTAAGATCATTATCTTTCAATAAATTTTGCAAATACAACTGACATCATTTGGAAGTCGTCACTTCCTCATGATGTACACAGGGGGTAGGCCCAATAGAATCACAGAGTCACCAGGTATATTTGAATTACAACCCTCTTGATTGCTACAATTTATTCAATACTGGAGAATCCATCTCAACTTGCTTTACTCCCTTTGAATCAATATGAAAAAGATCATTGAAAGTTGACTAAAACATATCCTCTATTTTCTCCCTCTCTTTCAAGGTTTCCCCTAATGAATTGTTGAACTGCCTCTAAATCTCAACCTCTTGAGCTTCCTCATGTCTAATGAAGTGTCAAGCTCCCTCTTTTTCTTGCAAGAACAATCTTGATAGAGATCAAGGCACATAGCTCTTATATTACACATAAAAGTACAAATAAAAATGTTAACATTACTTTGAATGTTAGTAATTCATCTCATGCCTGCTACTAATAGTAACATAACTCATCATTTTATGTTTTCAATGATAATAGTAATAATCAATTCTTAATATTTAAAATGACATTTAATATTTAATATATTTCAAATATTATAAAATGATATTCATTCATTTAAAATATCTCATTAATACTTATCAAAATATAATTGACCTCCCCACTTCTATGTGGGGTCTACCTTGTTTGATTATCATTGCCGCTCGTTCATATGATTTATCCTTGGTGGTGGGGTCCATAAATCCTTCCTTTATTTATTCTTTGATCTATACCTTTTTCAATTTCCTTTTGTGTCCTCTTTGTGGATGCATGGGGCCCATTATTAGCATTCTTTTAAAAAAATTTGCCTCCACATATTTTAAGGCATGTTTACTTTCCTCAGGCAATATGTTGATCAACCCCACCTTATGTCTCTTCTCCTCAATCAGATAAAATGTAGTTACCACAAGTAAAGGATGTTGTTTCTTTTTTTTGCTTGATATGTATCTTAAACATTTATAAAACCTATATGACGACGCTAGCTAATCTCTAGACAAAATGCAAGAAAGGAAAAAAAAAAAAAAAAAAGGGTCAAACATGGTTCTTTTTCAAATTCATGAAAACACAATAATTTTTTTTCAATTTTTTTGTTGTTTTCAATCACAAAATATACAGACCATGAAGATCAAATGCTGAATATTTCAAAAAAAGTCATTGTTTAACTTTCATTTTTTTGAAATTTAGTCAACGGTACAATTTGTAGTGAGGATAGTCACATCCTTATATAGTGACGCAAAAAAATTCAATGGAACAACTCACCATTCAAAAATATATGCTCAATGCACAAACATATATTAATGCCATCTACACATAGATTAGAGTCATAGAATTTATAAAGGAGGATTATCAAATATCATAGTATCTTTGACACAACATGTTTCAATATGCAGAAGGCTCTATGCATTTTTTGTTGTAGAATTACATTCAATGCTCATGCATATGTCTTCCTTATTCAATGTCACCTTCCAATCTTGAAGAAATTCATTTCTTTTATTAGCATTACGAGTATTAACATGATTGTGTAGATATTGTGACTCCTATTGAGCGGCTTAACTGGTACACTCAAACCATTGACTAATAGCGGTTAGGAGTGGGCCCAACCACTCTTAACCAAGACCATGAGACCAATGCATAATAGTGGCCCCAAGCTATTGGCTAAAAGTGGCTAGGCCCACTCCTGGCCACTATTAGTCAATGGTTTGAGTGTGTTGGTTAAGTTTGACTGACTCATATACATTGATAGATTGAATTCCTTTGTCTATCATCCACACCTCATACCAATTGTGTCATATTAGGAATTTTCTGCTAGACACTATCTCATGGAAATATCTAGGAATATGTTCTTGTGAAACATTAGCACCACTAATATATTTTCCATACACGATGTCTAATCTAATCTTAGATTGATTCATGTGGGTCTCAAGCCTTTAATTTTTTGAAAGATCATGATTGAGAAGTTTATCATACCATACCCTCATTAGGGTATTCCCGCCCCCCTCTCTTGTTGCTCCAATGGTATATCTTGTATGTCAATTTGTAGGTTCAATATCTTGAATCTAGAGTGTAGTTACTAACCAATACTTATTACTCCCTTAGTATCTAATGCCTTTCGTGATCTCCATTCTTCCCAAGATCTCCGCTAGTTGACTAAGAAATAGAAGATGAAGCCTCCTAGTTTTTACTTTTCTTTTAATGATATCTTACATCGCGTATCTTCTACAACCCAAAGCACACAATGCTGCTTAATGTATGAACTATTCAATGATGATTGGGACCAATCCACTCTTATTAACAACAAAATGTTCTAATTTTCAACTTCTCATGACATCCATCTATGCCTTATATTGTCTTCGACTAGTGCTATCATTTTATGTGTATTGAAAGAGAAATGGAATATGCCCATGTTCTAATCTAGTTCTGATATCATCTTCTTTTTCTAAACCACTACAAATGTATTAACACTACCATTGTATTTAGTATGTGTTTTCCAAATGATAGCGAGCTCTTATTTAAATGAGGATAAGCCATGAATAGACATCTCCCTTCATAAGACATATATGTTAATTAATTATATAATTATTATAATAAAACTTAGTCATATGTATATATTATAATAAACTTGTGTGTCATATATGATGAACATGCATATATAAATCATATCTCATATATAATTATATATAGGTTTATTCGAGTGAAGCCACCAAACATCAACAGATGAGGATTAGCATTAGTAGTGATGTAAGATATTTACCTAAATTGATGAAGCCTAATAATACATGCAAATAATGTCAATAAGAAAAGATGACTAGAGCTACATTTATAATGTTAATTATATTCCCTTATTAAATTATAGTTGAATATTGAAAAATATAACAACTGCAAGACACAAAGATTAACCAAACAAAATCAATGATTCATACAATATTAAAATGCACTACAATCATAATATACTACAAGTTGATAATTGTTACACCATAAGTATAAGCAGAAGGAAAATAAGGAATGTGTATTCAACAAGCTAAACTAGTGTAACAAGCCAATATGAGCTCATATATGTGACATCATATAACATGTAAATAATTGACTACAAGAAAGCATTATAGAAATGCATACAACATGCTAACTAAAATTAATTTGTCACAAAGTATTTGATACAATATGAAAAAAACTATTTTTGAGCTAGTATTGAAACATGAAATTACTTAGAAAAAGTGTCCGCAATATGATGAGGATTATAAAGCATGTTTTAATCCTTAGTTACAATTTCTCACCCTATTTGAATAAATGTAAAATGACACTAATACTAAATTCCTAAATGATAAAAACTTGAAATTGTTCATAAATTAAAAGTACAAATTTCTAAAACATATAATATGATGACTCATTGCTAGTATTATTGTTTAGATCTGGCTGCCCATTCATGAGCACGGGGATTTGGATTAGTAGAAATTGAAGCTCTATCATCCTTAAATCCTCATTATTTTCAATGCACAAAAACCCCACAACACATTCTTTTTTCACCTCCTCAATATCTACCTCAACTGCAAGGCTCTGTTGCACAACGTTAATTAATTATCTTCCCTTGGGAAATTTGAGTTCTAACCCATGGGGGAAACTAATACTTATTTGAATCTTGCACATTGATATCTAGACTTCTTTGGCCATAAATAATCTCCAAAAGCATCATACCATAGCTATAGATGTCAACCTTGAGAGTGATAGGAAGTCCAAAGATCCACTCTAGAGCCAAGTACCCTCTTGTTCCTCTTGTTGTGGTCAAAACACAATTGAAATCTCTACCCAAAGGCTTTGCTAACCCAAAATCACCCAATTTGGGTGAAAAATTGTGGTCAAGAAGAATGCTTTTGGGCTTAACATCATTGTGAATGATGTACTCCCCACATTGTTCATGGAGGTTAATTAAGCCTCTTGCAATGCCTAGGACAATTTGAAATTGAATCTTCCAATCAAGGGTCTTCCTTTTACTTTTGAATTTCCTTTTGAAAGGTATAGATTTTAGAGAACCATTGGACACGTAATTATAAACCAATAACCATCTTGATCCCTCTCTATACCATTTCTACTATAACATAGATCTAGCAATGAAAATAGAAACCATCCTTATAGGAAAATGATAAAACAAATCAAAACAATAAAAACTGAAACATATATCATATTTCATTAGAAATTGATTCAATACAATAAGCATTAAGTACACTTTATATAAACCAAACCACCACATACATGCACCGCAAATATGAGGTGAACAAATAGTTAAGAATGATGAAATTGATCATCGCTATAAATTAAGGTCACCACTGAACCATCCATAAATTACAGATCAAAAGATAATGTTTTGTCAAGTTAGAAAGAAATAACTCTAACGCTCCACACAAAACCCTCAAGACTGACTAGATTAACATGTTGTATGTTTCCAAGGGAACTGATTTATGCTTAAATTTATTTCTCATCTTTCTTTGAACCATTCATTTTCTTTATAGCTACAAGCGTATTATTTGGTAGAGGTCCCTTTAACATTGCCCTGAATCCTCCACACCCCAATCTAGACCGAAAATTCCAGTTGCAATTTTAACTCCTTGTAACTAAACTTGCTAGGAAGAGAATGAATCTGCATACAATGAAATGTAAAATATGGCACCGAAAGCCTTGACCAGAGAAAAAACAACACCAACCAATGACCCCAAAATAGTTATGATTTTGAATTTAGAGGAGGGCGATGGGCATTCAACCGCTTTGAGGGCAGAGGAAGCTACTTGAATAAGGACATTTGAACTGCTGTGCACTGGAGAAATACACATGCTTTGAAAATCTCCTGAGGGCAGGTTGAAAGAAAATGCAGTGCACGAGTAGTTGGCGAGTCAGGCATTCTGTTAATCTCTCTTGGTGGGTGCAGTGAATGAGGAAGCATAATTAGTAGTAGAAAGTGTTGCACCCAAGTCGATGAATCCATTAGTGCTACCATTGTTGGCAACGTAAGCTGATAAAGAACATATATGCTAATAAACCATTTCTTTTCATTTCCATCTTGTTTTTCTTTAGGTTTCTTTTAAAATGAAAAAATAAAAAATAATCTATTTTAGTGTCAAAGTTGGGCAAAAAGTGGGACATATAGAAGAGCCAACATCTTCTTGATGGATTTGTTGAAAGTTCTTCATGTTTGAACGCGATAATAATTGCATTAGTAACTGCTACTCAAGTCAAAAGACATTGAATTGAGAGTCTTTATCTTTGAACATCAGAATCAGAAGTGAAAGTCATTGCATTACTAACGATGACTTAGGAAAGGGAATCCTAGGAAAAGTATATCTTAGTTGAAAAAATAGTAGAAACTAGAGAATTTTTAATTTAAAAATATTTGAAGTTGAAAGAATAATGGAAATTGAAGAGTTTTTAATTTAAAGAAGTTGTCATCAAACATTAGCTGTAAAGTATAGGCAAAGTCATATTGTCCGATCTAAGGTCTTTGTCTTTGAACATGAGGTCTACCAATAGTCGAGCCAAAATAATTGCATTCATAATGACAACACGGAAAATGAATTGCTATAAACTATATATATTCATGTGAAGAAATTGCTATAAAATCTATATTGAGGAGATTTCTCAATTTGAGGAATTACTTAGTATTTTTGGTAAATAAAAATATAATTTAGAAATTGAGAGTTTTGAATAGATTTGTTCTACATAAAACTTGGGGATCTAGTGTTATTTATATAAATAAATAGATAAATAATTAATTGTGTTTAAAAAAAAGTACAATTAAAATTTGTTAAAGTTGTAGCTTCAATCGAATTCATTCAATCTCATTTACATTATTGTTATTGGTAATCACCATTTCCTATATATACTTATCCATGTTAAATAATATATTATTGTATATAATACACACACACACACACACACGCACACACACATAAAATTTTACACACACACACACACACACACACACATGTATGTATGTATGTATGTATGTATGTATAATATTATATATACATGTATATATGTATTTATACATATTATATATATGGTTATTTATATTAGTAATATATTAATATCTTACCTAGTGATGATTAACCGTAGAGACATGTTTCTTCATGAGACATGTTTCCTCTCTTATTTATAAGCTTTCATTTGTATTTGGAGCACAATTAATACAATGACATCATTAGTATAGATGGAGCATTCCTAGAAACCAACACAATATTAGAGTTGTTGGTATCTCTAACTATTGTTGTCTATTAGTGTCAACCACTTAGTCATTTATAAGGTTGAGTTAGATGATCATCGACACTATAACCAAGCTACTCTATAAAGATCGAGTCATGTACATAAACAAGTATGTATTGAGCTCTATAGAAGTCAAGTAAATTTAAGGTCACCAAATACAAGTGGAGCTCAACAATGACCAAGTAAGTTTCAAGCATACAAATGCCAAGTTGCATAGTGTGTGCTGAGCACAATATAGACTAAGAAAAAAAAAAATTATGTATCAAAAAATAGTAAATACCAAGCAATGCATAGTTTACATAAAAGTTAGAAATGGACTAGATTATGAGATAAAATGTTTTTCAAGTTGACATGGAAAGAACATTTACTTTAAGAAGAGGTTGCCATAGAAAATTTAATGTTTGTAAAGGTTGTTTTACGTGTTAATGACATGGATTACATATCCATATGTTGTGCGATGAACGATTCAGATGGAGAGGCTATTATGAAAAAATCTAGAAAAATCTTTACAAAAATCTTTAATTAGAGAAGATCTTAACCTAGATCAAAGAGCATTTGCAAGAGTGAGCAAGAAAGGGCAAGATAGCATAAGTGTAAAAATGGGAACAATAAGTAATATGCATGTGAAGGATCCAGATTAGTGAAAGGGTTCTATTATCACTTAACAAAGAAAGTGACCTATACAAAGTCATGAAGTGAAAAGGGAAAAAAACTTTACCCAAATTAGAGGAGAGGATCAATTAGTAAAGAGAATACTTGAAATAATCTTATAGAGAAAATTCAGAGTTACGTATTGAATTAGTTTTAACTAACTTGAATTAGGGTAAATATCATAAGAGAGCGGCCTTAACAGATCTTTGTAAATCTCCTAATAGAGTCCTCACTTTTTTTAAAGTGTTAAATCCTCTAACAAGGTGAGATCTAGCAATCTCTTAAGCTTTTAAAAGGGTAGACCCCTCATAGGGTAGATCATATTTATGATTAAATATTGTAACCATAATAGGTTAACTTTATTATTGCAGCGGTGAAGATTTGTGGGTGTCATCCCCAACCTAATTTTACCTTCACCTTCGAGGGTTTATGGGTAACAAAAATAGTGTTATGTATTTAATTTCATGGATGGGATAGATTAGATTTACATGTTACAACAAGTTATCATTACAAGTTTTACATGCACAAGTTTAATGATAGATGTGAATGAATTGGTGAAAAGTTTAAAGTGTTTAAGATTCTGATTCACTCCCCTACACCCCTTCTTATTATCTTGTTTAACCTATTTATACCTCCATCAGTCAACAATTGGTATCAAAGCATTGGTTTTCTAAGAGAAGGTTAATAGCATGGAGATGACGGCTTTCAAATTGGACAAGGTTGTTGATGCTCAAGTGATTGACACCCAACTACTACTATAGAAACTTGAGAAAGAAAGACAAGATCTAAAGGATTCCCTAAAGAGGAGAATGAAAATTTCCATCTAGATAATGTTTTTTTTCCTATGAAGAAGTTGAGACCGAAGGAATGTTTGAATTAATCAATCCAAATGACAAAGCATCTGGAGATCTACTTGAAAAGAACAAACTCCTGAATGAAGAAATAAGAGGACTAAAAAGAGAACATGAAATCTAATCAGTAAGACTATGTGAAGTGACTAAACAAAAAAAAAGGCCAAAGAAGACAAGACTATGGCTGAAGAAGAAAAAAGGGTAATGGCTACCAAACTTGAAGAAAGGATATCAGATGTTCAAAAGCTCAAAAACACCCAACTAGACATGATGAAGCAACTAGTTCTTACAAATCAAGAATTAAATCACAAGTATGTGTAAATTGTAAATCTCAAATCACAAAAGGACATATTGAAGAATGAACTAAAAAATGAGAAAGAATCTCTGGAGAGATTCAACAAACTAAAGGAGGCAATGAATTATTTTGAAGAACTTATGAAGTCATCTAGCTGTTCGAATTGGTCAAGACATTCATGCACTGAATCAGGAGAATCATCTAGGAATGGAAGAGTTTGAGGAATACAAATTCAAAGGACATCCCAATATGCTATCACTATGGAAAATTTGGTCATACTAAAAATATTAGTTGAAGCAAATATGGTATGAAAAACCCTAAACCTAAGTTTATTGGTTACTATTTTTATTGCAAGAAAGAAGGACATCAAATACATGAGTATAGATCAAGAATGAGGAATGCATCTACTAAACCTAGATTTGAATGATATTACTATAACTATAAGAAATATGAGTATAGAGCACATGAATGCAGATCATAGACAAAACCCTACTGAACAAATCAAAGGAAGAATTATGCACCTAAGAATTCATGCTCCAAATGCCACAAGTTTGGAAATCTAAGAAAGAATTGTAGGACTCAAGTACATTAAAAAAATCAGATAAAAGACAAAGGAAAAGGCAAAGTGAACATTGAAAAATTCATGATGGAAATGAATCAAAAATGGAAAAAGAAAGCAGAAGATGGAACTAGTGGAGCAAATGGAACTAATGTTACCCAATCCAATGGAGAAGGTGATCATGTCATCTTAAACTAAGAAAGAGAGGTATGTATGGAACTGTATACTTAATTGATATGTCATACATTAGTTCCTTACATGTAAATGTGCCAAAAGTTCATATTTTCATATATAAAGATGCATAAGAACAAATTTGTGAAAGGTTGTTGAGTTTCAATAAAATTATCTATGTTGACACAGTATTGCAACATAGATTGAGCACTTAAAAAGAGGAATTATAGAGACCAAATACAATGGTAGAGATCAAGTGACATGGAAGAGATCGAGATGTAAAGAAAAGACCTAGTTAAAGAGGCATCAATATTGACTGAGACAATTGGCTTCCACCTACCTGAGTACACAACATTGATTGAGACCCTAAATTGATCAAAATAATGTATATATCTAATTAAAAATGCATTATCTCATACCTTATATATATATATATATTTGAGAGCACAGAGTGATTTTGGAGATTTGAGTGATGAGTAAATAAATCTTAAGAACAAATTGGAGAAGAAGCTTGAACAAGTGGAAATCCAAACTACACCAAGTAATCCATAGAAGGAAAGAAATTAAAACCCTAACAATGAACATGAAAGATTCATCAACCATTGGGATAAGTCAAGAGGTTAGTATAATTCAACTGGTGAAGTGTGACATTTTTCATCCACCAAAGTTTCATGTCATTCTAGAAATTATTGTGAAAGCTGATTCAATAGGTGCTCTATCCTCGATACCACCTAAAGTTATTATGATCTTTGATGTTAGAAATTGCATGACATGTGTAAAATTAGAGAAGTAGGAGACTATGAGATTAGAGAAGTATATGAGAAGTTGTGCATTAAAGGGATCTTGAAGGATGAATTCAATTTTTTTGAAAGGAAAACGTTAACTTGTACCCTAGATTTCTCAAAGAATTTCAAGATTGAATGGATTAAAATTATTCTAAGACGAATACATGACATGAGTATTGATTATAGAATGGACCTATAGAGATCACAAAGAAAATGATCCATGGGGTTATAGGATATCCAACCCTAGACAAAAAGAAAACCATGTGATGCTTGAGCCGAGAGGAAATTGAGGTAAATAGTAAAGTTGAGTGGAATGGATGAGGTCTATCCATTGCAAACATTTTTGATCCACTAATTTAATTTGTAGTGAGGATCATAAATCAAAAATTTTACCCATCAAGAAAATTGAATACTGTGCCATGTATGGCTACGGATCAAGCTTGGAAGATAGTAGTGAAAGATCATGAATATTATATTGCCAAGCTATAAAGACTACAACTTGCAGAGAATCCATCATCTATAACGAAAGAAAATATCAATGTGTAAGTTTGGATCCATCATTATATGTATTTTCTTTTATATGTAGAATCATTTTCCTAGTGTTCGTGATATTGTTTGGGAGAAAGAAAAAACAATTACAAAACAAATTAATGAGTACATTACTCAATTGGGAGAAAATTTTGAGAAATATATCCCAGTATTACAGTGACATATATTTTCTTGCAGATACAAACAACACATTTGTGTAGGCAATAAATTCAAGGAAGGCTTGGTTACAAAGATTTGACTATGAAATTGGCAATGATGTAGTGAGTGCAAACATTGAAGCACTATTGAATGAAGAGATAGAAACCAAGGCTTAACCTTTTGGGAGATATGAGGAAGCTAATACAAGAATAACTATAAGTATAAAGATTTCTTTTAAAGAAAAGAAAAGGAAGATAATGATTGAAGACCTAGAAGAAAAAATGGGCACGCTAGGCATGGGAAAAAAACCATTATAGTTGACACAAGGTCCTAGAGAAGATGAAGAAAAAAGCAGTAGTGATAAGGAAGAGGAAGAATAAGAAGGTGACAAGGATAAAGCCCTAGTTGTTGTCCCTATACTAAGTAAGAAGGCTCAAGGAACTAAGAAGAAGCCAACAATGACATCCCTCTCTTCTCCACCACCAAACAAGCCAAGGACCAAAGTAGTTGCTAGTGCCTAGCAAACTCTAAAGAAAAGAGTAGAAGAGTCTATAGAGCCTAGTGGCCCTAAGACCAATAGAAGGAGACTGGTCAGAGGACCACCTAAAAGAAAATCTAAGTCTATAGAAGAGGTATGTGCAGATCTAAGAAGATCTCTAGGATTATCTAGGTTTAGATTTGTAAAGTATGATACATTAGATGATGTTAACAAAAATAAGATTGAGGAGGTTATGGTAGACATAATTGCAAATCATAAACTAGCTCATAGTAAAATAGAGAAGAATATATCTCAAGATCTATATGATAGATTGAAGATAAGATGATAGTAGGAAGAGGAAGTAAAGGAAAAGATAAGAACTGACACATTAATCAGGGTTATGCTTGATCTATCATAGGAGCAACATGAAACATTTTTCAAACATTATAAGAGTAGATTTGTTCCTAAGTACATAATATTTTTGATATTTTAGAATAAAATGGAATCTATACAACAACAAGATGAGTTTCTTTGGAAACCCATTTTTGGGTTATCAACTAAGATAGTAGAGAAAAATATTGTAAACATCAAAGATGATTACAATTGCAGAGAAAGTTTAGGTGTGATGACTCTAGAAGCTAGCATGTCACTTGTACATGCTAGCACCTGTGACACTTGAGAGACTAAGAACTCAAAGCTCATAGGTATAGAGGAAGAAGGTGAAGAGAAAGAAAGAAATGTAAACAATAAGATTGTTTTAGCACCTAATATTGAGGAAAACAAAGATTCAAGTAAAGTTGAATAGAGTGTGACTATTATTGTCTTAAGCACATATGGACAAGCATGATCAACGAGTGAAAATACTTCACCAACTCTCAAAGTAGTGTGGTGTAGAAACACTCCTTCACAAAGCAAAAGGAGAACAATAAAAGAGGATTCACCAGATATTGAAGTTAGCCTCGATGAAATAATCAAGATGCCATAATTAGACTTGGCAAATATCACCTTGGAGGAAACAATTTCACTACTAGAAGTTTTGAAAAAGAAGAAAAGGCAAGAATAACTAAAGAGAGAGTTGAAGAAAAAGTAGGTACTTTATGATGAAAAGAACATTTTTGTTGGTGCTTTTGACATTCAAAATGTTGATTAAGAAACTCCAATAATAAACCAACTTGTAAATATAGTTGATCAAGTCAATGCTGGAAATATGGAATCAAATGAGAAATTGATGAATTGGTTTGTAAGAAGATTGAAAATAAGGTTGTGGACAAATTTTCCATAACCATTTTCAAGAAGAAAGTGCAATTACAAGAGAAAGTACAAGTTATGTCAAAACTAATACAAAAGGTACAACATTTGTACAACATTCTATTAGATGTGCCAAGATTCACAAATGACATCTAGGCACAAATAAATCAAATTAAGGTTAAGATAACTTAGAGATCCAACAATATTATTTCATAGTTAGTAGGATCAAGCATCGATCATTACAATAATTTACTAAATGTTCAAGGCATATTGCCTGAGCTATAGTCAACTAACAACAATATGAGATCTAAATTGATCTCTATTCAAGAAATTATAATAGCTCATTTGGAGGTGATACATAGAGAGCTGAAATTAGCCCAAGATCTTATTCAAGAAGATCAAAATCTTTTAGTGGCTAATAGTTTGATTGATTTAGCTGAATGACTACAATTGTATAATCATATTTTGGAAGTATCTATAACCACATGGGATCATGCACTATCCATGATCACTAGAGTTCATAAGACATTCATTAACAAATATGGATTACTTCCACCTATTGAATCCCAACAATAGTGACATAAAGTGTTAAAAAAAAAGGATGAAATAGAGTTGAAAGGGGGAAATAGATTTGAATAAGGGGACAATGAATTTGTTATTCATTTTTACATTGTTTATTTAGTATTCATTGGATTAAGTCATAAGACTTAGGGGTAGAGCTCATTATCAAATTGTATTGTAAACATGTACATATGACAAAGTGTTTGTTCCACTAATATCAAAGGGGGAGATAATTGGTATCTTTAACCATTATTATCTATTAGTGTCAACCACTTACTCATTTACAAGGTAAAGTTAGGCAGTCATCATTGTGACTGGGATACTCTATAAAGCCAAAGTCATGTATATAAGAAAGTATGTACCGAGCTCTATAGGAGTAGAGTAGATTTATGATCACTGAAGTATTTTCTATATGAGCCAAGCTCAACAGTGGCTGAGAAAGTTTCAAGCACATAAGTGTCAAGTTGCATAGTGTGTGTTGAGAACAATAGAAATCAAGCAACAACAATGCTGAGCATCAGAAAATAATAAAGACTAGACAATGTAGAGTTTATAAAAAATTCAGAAATGGAACAAATTATGAGGTAAAACATTTTTCAAGCTGATATGGAAAGACCATTTACTTTAAGCAGAGATTGTTATAGAATATTTAATGTTTGTAGAGGTTATTTTACATGTTAATGACATGGATTACATATCCCTATGTTGTGTGATCAATGATTCATATGGAGAGGCTATTATGGAAAAATCTAGAAAACTATTTATTAAACTCTTTAAATAGAGAAGATCTTAACCTAGATTAGAGAGCATGTGCAAGAGTGAATGAGAAAGAGCAAGAGAAGAGAAGTGCATGCATGTGAACAAGGAGTATTATGCAAGTGAAGGATTGATATTAGTGAAAGAGTTCTTTTATCACTTAATAGAGAAAGTGATCTACTCAAAGAAGTGAAGTGAAACGGGAAGACAAGTTTATCAAATCAGAGGAGAGGTTTAGTTAGTAATGAAGAAGACTTGAAATCATCTTATAGAGAAAATCAGGAGTCAGTGTTAGGTACTAAATCTCTTTTAACCAACTTCAATCAGGGTAAATCTCTTAACAGAGTGGTCTTAATATATCTTTGTAAATCTCCAAACAATGTCTTTACTTTTTTGTAAGTGTTAAATCCTCTAGCAAGGTGAGACCTAACATTATCTTAAGCTTTTAATAGGGTAGATACTCACAAGGTAGATCATATTTTATGATCACATGTTGTAACCATAACAAGTTAACTTTATTATCATAGTAGTGAAGATTTGTTGCTGTCATCCCTAACCCAGTTTTACTTTCACCTTCGAGGGTTTTTGGGTAACAAATATTTTGTTATGTGTTTATTTTCATGCATGTGATAGATCATATTTATATGTTACAACAAGTTATCATTGCAAGTTTTATATGCACAAGTTTACTAATAGATGTGAATCAATATGTGAAAAGTTTAAAGCGTTTAATATTATGATTCAACCCCACCACCCCTCTTAGTATCCTATTTACCTTATTTATACCTCCACTAGGAAACAAGAGCCAACTACAAATTTTAAATAATTGTATCATTTCTTGAATTACACCAATCAAATTAATATTTCAAACAAATTATTTTTCCATGTTCTCCAACCATTTGGAAAATTATACAGAGATGTGGATTGTATAGAAATACATTAAAAAAAGAATATTTCATTTGACTACAAACTGCCTTGAATGTAATGTTAAACTATTTAAGGATAGAGTCCCAAGATATAATATGGTTAAATAAATATATCCAACCATTGAAATTAAAATAGTTCACAAAAAATATTGAAGATATACACAATAACAAATGATTAAGAGGAATCACTAGTTCACAATAGTCTCTAGTACGTTTGGAGAGCATTCATGGACTCATATTATCTTAACAAATCTATATATGTATATCATAGGTGTGGTTCTATCGGGAAATTATTCAATAAATCAACTATCAGGAGTTTTGGGTACATAACACTAAGGGAGTATAAACATTATTCATTGCATAGAATGAAGAGAGGTAAATCTAAGACTAATCACTAGTATACAACAATGTTCCTAGCAAGGAAATCTTATGATCAATATAGAATTTTTATCTTATTGATATATTATAATGATAACACCGATCCTTCCCTCTTTATGTATAGATCAATGTATTCACAATTATTCAATAAGAACTCTCAATATTTTGAGATCAATCTAAGTCTTCATATGCATATTGTTATCATAGAGAGATTAACAATCATATCTAAAAGATTAATGCTTATCATATCAGTGATTATTTAATCCTTGTGTTTTGAACATGAGATTGGTATAACTACATTTTATTCAATATTCCAAACAAAATTATAGTTCGACAATAATACCTTATAGATTAGTCTCATTAGCAGAACATTCGAGATATAACTTGCGAGTTTAAAGAGATAAGGATGTTAGAAATTAGGTTAAATCCAAAGAGAATAAATAAAGGGACATTAAAATGTTCCAAGGCTTGGTTTAGGCATGATGATTTAAAAATTCCTATCCAAAACTTTAGTCTATTATGAAGTTATAAATATTAAGAACTTTCTCCAAATATAGTCACCATGTGCATACCCATAAACATCTCTAATAATTTTTTTACCAATATCATCCATGCTTCTCGTCCAATACTGGAGTCTCAAGCTCAACATTGTTTCTTTACAAATTATGAATGGTCAATAATTGTCTTACACTATATCCTACAATCCATCATATTGTCTTGTTTTTCTTTCATCGAGCCCTGTGACCACCATTGATGATTCATTGTGGCACATTCAATGTAGATCCAACTATAGAGAACACCTAGTAATGTGAGACATCTACAAATTTTTTGACATTGGTGACAATAATGGGATGATAATATTTGTAGAAAAAACTTAGTATGATGGGATCTACAACATTGAAAACCTTCAAAATCTACCCCATGGATACCATTGGGGAAAGCTAAGACAACGAATAATCAAATTCATTGATCCAGGACAATCCCATGTGAATATTATTGGAGAGATATATAATTGACATAAATGATACATTGAATAGTTATGGTGTTGTGTCTGACTATATTGACTAGTTGACTCCAATAAATTTTGTCTTACATTATGGTAGAAAATTTGAAAGAAAATTCTAACATAGTCATTTAAATGACCAAACCAATTCATGGTTGACATTAGCAAATAGATTAGATGAGAGTGCTAATAAAGCTTAACATGAGAAATTGCCACTATACACAAAAGGTATAAGGAATGCAGAAATAGGTTGGTACATACCAGAGGTATGTAATATGCCCACTCATAGTCATTCACATGCCAAGAGGGAAAGAGCATCCCAAAATGTATCAAGAAAAGAAATAAAATACAGTAGTGAAGAGGAACCAAAAATAGGAATACATATTGTATAGCTATTCATTGTAGGCAAATAAAACACCAATCACCTAATTAAAGATGGCATCAATGTGAATAGTGGGGTTTATAAAACAAGAATAACACATTAGTTTCCATATATTAAAGAAGTTAAGATAGTTAAGAAGATAGTGAATAAGATTTGAAAAAAGAGCATGCAGATACCAAAGAAGGGCCCACATTACTGAGTAAAAGGTTTGGAAAATGGGTGGTCAACTACAAAGGGTCCATGACATTGGATAAGGTATGGATCAAGCATTTCTAATAGGAACACATGATTTTACCACATCAAGATCATAAGGATCGGTCACCAATTGAGAATGTTATTGCATGTGAGGGAGTTTGAGATTCTGAGGGAGCCAAACATTTTATTAGAGACAACCTTGAAAGAGAGGAAGAAAGTAGAGGAAACATGTATTGCAAAGAGTAAGACATATATGATCTCCTTAAAACCAAGGAAAACTCTACTACATATCAAAGTGAAAGAGAAGAAACATTTTATTAGGAAACTAAAAGGATCATTCATGGAAGCAAAACTTCAATACATTCCTCAAGATACAAATTGCATAGAATGAAATTATATCTCATGAGAACTGGGTATCACTAAATAGATACTATTACCCAACAATGCTAATGGAATAAGTTAGAATTTTACAATGTGGGGAGGAATAATAACCGATGTTTCATTCCTATTGGTTGAAAAAAGTTTATACAAAGACATCGTCTTATTTCATATAGATGGACCAAGTCATTAGAGAAACTTGTATCAAGAATATTAATGTGTAGATAAGTATTTATTATCCTTGATCATATTATATACTTTCATATTGTAGTCTCTCTCTTATTTTTAATTCTACACATACTATAAGAGTTATTTTCCTTGATCTTTTCCATTATGTCTAAGGATGTTCTTGTAGGAAAAGAAGGTTGGTACTTTACACATGCTACCAAATATTGTCCAAACTCAATCCTTTGATAGTAGCACCAAAGAGGCTAATGACCAAGATGGATAAAGTGAGATTCTTGAAGAAAATATCTTTGATGATTGAGATTGTGAGATCCTTCTACATTAAGAGGGAGTATGACACTTCTTCAAAGGAAATGTAGGAGGTTAGAAAATTGATACTCGAAGTAAGTCTAGAAATACATGTCTATGAAAGCATGATTTTATTGGGCCTACCCCTATGTATATCATGAGGAAGTGATGAATTACCACCAAAAAATTACAAATCAGATTTAGAGAGAGTCTGACTAGAATCCTTGGGGGAAGAGAGCCTTTAAGGGAGTAACTACTTGACTTGACTTCCTAGGATCATTGCTCACATGGAGAATTTTTTGAGCTACAATCCTTTGTGAATGTGTTGGTGTACTTTAGGTCTTCCTAGTTCTGAGCTCCTAAGTAAATGGTAATCCAATGAAAAATATATCAAGTCAAGTTTAAACTACCATTAGGATGGATTTTCATCTCATCTACCCTTGTGAGCCTACCCATGCAAGAAATTGAGCAAGTCAAGGACTATCAGTTAGTTAAGTGATTCTAGGATGTGTGGGCAAGTGTCAAGAATTTCCTAAGATGAGAAGAAAGCTAAGTGAG
Organism: Cupressus sempervirens; assembly: GCA_028749045.1. Taxonomy (NCBI): domain Eukaryota; kingdom Viridiplantae; phylum Streptophyta; class Pinopsida; order Cupressales; family Cupressaceae; genus Cupressus; species Cupressus sempervirens. The sequence goes on along the minus strand of CM053793.1, from coordinate 109,128,988 downwards.
CTCTATCAATAAATCTATCCATACTCAGAACCTTCTTGAAGTGACGAACCAGTTTTGTGTACATTAGAGGAAAAGATTTCATGAAGATCCACAACTAGAGTGATAAAGAAGCAACCAATTGAATGAATAGATCATGGAAAGCTTAGAAAAATGTTGGCAATGTGTTTCAAGTCATTCATGTGATTAGAGAAATGATCCAAATCAAATCATGATCAGCCACGATGAGAGGAATACAAGTAAAATATCACATAAGTAAGGATTCATGTGATTAAGTATTGAAGTGTCAAATCGATAGTCATAAAGATCCACTTGGTAGTAGACCCACAGTGAGCCATCTGAAGTGGTTAATAAGCTATTGAATTCAATGGACCTTGCTTTACCATATTAGCCTAATGCAAACTCTTTAATCTATATGGTGTAGCAGGAGCCATAGATCTCCTTCCACCTAGTAAGTTGCAGACCCAAATCATTGTTGAAGTGAAGAAGATTGATGAACCCTACCATGGAACAATCATTATTTTGTCACTCATGTCAAACCCACTACTTTATGGTGAGATGATTTCTTAATTTGGTATGAATGCTATAATTTGTTTGATTGATGAAGAAGATTTGAAAAGAAAGGATAATAAGAGAACCTAGAGAAAGGTTGAGTTATTTGGTGTATAAAAGGAGCACTAAGACCAATCAAGAAATTGATGATATAGTTTATTTTTTATCTACTCAAGGCTATAATGAAAAGACACTTGAGAAAAGACTAGAAGAATGATAAGTGAAGATATGTGTTTGCCAAGCTTGACTAAGAAATCAGTGCAACCTAAGCAAAGTTAGTTTAGGCTAAGAAGAAAATAGTGGAATTTGAGTGATGAAATTTGGTATGTGCCAAGAAAGAGAAATCTAGTTGGTGTCAAGTGAAGACAATTAGTATGTGCTAAGAACTAGTAAAGACACAGTGGATGCCAAGCAACCTAGTGTTGGCCGAGCATCAGAACATAGTGTTTGCTGAGAAAACAAAATGTTATTTTTGAGTACCAAGAAAATGTGTTAGATCAAATATTTAATGAATCTATGCCAAATAAGTTGATTTCTTGAATTTTGTGAAGCATGTGGAAGATAACTATGATGAGCTAGTGGCACAAAAATTGAAGATAAAACATTTTGATGCAAATTCAAAGAAGATTGTAGAGGAAGATTCTAGAAGGGGATAAAATGGAAAATTGGGTAGATTCAATCAATCTTACCTAACCCTAGAATGGAAAATTGTGGCTAAGTGGTAAAAGATGTAAATTCTCTATCTATAGAGATAGAAAACCATAAGTAATAGTTTTCATGTGCAAGAATCTAAGGAAGACAAGAAGTCTAGGGTGTTGCTTCATATGATAGCCAAATAGAAGAGTCTTAAATTGGCATACAAAGAAAGAATGTTTAAGATGATGAATGGTTGAAGGGTGAACAAGCTATTAGAGATAGAGATGATAAATGCGAAGAAGAATTGAGGACTAAATGTGATATTTGTAATGTGCAACTGAGTTGTTAATGTTATCAAATCAAGTCCTACTATTATTATCTAATAATTGTATTAGTTTAGATAAATTCTTTGGATTAAGGTTGACCTAACATTCATTAATAAATAATTTAATAGGGTGACATTCTAATGGGATTTTTTAAAGTCCTCTAACAAGGCTTACTCCTAATAGGGTGATTGAAATCCTTTAACCAAGTCAAATTTAATAGTGTGCAATGTAAACCTTAATAGGGTTGGCTCCTGATAGAGCTCACTTCAAAAGAGTGAAAATTAGTAGCATGTTACTAGTGGTTTTTCCCAAATTGGATTTCTATGCAAAATTCTTGTGTCAAAATGTGTGATTGATTTTTTGGTTTTGTATGTTTACATTTTTGCAAAGTTATTTTGATATAGGAAAAGAATATGCACATGTTTAAGATATTGAATGGTCAATGCATGCATATGGATAAGTTGTAGTACTGAAAAGTTTTATTTGTACATTTGGACCTTGGATAACTAATTCAACCTCCCTCTCATTTATTCTAAGATATTTCAAAAGATCATTAATTTATCTTGATTGTCCAACAATGCTAAGATTGAATGGCCCTAGTCGTGTTTTAGGCCTCAATGTTAAAGGAAAAAATGTTTTGGAGAAAGTCTCTAGAATAGTGACACTTGTCCACACTCAAATCCATTTTGGGCCTAAATGTTGAAGGAAAAAGTTTTGGAGAAGTTAATGTTAATGCTTGTCATACAGTCAAAGTGGAAGTCACAAATTTATGCATGATGGTTAACCATAGATAGGGCATCAAGCTAACCGTTATTTGATCAATTTAGATCAATGACTCTCATTATGTCATTATGAAAAGATACAAGTCCTTTAGCCAAAGTGACATAGCAATATTTTGACACATGTCCAGTGGGATGGGGCAACTAGAGTGGTGCTCAAAATTAACTTTAGCCATAGATTGACCTCAAGATCAATGGTTGTCATTATGTCATTATAGAAAGTTGCAAGGTTTTTATTTATAGAAACATAACGATAGTGCACCATGTGTCTCACTTAATGTTTAAGAGTTTAAAATGATGGTTTACACAAGAGAATTTTCTATGGCTAGGATTTAACCTTGAATGAATCATGGCCACCCATAAACTCATCAAAAGATTAGAAGATCAACAAATCCAAGTGAATTTCAAACTGATTTTGAAAATAGTCAAGTTGTATTGACATATTTCCTAGAAAGAGGACATGTAGAATACTTGACATAAGATCTACTATGGTATTGATATCCTGAAAAAGTATTACACACCATTCAATCAACAAGGATCCAATGGCCCTAGTCATGTTTCAAGTCTAAATGTTGAAGAACAAAAGGTTTTGGAGAAAGTCTTCAGAATAATGACACTTGTCCATACACAAATTGATTTTGGGCCAAAAAATTAAAAAGGATAAAAATTGACTTGAAAAGTCATTTGAAGATAGTGGAGGAGGCTCCATGTGTCAAAATCTCATGCAACCACAAGCTAGAGCTTTTAAAGATGAGAAGTAGTGAGATGAGACCATGTGACAATGCCATGGCAAAGCATCTAGGTGTAATATGACAAAGCTAGTGACATGGATTAGGTGATCAATCACAAAAGGCCATGTGTTAAGAATAGTCAACTAGGGTTTGACTAAGCTTTGAAAGGACCTAATTTTGATTCAAATATATAAGTATTGTATATCAATAGAAAGAGGAAAGATAAGAGATTCTTTGTATTAACACTAGGATGAGATTTCAAGTGGATAGTTGTCATTTACAAATTAGATCTAGAATTCCTCAGTCTTCTATATCTTTCTCTTCTTTCTCATTATAGGGGGGTTGCTTCCAATCTATTAAGTAGAGCTGACAATATCCTCATTCTAGGTGTCATGGAGCTGAAGAATTTTACTGATGCAATGAAAGCCTAAAGAGATAAATTCATAACTCCAAAGAAGAGTTGATTCTTTGTCAAAAGCATTATATTCTTCCTAGAAAGATGTGACATGTGTCACCCCTTCTTTGTATCTCTTATTTTGATATTTTGGCCATATTTTGCATTCTCCACATAGGCAAAGGATTTGTAATGGATGATTAATCAATCAATCCTATTTTTAGAACATGTCTATTGTATGTGTGGTAATGTAACTAGCCTTCCTAAAGGGCCTATAAATGTAACTTTTTGAGAAGTAAATAAGATCAACAATTTTCTATGCAATCTTCTACCATTAGTTGGGACTATCGAGTGAGACTCAAACTTGTAGAGAGAGGGTTGATTGATGAAAGGGTTGGGAATTTTATGAGTTTTGATATCCTATTATGGTAAGTAGCTCTTGTGACTGATTGTCACTTTGATTATTTAATTGTCACCTTACTATCGAGCTAGGTGATAACATGAAGAAATAGATGTCTTTTTTACCCTTTTTGTGAACATTTGTTTATAACATACTAAACTTTGTTATCCTTTAAGTATAATATTTTGTACTTTTTGATGTATAATATATCAACATATGGCATAGAAATGATAATTAGAATTACATCTAAAAAGGATTCATTTTGTTGATAAAAATCTTTCTTCATGAATGATTGGCATGGGTAGATCTTCCTGTAGGCGAAGAGATTGTAAAGATTATTAATTAAATATTAATGATTTTTCTTTATAAATTAATAAATATAAATAAATGCTTGCAGGAAGTCTTGTGTGCATTAAATGATGACCTCATGTATCCAAGCCAAGTCAGAATCAGTTAAAAAAACTCAAGTGAAGGATTAGCGCTATGGAATCACAAGTATTAATGGAGATGTGTCATGGCATCATTGTAGCTGAAAACTTAGCAGAAAAACTAGAAGGGACCTATTCAGTGGCATAGATAGGGGACTTGTTTCAATAGAATAAGAGGGACCAGATGAAGTGGCTAAGTAGTAAAGCAAGCATCTATGCAATTAGTTAGACATGCAAGGAATTGTTACACGGTACCTAGATTCCTAGAAGTTATTAAAGTCAAATAGCAGAGCAGATCTAGCATCCACTATGCTCTATATTTATGGGAATTTAAGGAGATACTTGATGTTTTTATGTCACATGCTTTCATGAATCTTGAGTTGTGATGAACTATCCTTTATGAGGAAGCCATGGTTGTATGAATCTATTATTCCCTTCCTTTTAAATAAGACCTTGTCTATATCTGAAAGGTCAAGTAGTAAGTAGATTGGTAGAGTTACTAGACATTCTATTTTTCAAGTAAGTGTAACATTGCCTATTTGAATGAATACATGAGTTCACTAAGTTTCTACACTTCTATTTGAGTTAATATTTTCTTCATTCTTCCATGGGGGCCCGCATAGAAGGTGAAGTTTACTTTAGCAATTAGGAGTTAGACTCAGTTTTTTGATTTAAGTTTAGAACTACTATTCCTGTAGCAACTGGAAATAGAACCACTTACTATTTCTGTAGTAGTACATTCATAGATGTATGGTTAAGTAATTAGAAGGTTCCTTCCAACCATTAAGTAGTTGTATTTCTTTCTAATAAAATAGATTTCCTTAATGGTTATTTTGTTCAAGGTAGTAGTGACTTTTAGTAGAGGCTAGAGCATATACTTTGCAGACATCATCTCTGTATCACTTCATCTAGTAGTGCAAGATGAATACCAACTATCAAATGAAAGCATTAATAATACTGAACAAGGAAACACTTAAGATAGGACCAATTGTTATCATCACAAAATGAAGCAAACCAAGAATTGTAGGCTTCTAATGGTATAACACATGGTGCAAGATGAATGGTAACTATCAAATGAAAGCATTAACAATACCAAAAAAGAAAACATTTAAGATAGGACCAATTGTTATTACCACAAAAGTAACCAAACCAAGAATGCTAGGCTCCTAATGGTATAACACATGGTGAAATGAATTTTTCCTTGATTAAGATATTTATGCTCACAAGTATGCTCAAGCTTTAAGTGGATGGATGGTGTGAGTGAAACAAGGTTTCAACAATGGTGACATGGAGTGATTTTAGCATTATAATGGCATTTTGGTAGTTTTTAAGCTCCCAAAATAGTATTATAACTTTGCATAAAAGGTGGATGATTTTAGTGAAGGGAGAGGGTCCAATCTATAGGCCAAGGGGTAGAGGAATGGATGGTTAGGATGCAAAGATGATAAGATGGCGAGGGAGGATCAAGATGCACTCAAAAGGAAGCACATGGTTGTCCTTATTTAGCACCAATAGGGAGTTGACACTTGTCACAAGGAGAATGAGTGTGAGAGGATAGGATATGGGTTGGTCAAAGGAGTAATGAGGGAGGTTGAGTATGTAAGAGGGATGTAAGAGTCATTAAGGGAGTTGTAAGAGATATTTTGAGGATATAAGAGGTGTGGTTGAGTTTGTCGACTTTGGCTTGGGTTAGCAAGTCTTAACCCTTGCTTAAAGTTGTACACATGTTTAGGAGGGGGATTAGGATTAGCTTAGAAAGGGGGTTAGGAGGGCAAGTAGCTTAGCTTTGATGGGATGGGTTAGTTAGGTGGCTAAATGAGGTTAGTGTGGGTGAATGGGTTAGATTAGGGGTTAGGATAGGGTTTAGGAATATTTTTAGGATTTTAGGTATTTTATTAAATGATTCATTCAATAAAATGGGAGTGTGAAATTAAATTGAATAGATTTGAGGATTTATTCAATTTAATAGAGGAATAGGGATTTAATTGATAAATTGATTTTAGGTGATCATTTGATTTTATCAATTGGACTATAGTTACATAAATAAATAAATAAACTAGGGGATGACGATTAATTAATTAAATAGAAAATATTTAATTAGTAATCTTCTAGGAGAAGACTAAATATGACTACCTATTGATGTAATCAGATTTAGGTGTGTACATTTTGCCCCTCTTTGACATAGTGTTGGAACAACACTATTTCAAAGAAGTTCAAATATGAACAACATGAAAAAGACTTTTCGAAGCAACATGGTTGCCCCAATCTCAAGTAGAAGAGGAGAGAATGGACTACATGATGCCCCCTAGAAGGCAAGGCTCGAAAGCTTCTAGAAAAGTACAAGAAACAAAGGTGAGGAGGAGGACTGAGAGTGGCTAAGAGAGGGGTTCAAAGAGGCTCATACTCTCACTATGGGAGAATGATACAAAGGAAAACCTTTTGCACAAGGATAAGCAAGTGTTAAGAACACTGGTAACATGGGGAGGGATTGACTGCTTTAAAGTGAACCTAGGGAAGTGAGTTAGAAGATGGTACGGGTGGGGAGATCACAATTCTAGGATTATGATTGGTGATGGCTAAGATTATGTTTGATGCAGGAGCTATGATTATGATTTGATGCAGGAGCTATGATTATGATTAATACATGAGCTATCATTATGATTGAGATAGGAGATATGATTATGATTGATGCATGAGCTATGATTATGATTTGATGTAGGAGCTATGATTTATGTTTGATGCAGGAGCTATTATTTATGATTGATGTAGAAGCTATAATTGTGATTGAGATAGGAGATATGATTATGATAGATGTAGGAGCTATGATTATGATTTGATGCATGAGATATGATTATGATTGATGCAGGAGCTATGATTATGATTGATACATGAGCTATGATTATGATTGAGATAAGAGATATGATTATTATTGATGCATGAGCTATGATTATGATTTGATGCAAGAGCTATGATTATGATTGATGCAGGAGCTATGATTATGATTTGAGGCAAGATTGGATACTATGGGATTAATAGATGGGTTGGATCATGATGTAAGGATTAATTAGATGAGATGCTTTGATAGGATGGGATGTTTGGATAGGATGGGATGTGATGTTTTGATGTAAATGATTGAAGCTTGAGCATGGGGGTGTTTCACAGGGGAACACCACAATGTAGTTGAGCACATATTTTGATAGGGGAATATTGGAGATATGCCAAGGTTACTAAGAACATCAAGGCCTTCGTACCAATATTACAGAGTACTAACATGAAACAAACATGCAAGGATTTCCCTAGCATCACATATGAATCTGGGAAGAATTAGAGTGTAAATGATACTGGGTAACCCACAAGCAAAAGAAAGAAAAGATGAAAGACCTGATCAAGACCTTGCACTCAAATTGCCCCATTTGTAGCACACCATGATATAAAAGATTGTGGTGACTTTGAGGAGGGAACAACCCAAATCACTTGGAAGAGATACGTTAAGAACCAGATTTGAAATCCCAAAAAGAAAATAAATTGAAAGAAAATGTAAATCCATAAAAAAGTTAACCTTTTTCCAAAGAGATTGGTAGGACTGGGTACTAACAGACCAAGATTAGATGAGAGGAAGGATGTATCCTACAATGATCTATTGGTAATATTGATGACTAGGATGAGCTAAGCAATTAGAACTCTTTAGGACAACATTTTCATGGCAAGAGAGATCGTACGAGGATTTGCTAAAGCATCTAACCAAGATAATTGAAATGTGAGATCAAGCATGAGCTGACACAAAGAGATGAGAGATATATAATGTGACCAAGCTAAGGACTAATGTGCAAGGAATATACATCTTATAGATCAAAGGATTTAGAAGGGATTACCAGACGAAAAGCTCAACATGATAGGATAGTAGCAGGAAAGATAAAGATGAGAAGATAGGGGATGAAAGATTTGGGATGAGGAGATTAGTGGGGATGAAAAGCTTGGGATGAGGAGATAGAGGGGAGGAAAGATTGGGATAAGAAGATAGTTGAAAAGCATGGGATAAGCAGATAGAGGAAAAATCTCTAGATTAGGAGATATAGGATGAAAAGATTGAGTGGGAAGAATGCATCCCAATGATGATGATTGGGGCGTGACCAAGACTTATAACAAGGATGGGTAAGTGATTAAGAAGGTGATTTTGATGAGTTTGAAAGATGGGTAATAGGATGGTGTAGTTGATGGTAGATGTCTAGGAGCATTAGGATATGAATGGATGATATTAGGGTATATGGGAATAGCCTAGAGCTAGATACCAATGACAAGGGATATACCAAGCGATGAAAATATGGAGAGATGTTTTGAGAAGTGCAAGGATAGATGAAAAGGAGATGACCAATTTGGGGATGACAAGATGAAAATAGGGCTAGGATGGGGGTGGGAGATTTACACAATGCAGTCTCCAAGGAATATAGTGCTAGACTCAACACGGTCTCCAAGGAATATAGTGCCCCATTTATATGTTATTCAAGAGGAGGTGGGATAGGATAGAGGTTTGAAGGATAATAGGAAAATGAGGTAGAGGGAAACTAGGATAAGAAAGGTGAACGAGTAGGGGAGATAGGGGATAATTGCATTTGACAGATGAGGATGATGGAGGGCTTATATGGATGAAATAATGGGTGGATAAAGGATAGGTGGATACAAATTGTGATGGGAAATAGATGTCAAAAGGATGACCAAAAGCTTGTATTCATTGGTGGGCCTTATTGTTATCAAGATTCGAAGGAGGGTGACGGGTGAAAGGGATAAGATGTGGTTGGTATGGTGGGAGGAGATGGGGATGGTGGGTGATGGAATGTGCCCCCATGTGTGTAGAGAATTTGGATAAAGGGATTACACATGATGCTTGTTTGCCAAGTTTTCATCATGGTACTTGTCCAAGGCGCTTGAATTGCCAAGTTTTCACCATTGGATGATTATTTTTCTTTACTTGATTTTATTAATTTATTTATTTGATTTTATGGATTTTTGACTCATAAACGTTGGTAGGATGGATGGAAAAGGATTAGATTAAATGACTTGAATGGTGGGTGGGAGTTGGTAGATAAGGGGTGGGAAGACATAAGAGTGGTGGGTAAATGGATGAGGAAAATGGAAAGATCATCATTGGCACACACCTTGAAAGGTGATAAAGAGGCAGGAAAGATGGTATTGAATGAGGTTAAGGAGAAAATGAAGGAAGCCAAATATAAGGACTGATAGTAAAGTTGGAAGATGGAGGATTGGAAATCTAGGATAAGAAGCATATGGACTAAGAGGGGATTGGGGGGATGAAGGATGTATCTATGGAGATTTGGATAGAGGATGAATGGGTGAGGCTTTTTGAGTAGCATGAATGGAGGCCAATTGAGATTTTTCTATGAGATGCATTTCTTGTAGGAGCATCCTAGGTATCCACATGATTTTTGACTTTTTTAGCTTGGGCCTTTGTGGCCTTTTGACTTTTTCTTTGATTTGGATCAAATGTTTCTTTTCTTGAACATGTATTTTGCAAGGGACATGTCGAGACTTGGATACTTGTGGATTTTTGGATTTATGCTTTTTAATTTTGGTATCCAATATGCTTCTATTAGCCATGGGAACAAGAGTATGGAGGATATGGAGGGATTGTGGATGTAAAGATAGAGGTTGAGGGTTCGAAGGGATTCAAGGATGAGTGCCTTTGATGATCTAGCTTGTGGATTTGAGGGGATGAAAGGATCGATTGGAATATAGAATATGGATGTATATAATTTCCCAAAATGGATGGAGGGAATAAAGGATATGAGCCTAAAATTGATGGAAATGGGGAAGGAGTAGTTCCAAAAATAGATGGAGGAGATAAAGGATTCATACTTGGTATATAAGAACCTGATATGGATGGAAAGGGTGGGAGATATAGATAAGGGATATATAAATCCAAAAGGGAGGATTGGAAAGAAGTAGGATGATAAGGGCCCAAAATAGATGTGGAACAAGATGGATGAGAACTTTGGGGTGAAGATGGAAACACTTGGGACCTTGAAGGGGGAGGAGGGAGACCAACATCTAGAGATATACTTTTATTTCTTTCTACAATATGATGTTCATTATTTGGAACACAAGATGTGAGCCCATTACTAGCTAAAGGACCCAAAACTTTGGATATGATAGTTAGTTGGAAAGAAGTAGGAGGATAAGGGCCCAAAATAGATGTGGAACAAGATGATGAGAACTTCAGGGTGAAGATGGAAGCACTTGGGACCTTGAAGGGGGAGGAGGGAGACCAACATCTAGAGATATACTTTTATTTCTTTCTACAATATGATGTTCATTATTTGGAACACAAGATGTGAGCCCATTACTAGCTAAAGGAGCCAAAGCTTTGGATATGATAGTTAGTTCTTCTTCTATTTATATATCATCATGAATTATAGGGTATGTATGAGCATGAAGAAGAGGAGATGGAAGGATAGGATCTTGATAGGGATGGGTTGATGGAAAGGGATCTTGAGATGGAGTAGGTAAGATGGTAGGATTCAGATATAGAGAGGATGGTAAAAGTGGATCATGTAGGGGAATAAGTGGGATGGTGGGATCTTCTTTTGTGTCGAGGGATATTTCAACATGTTTTTGGACAAGATCTTGATAGGAATGGATGGGAGTGGATGGTATGCTAGTAGAGGTGTGGATTGTTTCTTTAAGTGAGGTAGATGGATGGGTAGGAGGTTCTACAATGGGGATGGGTTGATGGGGGATGGACTTAATAGGTTTATTACATGAGATTTAGGTAATAGTAGGAGGATGAGATGTAGATGGGATTTGGAGGGATTTTATGGATGGGAGGTAGGAGATGGAAGGGGTCTAATAAGTGGGGTGGATGAGATAGGGATGATAGTAATAGGATGATGTAAAATGAGTGATGGGGGTGGGAGATAGATTTTCTTTGGGTTTCCTTGTAAAATTCCTAGAAGATGGGTGTGTTGGACTAGGAGTAAGGGGATTGGGGTGATGTGTTGTATGACTAGGATTGTTTGGAGGATTTGGAAAGGGGTTTGGAAGATATTGGGATGGTGGACTTGGACTAGGGATGTAGCTACTATAATTGTTCTAGAATGGTGGAGACTAGGAGATGGAGGTAGAGGAAGATGGAGATATGACTGATGTATAAGAGGAATATGTGGGCTCAATATAAGGAGGAAGTAAGGATGAGGAAAATAATGGATTTCCCTTGTCAAAGGTATGGTAGGGAGTACTAGTGGGTATGCACAAAGGAATGATGGAGCAGTTTGGAGGAATGATTGGATTTTGGAGGATGTTGGGAGCAATATCTCTAAGGATTTCCATATACCCGTCATAGTCAACTAGAACTTCATTATCATTGGAATAGGATGGAGTGAGAGAAAAGATGGGATAATAAAACTCATCATAATAGGATTGTGACATGATGTTTTGGGGATGAAGGATGAATGCAAAAATGCAAATTAGGATTTAAGTTGGTAAGCTTAGACTTGGATGTGGATGATGAGTTGTGTAGGGATGGAATGTTACATAGTTAAGACATGGAGATAAAATGAATACTTTATGGAAGACCTTAGGAATGAGGATGTGAGAGGAAAGCTTAGAATCTTGGATGAATCTTAGATGAGGCAGTGACTATGCTAAGTATGCCAATGGTTGGGTTGTTACCAATGGACTTGCTAACAACTATTTCAAAGGATAGACAAGTGATCTCTTTAGCAAAATGATTTGATTTTTTTTTTCCAAAACATGGGGAGGATGTTTAACACTCTAGCACATCAAATACACCAGTAGCCCTATAAGGTTTTTTCTAGGATATACAAGCTTAGGTAGGGGTGTCCTTGATATATGCAAGGTACGTGAGGCCCAAATCTATAGATGAAAGAAAATAATGCCACTCAGTTGAGAGGAGACAGTAACTGAAATCCCCAACTTCACTTCCCAAAGGCATAAAGTTCTTTGGGGCTTAGCTAAGAGCGACAACATTATCCTTCCTAGAGAGGTGTCTTTCGATTCACCTCCCAATATTTATACTCTGCCAGAATGCTAGAGTTGAGGTCATCCCAAGGGGTGATGAAATCCCCGAGTAGGCCTCCTAAAAAGTGTAAAACAAGACCACATAAGTGATCTTGTGTTTAAAAGACACTTGTTATTTTCCAATTGATGATTTAGATTTTTTAAGCTATGATTGAAGACACTCATGTTTATGACATATAATGTTCATTCCAACTTGATAGCATCATTAGCATAATGGAAATTGGGAGTTTGTCAACATAAGAAATTTGAGCATCATTCAAGTGTGTCAAAATAATGCAATGTTCATTGATTTTTAGGCATTTGAGATTGTATTTAAGTGTTTTATGCCCAAATTTGACGTGTGAGGTATGGTAATGATTATTTGGTCCTTGGCATTCAAGATTGAGGTTATTATTTTAAGCATTCATTCTAATGAAAACTTGATTTTAGTCCATGGCATTCAAGATTGGTTTGAGAGACATTCATTCACTGAAAGATGTATTTAAACATGAAAATTCATTCTAAGAAAAACTTACCAAAAAAAATAAGGTTAGGTTTTCATGATGCTCCAACCTAAAATGCTACAAAAAAATAATTTGATTAGTCACCCAAAAATCCCCAAAAGCAAAGCTTAAGTATGGGGAAATTTTTTTAAAACTTTTTTTGTTCATTTTTATAGGTGTAAAAATGCTTAGAATTTCCCCTATCTTACATAACCACCAAAAGTCAAAATTTGATTGCAATCTTGCAGGTTGAGGATAGTGATCCCATGGGTTTAGGATAGCGATCCCACGGGCTTAAACAGTGACCCCGTGGGTTTAACCAACAATATTGTAGCATAAGAACAACAAGATTATGGTACAAATACTGGTAAAATAGCAAAAAACTAGGCCACAGGTTAAAAAGTTATAGAGCGATCCCGCAAAAAAGTAATCATGTGGGTGCTTGGGAGAGCATTCCCATGGACAGATGGGTCAGCGGGATTGAAGGTGAAAGGATAAAATTGGTTTTCTGGGCTCAGCTATTTTGGACAAGTGTTCATGCAGGTTTCTACAATGATCCCACTAGAAAAGTCAAGCATTCCCGTGGAAAATAGTTTGGTAGGGATGTAGAGCTAATTCTGGGACACATGTAAAAGCTAGTTGGTGATAAACTATGAACTCATGGTCATGGGTTTGCGTTCTTTCCGGTGTATAGCTACAATCCCACAATCACAAGATCGTGTTCCTAGGGTCATGAACAAAATTTTTTCTAGAGTGTTTGGAAAAGAAAAATGATTGGATGGTTTGGAGCACAATTTTCAAAGGGTGACTTGCGTACTTGCAAAAATATCAGCAAACTTCCTACAAAAACCCACAAGCATAAAAGGTTACTTTGGTTAGTTTAACACAAAAAACTCAAAAATTGATTAGATTGACCCAAATGCGAGGTCCCACCAGGCATGCCAAAATGTTACACCTAATCTAGTAGTGCAAGATGAATACTAACTATCAAATGAAAGCATTAACAATACCAAACAAGCAAACACTTAAGATAGGACCAATTGTTATCACCATAAAAGAAGCCAAACCAAGAATGGTAGGCTCCTAATGGTATAACACATGATGAAATAGATTTGTCCCTGATTAAGATATGTATTCTCACAAGTATGCTTAAGCTTTAAGTGGATGGATGGTGTGAATGAAACAAGGTTTCAATAATGGAGTCATGGAGTGATTTTAACATTATAATGGTATTTTGGTAGTTTTCAAGCTCTCAAAATAGCATTATAACTTTGTATAAAAGGTGGATGACTTTACTGAAGGAAGAGGGTTCAATTTAGAGGCCAAGGGGTAGAGGAATGGATGGTCAGGATGCAAAGATGATAAGATCGTGAAGGAGGGTCAAGATGCACTCAAAAAGGAGCACATGGATTGTGCTTGTTTAGCACCAATAGGGAGGTGACACTTGTCACAAGGAGGATGAGTGTGAGAGGATAGGATATGGGTTGGTCAAAGGAGTAATGAGGGAGATTGAGTATGTAAGAGGGATATATGAGTCATTAAGGGAGGTGTAAGAGATATTTTAAGGATGTAAGAGGTGTGGTTGAGTTTGTTGACTTTGACTTGGGTTAATAAGTCTTAACATTTGCTTAAACTTGTGCACATGTTTAGGAGGGGGATTAAGATTAGCTTAGAAGGGGGCTTAGGAGTGCAAGTAGTTTAGCTTTGATGGGATGGGTTAGTTAGGTGGCTAAGTGAGGTTAGTATGGGTGAATGGGTTGGATTAGGGGTTAGGATAGGGTTTAGGAATACTTTTAGGATTTTAGGTATTTTATTTAATAAAATGGATTATGAAATTAAATTGAATAGATTTGAGGATTTATTCAATTTAATAGAGGAATCAAAATTTAATTGATAAATTGATTTTAGGTGATCATATTATTTTATCAATTGGACTATAGTTAATTAAATTAATTAATTAACTAGGGGATGACGATTAATTAATTAAATAGCAAAGATTTAATCAATAATTTCCTAGGAGAAGACTGAATATGACTACCTATTGATGTAATTAGATTTAGGTGTCTACAATCTTAAGTTCATGCTCTCAGATTGATATTTAATGAAATATCAACATAGTACTTTGGTAGTAAAGGATGTCCAATCCTTCAACTAAAATGGTGTTATTTTGGTTAGACATTTTTGGTCCCATTGTTGGGGATGGTGTCAATCTAGTTTTCACTATTGAGTCACCTAGTTAGTTTCATTCTTTAGTATTTTGCATGCATTAGAGAAGAGACCACCTCAGAAGATTTCTTCCCAACTTCAATCAGGAAGATCCCTTTCATCCTGATCCTAAAGAAGAAAGAGAAGAAGAAGAACTATTTGAGGATGTGTTTGAAGAAGCACCTGATCAAGTACAATCACCAACCACATTTGAAGAATCCGTATGTTTAATTGATCTTTTTTCTAAGCTAGAATATCAAGATAATCCATTAGCTCTAGTCATTTATCAACCACCACTAGGAAATCGACAAATGGTAGCTACTTAGCCTACCTCTCCCCTTTCAATCCCCACTTAGTAGGGTAATCAAAATCTAAAAAATATACCCTCAACTATCCTACCAAAGTTCTATGACCTTATTACTGAAGACCCAAAAACATTTCTCTTTGAGTTTGACATTCTTTGCCAAAGTTATTATTACACCACAGATGCTCATAAACTGAAATTGTTCCCATCAACTCTCAAAGAAGTTGCTTTAAAATCGTTTATGAGTCTAGGTGCCAATGCTATGATAGATTGGCCAACTATGAGTAATTTGTTCCTTAATAAATATAAGGAATATTGTAAAGGCCATGACTTAAAAGGAGATGACATTTTCAAAATGTCACAGAAAGAGGATGAAACTTTGGAGGACTATGTTGCACGATTCATGTTCAACTTGTAGCATAACACGTAGCATCAACTAAATGAAGAGTCCCAAAAGCATCTCTTTTTAAAAGGAGTGCATGAAAGGAGTATGGAAGGCTTAGAATTAATAGCTAGAGGTGACATTACACAAAAGACATGGGCCAAAATTTATAACATTTTCTTGAACTATTCCAAAGAAACAATTAAAAAAGGATGAGGCTTGAGGGACTTACTCCAAAAATCTCTTGTTGCTAGAGTATCAAAGTCAGAACTATCAAACCTCTTATCAAATTTCAAGCAGGCCACCATTAATGATGTCGCTACACAACTTGACACCATATAGGCATGGAGGAAGAAGGAGGATGTCGACATTATGTTAGTACAATATTGCCCTCATTGCAAACAAAATAAATATAACTTTTGATGCAAGCCTATTGCTAGTCTAGAGTCACAGGACATGTCTACTGATTTAAGGCAATTGAATAAGGGTTGTTCATGATTGAACCTCTTTTGTTTAGGCCTGCTATTTTTAAGAATAATGATGATACACTAGAGGATAGGGAGAATAAGGATTAGTGCATATTTGAGGGTGATTTGACACTTAAATGTGACGAAGCATATATCTATCCTATAGGATATCTTGTGCACAAGAAGCCTTTTTGTGCCAGGGTTGATGAAGCTCAATTATATGAGAGTGGCACTCAAAGCCCCAATTATAATCACCCTAATTCTTTTAAGAAAGTGTGTACCCATATTCCTCTCTTAGGAGACCATCTGGAGGAGACTATAAAAGAAACCCAAGTAGGATGAAATGATATATAATAAAGCATGGATTTTTGGACCTGATTGGGGATTTAGTCAAGTCCTACATACTATCTAGAGGTTTTGAGTTGCCATGATGTTGATGAATATAGGAGCCCTGTTGGGAAAACAAGATCAATGATGGAGGAAAGGCTCCTACTTCTCTCAACCATTCATCAGTTTCACGTAAGTAACTTATGTCACTACTTCTATGGTGGGAGTTCTTCCTCCTTTTGTACATATTTTAGGTTAGGTTGTGTGCTTTAGCTTTGTTTATTTCTTTTTTCCTTTTTGTTTGTTTGTTTCTTTCTACCCTACTTATCCACCACCCATTTGCAATTGCATCTCCATGTGCTATTCTAGACCCTGCAACTATGATGCCCTACCAAGGAACCCAAAAGAAATTAACCTAAAGCTTCGCTAAGTTTGCCAAACTTTATTTTTGAAAAGATAATGATTAAGAAACAACAGATATAATATAGTACAAGCATTAATCACATACATAAAAACATCGTAAGTAGATTACACCACTTAAGGGTTTTGTGATGTTGAATCAAATTTATGTTTATTAATATTAAATCCAATAAAAAACATAAACATATCAAAAAATAATTGCAAGTACAAATCCATTTAAACAAATATACAATTACATAAGTTGCCACTTGGCATAACCAGAATGCACAATCATCCACTATACAAGTCATAGGGTATGAAAGGATCAAAGAATATAGATCATGAATATAATACATCATCTCATAAGATCTCTAATAATCAAATACAATACAATAGAGTATAACCATCCATCATAGTATACAAGAATGAAATGAGAGGATCAATTGCACAGATACATCCATCAATGAAATCTAGTAGTTGGATCTCAATTCTATAAGTAAATGCACTACCATCTGACCTCGTGGAAGCTAAATGGACCACTCCCATTGCGTCAAGGAGATAAACTCAAGTCCAATACATATATCAAAACACAAGTCAAAACCAACATCTAGGTTTAAGGAAAGACCTAAAAGAAAACTATCTCAAAGGGTACCAAGACACAAGTATCATCTAAAATTAAAGGCAAAAACACATGTAGGAAATCTGCTATGCAAGTGGGAAAGTATCATTGCATGAGCCAACTCTATGGTTACCTTGGCAGCCTCACTGGACTTTGGTCCCCCAATGTCTGAATGTGACATTAATATTATTTTGTAAATACAAGGCATACTAATGAATCAACTCTGGGGTTACCTTAGTAGTCTCTTAGGACTTCAGCCCCCTAGTGACGTTATGTGGCACCATATCTTATTAATTCATTTTAAACCAATTTAATGAAATGCTATCACTTATTAAAACAACCTATGATTGGTTATCCAGGAAGCTTCTTTAAGGCTTTGATGTCCATTGCAAGCCACTTCCCAACATGACATACAAAAAAACCTACCCTAAGCTTAGTAAAGGAAGAAGGACTCATATAACCGTAAACCACACATCAATTCTTACACAAGCAACTAGATAGTACTAAAATATCACTAATCACAATCACAAATTTCACCAATACAGTCATTCTAACAGGATTGACCCAAAATCAAGTACACATATACAAAACCATGACATCACATGACATCACCAAAAATAAACCACAATAATCACCTAAGTTCTAAACAAGCAACTAGCCAGAAATCCAAAGATAACTGATCAAGGACTCAAAGGTTACACTAGAAAGGTCACACCATTCACTTTAGTTCTACACAAGAAACTGGACAACTCAACGAAACATCTAACCAAACTCATCATAGAACACACATGGCACATCACCATGGTAGGGTATAGAAGATTGTAACCAAAATAAGTCAAAATAGCATCATAGAAAAAAAACCCCTAAGCCTCTAGTAAACATCTTGATTTGGTCAAAGCTAAGTCAACCTCAAAACCCATAACAGTAAACCACATGTCACATAAAGTACATACAATAGTAACTCTCATAATTCATTAGGTTTTGAAAACACTAAAGTTCAATTTTCATTGATACGTTTTCAGTTTTCATTTTCATTTTCAAGTATTACAGATTCACTAAACTTCTCAAGTCCACACGAGTCTCAACTCTCAACAAATCATAAAAAGTTGTACATAGTTTTAATAGTTCAACTTGTTATCGAAACACAAGATTCAATAAACAAACATGGTTTCAGTTTTTCCTTCCATCAAAGTATGATAACTACTAAGGTTTTCGAGTCCTAAAATTAATAGATTCATAAATCTTATTAAAAATCAATTAAATAAGATATAGAACTATTAACCAAAACCCAAGTTAACCAATTTTCCCCAATTGACAATTCACAAGACACTTGTACAATTGCATTTTAATAATAAATTAATTAAAAACCTTAATTAAATATTATTAAAATTTAGTAAAAAATCATTAGATTATTAATGATTATAACCATCTATTAATAAAATAACTTAATTCAAAATTATTAATAAAATAATTACTAATCTATTAACAATCATCATACTTATAACATTAAATATTAATTTAATTAATAAAATTTAATATATTTAAATAATATAAATTTCAATTAACATAAATTAAATTATTAAAAATTTAATAATATTAAAATTAAAATAAAATAACAAGCTAACTTACCCACTTAAACAAAAACACTTATAGCCTATCAGCTAGCGGTATGCTGTGCATAGCCCTGCTGATGCAGTAGCATGCCTACTGCACGCAACCCATTAAAGGGTCGTTGGCCATGGTAAAACAAGAGGAGGAACGATGGGTGGGGGTGGTGGCCCATGCCCAAGATAATGCATTATTATTATTTCCTTTTTATTAAAGCCAAACCCAAACAAAGACCCCCCATAATTAAATTAGTTTTTAAAATTTAATAATGTAATTACATAGTAATTATCAATTACTATGTAATTATATATATTAAAATTTCACCATAGATCTAGTAGAGAAATGAAATTAAAATAGTCAAATTTATTGATTCCAAATTTTTGGTATTCTTTCTCAAATCCCATCCTGAATCCCAAGCAATCATATTTTGAAAGCCCAAATTTATTAAACTAGGTTTCAAATTCATATGCAGATATTTTTCCATCGAAGAATAATAGTTTGCATACAAATGTTTCAATTTTTATTTATTTATAGACATTTTAGAAACAAAAACAATAGATTCACAACTAGGTTTTCATATACTTAATTCATATACAAATGTTTCTCAAATGACAAATGATAAAATCACATACAAGAGTTTCAATCCAATTGGATTCTGGAAACAGATTCACAAAGATAAAGAAGACAAAGAAATCAAATAATGAGAAACTACTGCACAAATCCACAAGATCCTACCTAGATATGATGCTAAAATGACGAACGCATAGAACACAAAAAATTTCCTTTTCCTTCAAAAACCCTCTTTTCAAAAATTAGCTACTTCTAACATGTGTATGGAGAAATGAGCTCTAAATCTCTAATAAAGAGTTTTCCCCAAAATCAGGGCTTTGATTATGTAATCATGTGAAAATCCTTTTCCTTTATTATTTTATTATTTTAATTTCATGTACAAGCTTTATGCAATTTAATTAAAATAAACTTTATTAAATTAATGCTTTCTCTCTCTTATTGAATCATGAGATGCTTTTAATATAATATTTATTAATTTAACTAACAATATTATTCAGAGTTTATTATTAAAATGAAACTCCTAGATAAATTATTATTAAATTAAATAAATATAAATATGCCAAAATTAGAACTTTAATAAAATCTTTTAAATTTAATTCTTTAATTTTATTATTTTCTCAATTAATTAAATATAATTCAATACTGAATATTCTGTATAAATTTTCCATTAAATTATCTTTTAATATGATTTAATGACAACTAAAAATCATACCAGACCCACAAAACTAAATTTAAAAGCTAAACTAAAGACAAAGAACAAAATCAAACTCTAGGGTCAGAATCACAAATTCACATTATTTGATGAATTTAGATGGGTAACCAACTAAGATACCTGTGCTACTTTTTAGGAAAATTGGCTTAGGTTAGGATTTGGACTCAAGAATTATCTCCCCACTTATACCATTGAGATACTATGATAGGGTACACTCATTTTGGCAATTCAAGGAAGTCAATACCTGGTACTCACAATCTAAATAAAATCCATGCATGTACACACACTTATAATCTAAACTAAACATGCAATGGTGAGGAGCGGTACATTGTGTAGATCCTGACTAGCAACTAAGTACCACTCCCTCCCTCAACCACATAAGGAACATCAATCATAAAGTAAAACATACACGTACACCATACACATGTAAGCATGGGGCAAGTATCCATAAAAATGCATATAAATAGTTCATCTAACTAATCATCATGCGATAACAAAAATCACTAAATGAACATACATATAAAATCATCAAAGAAATCCTGAACACATGAAATAACTTAGTAACTCATCATATTTATCAAGTGAATATGATTTATACATTTAATCTAATATAGTAACCAAGTACCATACGTTAAATAAACATAAAATAGACATAAACTAATCTGACAATACAATCGAAAAAGTCAACTAAGGGTAGGCATTACATCCACTGCCTGTAGACATAGTCTAAGTACTCCTGGAATCCTACAAGAAAGATGAAACTAAACTAGGGGTAGGCATTACATCCACTTCCCATAGACTTAGGCTCACCCCTAAAAGCATCCAAGTAAGATAAAACTAAAGCACTAACTATGTCAATCCCATTGGACCCTTTCACCCTGTAGGAGGATAAGACTCTAATAAAAATACCCAAGCAAGAACAACAAAAAAGCTCACAAGGTCAACAAGTGCATGCCACCATAAAGCACAATTATAAGAAAATATGTCTAAAATCCAGCTCAAGAGTTATTCAAGTTTTGCCTATTTCTAGGTTTAAGTACATCTTAGTTTGAAGTTCAAGTTGTAATAGATACATAAACAATTTAACTTTTGTTTTAGTTAACTAGTTATCAACTAGTGGTGTTCCAATATACCCAAAGCTGCCAATGTAGAAACTCGGTCTCTAATACTAGATGTAATGCCCTGCCAGAGAACCCAAAAGAAATTAACCTAAACTTTCACTAAGTTTTCCAAACATATTTTTTTTTGAAATATAATAATTAAACAACAATAGATATAATATAGTTGAAGCATTAATCACATACATAAAATCATCATAAACAGATTACATCCCCTAAGGGCTCCATAACATTGAATTAAATTTAAGTTTATTAATATTAAATCGAATACACAACATAACCACATCAAACAATAATCACAAGTACTAATCTATTTAAGAAAATATACAATTACATAAGCTGCCACTTGGCATAACCAAAATGCACAATCATCCACTATACAAGTCACGGGGTATGAAAGGTTGAAAGAATATACATCATGAATATAATACATCATCTCATAAATACTCTGATAATAAAATACAATACAATAGAGTATAACCATCCATCACAGTACACAAGAAGAAAATGAGAGGATCAGCTACACAGATACATCCAATGGTTGAATCTCAATGGTATAAGAAAATGCACTACCAATCGACCTTGTGGAACCTAAATGGCCCACTACCACCATGCCATGGAGATAAAATCAAGTCCCATATGGATATAAAAACACAAGTCAAAACCAACATCTAGGTTCAAGGAAATACCTAAAAGAAGACTATCTAAAAAGGTACCAAGATACAAGTATCATCTAAACCTAGAGGTAACAAGACACATAGGAAATCAACTATGCAAGTGGGTAAGTGTCGTTGCATGAACCAACTCTATGGTTACCTTGGTAGCCTCATTGGAATCTAGCCCCCTAGTGTCTCTATGTGACATCAATATCCTTTCATACAGACAAGGCATACTAATGAGTCAACTCTAAAGTTACCCTAGTAGTCTCTCAAGACTTTGAGCCTATAGTGACTTTATGTGGCACATATGTTATTAATTCATTTTAAACCCATTTAATGAAATTTTATCACTTATTGAAACAACCTACAATGGGATACCCAGGCAACCTCTTTAGGGCTCTAACCTCCATTGCAAGCCACTTCTCAATATGACATACAAATTGTATATAATACCCCAAAGTTGGCCCATGCTAAACTAATTCTGGTCTATTTAATCAATCCTAAGTCCTATTTTACTAGGCAATTTTGATTTTGATTATTGCTACTTGACCTAAGTGTCAAATGCAAAAAAACCTTAATCTACATGAATTACACTCTTTATTTAATTCCTATGTATTGACTAAAATTAGCTACATTAAACTTATTAATTAAGTTTTATTTAATTATAAGTGTTCATACATTGATTAAATTAAAATGACCTCTTTAGCTAATGTACAAGGGAATTAAATGTACTTGATTTAATAAGGCAATGTCCTCATTTTAATTTATTGAATTTAATTATTCAATTAATTAAGATTATGCATTTATAAGGTCATATTATATTCTATTAAATTAAATATCTTCTCCAAAATCTTCTCTTTAGTTCAGAAATGGAAATTCTAAGTGAACTAGAACTTGAAATGGAATTAACTTAGTTAACTCTCCATGACACTCAAATCTGAATCAGTTAACTTCATCTACACAAATAATTTTCCACTCTAACTAAATCTCTATTCTAATCTCAACCACTGATTCAAATTGATCTCAACCATTGATCATTTATGAGATTCTATTTAAGAGGCCTTAAATTCCTCATTCTAGAGGTTGAATTGATTTTGCATCAAAGTTATGCTGAAATATCCATTTTCTCATATAGTCATAGCTTGTAATCTTTCTTGCATTGCAATATTATTTTAGTGTTTAATTGAATTCATTTAGAATAATATGCTCCTTTTATTCTTAGCATTATATATGTATCTCATATAGATTAATTTTCATATCTCATCTTAAATTAATGCTTTCATATCATATAGTGGTTCAAAATTCTTTGTACTAGATGTATGGTTGCTAGCTTCTTGGTCTGAGAGTAATAGCATAACCATTCTAGTTAGAAGGCAAAAAATTGACTTGCTAAGCATTTCAAATGAACAATGCCATGTTCATTTTGGGATGATCTCTTAGATAAGGATCATGTTGAAGTGTGTGTGAAGACCAACACCCACATTTCCTGCATACATTTTTGGCACCCACCATGGTGCTAAGAAATCAATTTTCTAGCCACATTTGCTTCTTTTTCTACACATGTTAGTATTTCATTGCTATCGTCCATATAGTATTCGAGTTTCTTGTGTGAAAAATATCATTCTTGCATGAAGAAACTAAGATTTTTCCCCCTTCACTGCACTTCCTTGCATGAAAATTTGTTTAATTGAGCAGTTTCTCACATGGTACCAACCATTTTCTCATGCAAGCCTGTGTAGGATTTCACACAAAATTCTACATCAGCAAATGCAAAGTGGAATTTTCAAATTTTTTTTATCATGATGATTTGACTAATGATTGTTTCTAAAGAATTTTCATTTTTGGATTTTGATCTTTTAAGTAGCTTAAGTGGTCTGTAGGATGCTTGTCAAAGGCACCCTATGATAAACCCTTGATACAATACTAACCATTTGATTGCTGGACATTTATCAAAGAAACACAGGTCAAGGAAATTATTTCAAACCCACTTAAACATTGTGTTTTCATTTACTACTTTCTTACATATAGTTTAAATAGGGCTTGTGAACTTTGTAGGTTGCAAGACAAGGGTAAATCAGAAACCTAGAGGACTTTGAAAGATGACACCTGAGGGAGGCAAGCAAGTTAGTGGTTATCCTGTATGAGTCTTTTCTATGAAGGGATGATGACTTCCTTTTAGGAATTTAGAATCTTGAGAGAGGACAAGTTAGGATCGATAAGCTAACTCGATGATGAATATGTCTTGCATGTTTGGGTAAGGTGATGAGGTAGAGGAGTATGCTCTTTCCCCTTGAGAGAAATCATAAACTTGGACCCTTAGATCTGAACCACTAGTCCAAGTCAACCTTTTAGAAGGACTTAGTCCGAGTCAACCTTTTAGAAGGACTATCAAAGTGATCCAACCTCCAGGAATGACTGAAGTGAGCCCACTATTTTTGTTAGAGATTCCAACTCATTATAATAAAGAAGCTTTGTTGATAAAAAGAATCCAAAGCCATGTTAATTCCCTCTTCTTCATTCTAATATCACATATCAAGAAGAGGCTTTGAAAATTGCACTAGTTGGTGCGAACCCTAGTCTTGCTAGTCAAGTGTGTGCACTTATAGATGCTAGTGTGGATTGTTGGCCTCAATTTCTCTTGCAAAGCCACTAGGGGTTAATATGAATAGAAACCAAGTGAAAAATTCTTAGTTAGTTGCTACTCGGTTCACTTCCAAAAGGGGGCATAATCTTTGTGCAAGGAGGGGGAAGAATGTCTCTTGTAGATACTCACCATAGGCTTGCACTTGGATGCTAGAAGGTGGTATACATGCTTGACCCTAACACAAGGGTTTTCATTTAGTGCATATGTTATTGAGTCCTTGGAATACACCAAAATCATGGGTGCCCTCTAGTGGGGTGACACAGCTATGTAAGCTGAACTCATGCACATAAGTTGTAAGACAAAGGTTTTGCTTCTTCTACTATTTTTGGTTTTAGGGATAAAATGTGTCTTTTTTGAGTCTTTAAACTTGTCCAAATCTATCAAACAAACTAAAGGTCAAGAATCCCCTATCCCTCCAAGTTGCTTTTGCCTCAGTTGGATTGTTTGCAACTACCACTTACTTCCTGTGTTTGTGAACAACTATCTATTTGAAAACGAAAATGATATCCAAAACTTGAAAACTATGCTAGTATTTGTCTAAAACTTGTCAACACAATCAACCTTCTATTCAAAACTTTCAAAACCATTGAAAATCTCTTCAACTTTAGTAAAAAAATAGTTGGTCTAATCATTTCCTTGCACCTAGTTCTACAAAATTTTGCATGAGAAAACTCCTTATCAACACTTCCTCACATGACTCTATGAAATTCCTTGTGTGATTCCTTGTGAATCTATGTGCAAGATTTTGCAAAATACTATTTTTTAATGCCAAAATTCTTTGGTTTTGTCAAACTATCAACTCTTTGCATGACACTGTGCAAGTCCTCGCATGAGGAAAATGTTTCAAAATTTCTATTCTAAATATTTTCCTTCTTCTTTGTGCTTTCTCGCATGGTTCCCTGTGAATCCTCATGTGAGATCTTATTTTGAAAACTATCAAACTGTTATGTTAGAGCTATTTGTTCTCTAAGTCTAATTTGCATCTACAACATTTTACCACTTCTTTGCCTACAAATAGCGTCAAACAATGACTTCTTTTTTAGTTGAAAACTTGTGACTTATGCATGAACTAGTCTCCTCACTTAGCTATCTTGTTCTATCCTTTTTGTGTTCATCATATTTGGTGTCATGATAGTCATAAACATTGGCTATTCTAGCCATTACTTAGATGATTCATACCAAAGTATACAACATTCTTATCTCACTTTGAGGCTACGTTCTAGTGTGGTCCTTGTCTAGTCTTTTTCTTTTTGTCATTATCTATGATTGTGGCAACAAGAAGCAAAAACATGTTTTATCCCCTTAGACTTAGACAAGATAGAGCTAGGGGTCATAATCACCATAGAGGCTACTTCTTAGCTTATACATAGCCTATATCCAATACATCTAGTGAGGAGTCTTCGTGATCTCCCTC
This sequence comes from Cupressus sempervirens, assembly GCA_028749045.1. Lineage (NCBI taxonomy): Eukaryota > Viridiplantae > Streptophyta > Pinopsida > Cupressales > Cupressaceae > Cupressus > Cupressus sempervirens. Next base: position 109,102,783 of record CM053793.1, on the reverse strand, counting down.
ACCTATCAGATCACCTCATGTTCAGAGAACATTTTCTATAAACTTGCAACAAACTAGGAACCCCTTGTATCAAGAGGATCCTTAAACTAGAAAAGGTCATACATCTCCAAATAACATAGCTGAATTCTTATTCAAGTGACCTTTCTGACCAACATACACTAAAAATGATCACATTCCTAAGATGGTTGATGAAGACCATGAAAATGGAGAACATAGTAGAGAATAAGATCACCATAGGAATTAAAGATATAAAGAACCTTTCACTGATGAGAATGAGGGAAATGAAGTATTCCTCCCTAAAGATGTTGAAAGATGTTGTAAGGATACATATTTCCAAAAATTCATGTAAATCTTTCTTATTGAAGATAAAGAGAAATACTTTCTCAAACTTTCTCAAGAGGGAGCCAAGTTGCCTCACCACTTTAATGTTGAAACAATCATTACAACTAAAGAGGAAACTAAAACGTCTAAGTTGCAAAAACAATTGAAGATCATGCAAGAACAAGTAGCCCAAATGATGTGTGATAAAGATAAACCTACAAAACCATACACCTAAAAAACTCTTTGTTCATTTCCTTTTGACAAGAGTATAGACATGCCTCTTTTTCCAAGAGGAGTTGAGTTATCTAAGTATGATAAATACTTTGGAACTTTTGATCCCCAAGATCATTTGTGGAAATTTGGTGCACTGTCTATGGAATTTATGCATGATCAGACACATCTAAATCATCTATTTCCATGAAGTCTAGGTGGTCAAGCCATGGAATGGTTTTCATGCTTTCCTACTAGTATCAAAATATTCAATGAGATTTCTAACCTATTGTCCAATAATACTCACACAACATAAAACAATTGATTAACATACGAGACTTGTGTAACCTTAAAAAAAATGTAGGGAACCCTTTCCTCACATTTCTTCAGAGATGGAGGCAAATTTACACCAAATATTTGTGAAAGATTCCTAAAAAGGAAAAACATGATATCTTTATGGATAATCTTCTACCTAATTTTGGGTATAGAGTTCAACTTTGAGGTCCACGCACCTTTGAAGACATGGTCACACAAGCTATCTAAATTGAGGAATTCATGGTAAAAAAGGGTGAACTCACCCTTCAAAATGAAACCAAATAGGGATCAACCTCTAATAAGGATAAATCTAAATAGGTGGACAAGAACCAAGAGATTGTGCATGACAAAGTTTTTGACAACATTACCCCTAAACCTACCAAAGTAGCATTTAATGTCATAGACATTCTCAAAGCATCCAAGAATGTAGAGAAAATTCCTCCTAACAACAAGATGTTTTGAAAAAAATTGAAGAACTTATCTTGGGTTACATGACAAAAACAAGAATATACACCTCTTGGCGAACCTTTGGATTTGGTCTATAAGACCTTGCTACAAGGCAATCTCATTTCTCCATTGGATAACTCTCATCCTTATGACCTACAAACATGATCCAAATGGTGGAACAAGTTTCATTTTGCAAGTACCATAAAAAAAAAGGTCACAAAACTAGCAATTGTATTAACCTCTATCACAAAGTTCAAGACTTAATTGACAATGGTGACATTGGTGTTGATGGACATAACAAGAACTCAGATCACAAGGCTTTCAGGGAACCATTCCTATCTTATGAGAAAGGAGAGAACTCAAAATAGAAGCTTCATAACAAGGTCAACTATACCTACTCTAATAATGATGATGATGTGATTAACATGGTTGAACTTGTGGATTTTGAGTATTGCAACGTTATCACCATTAAAGGAAAACAAGATAACCCTAAACCTAAGACACCATTTTTCTTAAGGGGCCCTACTTCCAATACATCTGACAAAAAACCATCACAATCTTGTGCCAATGCTATTATGAATCCTCATGCCAAGTTGGTACTCAAAGGCCTTGTGCCTTCTACTCCTAAGCTAGAATAACATAAAAATAAAGCTCTTGTTGGTCAATCTGGCAAAGGCACAAAACTTGCAACAACTTCTACAACTACTAGCTATAGTATCCTCAACCAATCACAATGGATAAGTGATCAAACAATGATCTTTGAATTTCTCAAAATCTTGCTTGCTCATAGGTAGATTCTCGAAAAATCTGTCACTGAGGCAAATGTACCTCAAGATCTTGATCTTAATAGGTTCCAATCGTAGGGCATTTGACCTCACCTCACTATATGTCCTTCTCTAAAGAGGATGACAATTCGTTGAGTCATCTGCATAATCAGTTGTTACACATTGAAGTGATGATACACTAGAGGCATGTTTGATGTGTTCTCATTGATAATGGGTCTAGTTTAAATGTTGTCTTTGTTGCTTTGCTTAGGCAATTGGGCTATTCTAGAGAGTCCATTGATCCTCATCATAGGATAACCATTAAGGCATATGATGAAGTCAATTGTAAATATTTTAGATCATGTTGTGTTGCCTTTTGAATTTGGTCCTATAGGAAATGACATCACTTGTTAGGTCCTTGATATCCCATTAGCATACAACAACCTCCTAGGGAGACCATGGATACATGAAATGCGAGTTGTGCCCTCAACTTACCATCAATGCATAAAGTTTCCATTTCATGGCTCTGTGTAACATGCTAAAATCTACTAAAATATTTATACCTACTAATAGGGAATCTATATAATATCATGATGACAGGCTGAAACAAATTGAGTAGGCATTTGAATTGAAAGAAATAGGAATGAGTGAATACCACATAGAATTGGTTATGTCTTTGTCATCTCTTCCCAAGTATCCCCATCATTATGGGAGACCATCTAAAATGAGGAGACCTTTTGTGTTGCCACCTCAAACTAAGTATGATGGTACCTTTGTAAAAGGTACTATACCTCTTGAGGAGGAAGATGACAATAGAGCCATTGCTACTTGGATATACAAAGAGGAAACTCTAGTCGATCTCACATAACAATCTCATCAGGTTACTCCTGAAAAGTATGGTCCAGGTCTCAAGCTCATGAAACACTTTAGCTAAAAAGGGAATGGTCCTATCATATATAACAAAAATAGTTTGGTTGATCCTATCAAAGTGATAGCTAGAAGGAATTGAGATACATCTGGTCTAGGCTTCGAGAAGATTCCCTTCCATCTAAGTCAGATGATCATGAGGATGATGCTAACAATGAGGATCCTTATCCTTATCCAATTCTTGTTGATCTTGCTAAATTCTTCATAGAACCAGATGAATTTTTACCATGTGTCACCACTATGGATGGTGATAGTGATTCTTCTAATGACATTACCGATTCTCCCCATATCCAACAAGAACAAGGAGAGTCTAGTCATGCTTTAGTCATTGAGTACCATTGCAAAAATCTAGATGATGAATGAGAATTTCTCCCTATCACTCTTGTGGAATTCTATAGTTTGTCTCCATGCAATATAGATTCTTGAGAATATGAATTTGACTCTCTTAGATGCAACTACAGATAAAGATATAGATCAAGTTCATGCTTATGAAAGCTAGCTTGAAGTAGGTGAATCATCTAGGGTAAGGTCAGATAAGTCTGATCCAACTAGTGTCATTGAGTCTTCGATTAATACTATTAGTGCTCAAAAGAATTTGGACACACTTTTGGATGAAGCTGCTCTAGGTCTCAAATTGCTTGTCCAAGAATTTGATGATTATATTGTGAACACAACCAAACTCACCACATCTCTTTCACTCATCTATCTCAAGCTCATAGACTAAAATTATTATGCATCTAGTGAAGTCCCTACATTCCAGAATGACAATGCTCTCTCCTACTACTTAAAGGCTACCGAACCTATAACATCTTCCACTAGTGAACAAAGCATCAACATGACTAAAGTTGGCATCAAATATATTAGTCACATAATAAAAAAGAAAAGAAATAGAAGTTCTAATGGTGAAAACCACATTGTGGTAGTGTCAGAACCTAAAATAGTAAAAAACAAAGATGTATCCAAAGGTGAAAACCTCTTTGAGGTGCCTATGGATGAGATATTTGATGCACTTCCTAGTCATGTTTAGGAAATATCATCAATGTTGATAGAACCAACACAACTTATCAAAGATGAATTGGAAAAATGCATCCTCATGTTGCATTACTAGTCAAAGCTAAATTGGAAAAGCTTATGAAAGCTGATTTCATCTATGCTATTGATTATGTTCAATGGATATCCAACATTGTTCTAGTCTCCAAGCACAAAAAATCTATCAAAGTCTATATAAATTTCCAAGATCTAAACTTAGCATGTCCAAAGGCTGATTTTCCGCTCCCTAACATTAATATGATAGTGGATATGAAAACATGATATGAAATCTACTCACTCATGGATGGATTTTTTGGTTATAATCAGATCAAAATTACACCAAAAGATTAGGAAAAGACTTATTTCACTTGTGCATGGGGAACCTTCTATTGAAATGTGATGTCATTTTGTCTTAAAAATGCCAGTGCCACATATTAGAGTGAAGTTACTACAATTTTCCATGATATGATGCATAAAATATTGGAAGACTACGTTGATCATACTTTGGTTAAGATCACAGAACATAACACTCACCTTGAAGATTTGGGACCTATCCTAGATCAAATGGAGAAGTTGAGTTTGAGACTCAACCCCAAGAAATGTACATTTGGTGTAACATTTGAGAAACTACTTGGTTACATTGTATCTGCAAAAGGAATTGAGGTTGATCTAGAGAAAGTTCAAGCAATCATGGACATGCCTTCACCCTATAATATTAGTTAGATGAGAGGCTTACAAGGAAGACTTCAATCCATTTGCAGATTCATCTCAAAACTAGCAAATAGGTCACAAGCTTTTATCAAGACTCTCCATAAAGGTATGAAATATAATTGGAGCCAAAATTGTGATCAAAGCCTAAAAAAGATAAAGAAATAGCTTATAATCCACTGATCCTAATGCCTCCTATCTACGGGAAGCCTCTTATTTTATACATTTTAGTAATAGAGTCATCTCTTGGTGTCTTGCTAGCTCAAGAAGACAATGATAACAAGGAAAGAGCTATTTACTATCTGATTCACATGCTGATTTCTTATGAAATGAATTATAGTATCATTGAGAAGGCTTTTTTGAGAGTTGTCTTTGCTTCCAAAAAGTTGAGACACTACATGCTCACTCATAAGTTATGCAACTAGTGGCTAAAATTGATTCACTAAAATACTTACTAAGGCAGCTCTAACAAGAAGGTTAGCTAAGTGGGTTATGATAGTAAGCAAGTTTGACATTCAGTATGTTGAATGGAAGGCTATCAAAGGACAAGTGATTACTGATCAATTAATAGAAGCACCAATGCAAAGTCTTCTTCTGTTAAATATTGACTTTCCTAATGAATCAATTCTAATGCTCACACACCAAACTTTGGTGATATTCTTTGATAGTTCCCTCACATAGCAGGGATCTAGTGCTGGACTCTTATTTATAACACCACAGAAATATTCACTACCTAAGGTATACAAGATTATGTTTCCTTGTACAAACAACATTGCAAAATATGAAGCCCTAATTAATGGCATGAAGATTGTAGTTGAATGGAGAGTGGATGAATTAAATGTCTTTAGTGATTCATACCTCATAATCAACCAGGTCAATGATGTATATAAGAAGAAGGATGATAAATTGATCCCTCAGAAATGCATGGTTGATGACCTAAAGAAACACTTTTCTTATATCATTTTCCAACAGGTTCCTTGGGAAAACAACAAAGTGGTTGATGCAATTGCTGCTTTTGCTTCCTTGTTACAGATGCTAGAGAATGATCTTCAACATGAGCTCTTGGTGGAAACGTTACTCTACCCTATCTATAATGCCCCTAAATCTCGGATGATCTATTCTATTATAGGACATGACTCATCCTGCTACCACCATATATATTCTTACTTGTGTGACCAAAAAGTTCTAGATGATCTAACCCAAAATGAAAAACATCACCTTATCCATAATGCTTCATGATATGTTATTGTTGCTAACAAATTTTTTAGGAGAGGTCTTGATGGAACACTCCTTAGGTTTCTAGAACCCAATGAGTCCAAACATGCATTAATTGATGTACATGAGGGCATTTGTGAATCTCACTATAATGGCTTGACACTAGCTAATAAACTTATTAGATTTGGTTATTATTGGCCTAGTATTGAACAAGAGGCAATCAAATATGCAAAGTCCTGCAAACAGTTCTAGCTCCATGGGAATCTAATTTATGCTCCAACAATGGGCCTTTGATCTTGTGAGTCAAATTCACTCGTACTCTTCAAATGGACACAAGTTCATCATTAAAGCTATAGACTACTTCACTAAATGGGTAGAGGCAGTCCCTCTCTCTATAGAAAATGGTAGAAATATAGCTATTTTGATTATGAATTACATCATATGTAGGTATGGTGTACCTTCCTCCATCATTACTAACAATGGAGGATAGTTCAAAAGAAAAGATCTCAAGGAATTGTGTAAAAAATTTAGAATAAAAAAACACTGCTTTTATTTATTACCCCTAGGGTAATGGCCAAGTAGAGGCATCCAACAAGGTGATCCTTAAGATCTTGCATCACATAGTTAACAAATCTAGAAGGGACTAACACCTCTAGATTAATCTATCTTTATGTGCTTATAAAACTAGTATCAAAACTCCAATGGATATAATGCCCTTTTCTTTGATATATGGAGCATATGATGTGCTTCCAATTGATGTTGAGATTCCAAGTTTGAGAATCTTCATGAAGGGCCTCATTATTGATTATGACTACATAATATATCATCTTCAAGAGCTACAATTGTTAGATGAACATTTTATAAGTGGCATGCAATAATCTTTGAGCCTATGAACATCATATGCCTAGAAGCTACAATAAGAAAGTTAAGGCATGTGAGTTCCAACTAGGTGACCTTGTCCTGAGAGAAATGTTGGAATAATCAAATGGGAAGAATACATTTGAGAGGGGGGTTGAATCAGAAGTATCACACTTTTAACCTTAAAAACTTTTAACTAAAAATAAATTTCATGCATGTAAACATATCAAACAACCATAAAGTGAACACATGCAACACAACACATAACACCAAATTTGATAACCTAGAAACCTTCCAAAAATGAGAAGGTAAAACTGGGGTGGTGATGATACCCATAAAATCAATGCAGCAATAATGTTTGACCACTTTTGATGGTCTACCCTGTTAAAGGCCTACCCTATTAAAGGCTTTACACTATATCAATAGTGACCTATTTAAAGGATTTACAAACACTTTACATGAAGTGTCACCCTATTAACAGATTTTATCAACTCTTCAAAGGATTTACAACCTAGCTATTAAGCTAGCCTCAACATAGGATTTTCCTTTTAATATAATTGCTAGAGAGTATTAGACTAATAAACCTGATAGCTTACAATCCTTGATTGCTAAATTCATGCACTTAATCTACTCTCTCTGATCTTGATCCTCTAAGATCTAAGATCTATTCGTAACCCTTGCTTTGTTCTAATCAACTGAAAATGCAATGTTGATCTATTCCTCTAAGTCTTTTACACTTCCCTTTGAATTTCAGTATAGTTTACCCTTACATTGCTCTCATCCACACATACAATGGGTTTTTGTCCTCCTTTTAAAGATTATGAAGACTTAGGGTTAGGTATGGATCTATGATCCATATTGAATCTTTATTTCTTGGTCATTCCTTGTACTTTACTTTTTGGTTGCATGCCTTCTCCATTTTTCTTATTGCTTGCATGCTAATTGCATAGGAAATATAAAAGATTCATTCTTATCCTTATTATCCTTCAAGATTCTTTTTATGTTAGCTTAAAAAATGGTTTACATCTGAGTTTGTGAAGGAAAAAACTCATATGTTGATTCTATGTTACTCAGCACATACTAGATTACTGGTGCTCGAAACATTTATGATTCTAGTTTTCTTGACACCTATTGCATTCTGGCTTTCTTGGCATCAATTGTGACTCGGCACCTACATATCATTTGGCTCATATGGTTCACTTGGCACCTATATCATGCTCAACACCTAAAGTCACTTGGCACTTGATCTTCACTCAGCACCTGAAGATTGCTTGGCACTTGAAGATCACTCGGCATCTATTGTAGATCTGTCTAGCCTGACATATATAGTGTACTTGACTTCTAAATGAAAATTGGTTAAGTGTGTTGACACTCAATTATCAAAAGCATTCTGAGACCAACAATCTCCCCCTTTGACATGAGTGTCAAAAACCCTTAACTAAGCATTATACTTGGTTTTATGAGTACATTATCCAATCTATTTAGCATATATACAAAATTTCAAAAACTTGTTCAAAATTTTGTAAAGAACAATATACCTCAAAATTCTTATGACTCCCCTAGACCTGATGTGCCATTTCATTTCTGTAACCAAAATTCCTATGCTAATGTATATGATACTCTTTACCTTTTCCTTGTTTCTATGCTCTGTACCTATGTTCTATATCAGGGTTATCTTCTATTCTTATTTACAAACTCCTCAAAACATCAAAATTTTGTATCTCCCCCACACTATATCTTATCTCTTATCTCCCCCTTTTGGCTAAACATAAGATATGTACAATATTTCCCCCTTTTATTCTCAAAAAGAATGAAAGAATGTAAATACTTAGCATACTCTCTATTATATCTCCCCTTTATTTTATTTTTTCCCCTTTTTTGACACTGATGTCAAAGGGTTGTAAGGATTAATACTATATTTTGCCAAAAATGTATTGTTTACCTCCATAATCATTTTTAGAGTTGCATCCCAACTCGCCAAAGAAATTTCTAGTGACGTATGCTAGATGGCAATCTCTACACCAAGATGTACAACTCCATCTAATGTAGAAAGATTAGGATCTTTCTTTAAAATAGTCTCAGCATAGACTTGATATTTATGGAGTACTTCCAAATATGGGGTAATGGAAGATTGTATCTACATCAATTTGGCCTTGATATTGGCCTCTTTAATTTCTAGTGCATCTAATTCTTTTTGAGTATGAAGTGATTGAGTAAAATTCTTCTCACTTTGAGTTGGATTAGTGGGTAGCTACATGCTAGAAATCTTAAGATTTCTTTCCAAGCTCAGTATCCATTGGCTAGTTTCCTGTGTGAAAAATGTGAAATTGCACAACTTGTTATACAATGAGAAGATATTCTCAAGTTCAATTTTTACCTTCTCAATTTTCTTTGACAACTCAACTTTTTGAAGTGCTATGTCACTAGATATTTTCTCATTCACCTTTCCTTGAAATTTCCTCTCAAACCATTCCATAAGTTTTACATTTGTTTCCTAGTCTTCACTTGTCACCTGGTCAATAATGTCTAATAGTTGTTCCATTATAGGGTTTGTCTCATCAAGTGACTACAAGTTGAAGGCATCCAAAAAGATATCCTTTATCTCATGTAATGCTTGCTTTTGTTTATACTCCTTCTTGAGTATCTCTTTCCTTTTTCTCCTATTCAAGGCTTCCTGCATCTCAATGATTTTCTCAATGCTGATTATTTTAGAGTCATAAGTAGGTATGACTATTTCCTCATCTAGCTTAGGGTATCCATAGTGAATTACCCTTTTCACATTTGTTGAGCTTGAGCCCAGTGTAGAAATTTGCAATGGCATTGCATTAGTTCTCGACTTTTGAAGAGTTTTAGTAGGAGTGCCAATTTTTGGTAACTCTACCAATGTCTACATTACAACCTTCTCCTCTTATTTTGATGTGTCCTCCTTTTCTTCTTTAGATTTACCTTGATCAATGACAACAATTAGTGGGGGTGTACCAATTGTTTGTATTGTAGGATCAAATGTAGTAATCTGTCCTATTTACCCTGTTTCTTTCTCTGCTTCTATACTCGACTTTTGAATGGTGTCAACTATTACAGATGTATCAATAGCTGCAATCTATGATGGTGGTGGAAGCATTAGGAGTTAAGTGCTAGTAGCTATAGAGGCAGAAGGTGGTTCTTGTAGATTCACCTTGTCTCTTGATGAGTCAACTACTGCCTTCTATAACTCATCTACACTAACCAATACTGGATTATTGCATAATCTAGCTTGCTATGTTGATTGGTCAAGGATGTTTGTGAGATCCTTTTTAGTTAGTGGATTGATGTTCTGACATGATTTGTTAGTAATATCCTTTATAGTTATAGTGTCTACAGGTGTGATGGTTAGATGTGGAGGGCTAGGAGGTGGCAATTGTGTGTCTTGCACACTCTATTCCTCTTATTGTTGCTTCTCAATTGTTGCCATATCTTCTCCTTTTGTGTCTCCTCCTCTTCTCATTTTTCCTTATCCTCTTCCTCTTTCTTCTCCTTTGCACTAGCGTCTACCTTTTTTGCATTTGCATCCTTATTTTCTTCTCCATCCTTGTTATCAGTCAATTTGTATATTGACTTGCACAATTTTGTGGACTTATTTACAACATATTCAATTTTATTTTGTAGGATGCTAAAGGATCTATACTTTGGTCCAAACTTGTCCCCATGTTTCTTGTTAGCCTTAGCAATTTGACCTCTTGTCAAGTTAGGCATCACTTGTGCCAGTGTTGATTCTCTTATTTCCTTCTCCATTTTAAGAAAATAATGACATTTGTTTTCAATAATCTCATATAGTTCCTTAGGCATACTATTGTCTAATTCAAGAGGTGTGTTTTTCAATTCTACCATCATGGCATACACAGATTCCTCTATATTATTCTATTCTTCTCTACTTAACTTATTAAAATCAATGCTTTTCAAATTAGTAAAATTTTCATTCTTAACATTTCCATAGATTTTATCCATATGAGACTTGGGAGGATGGCTTACCACTCTAAATTGCCTGATATCCTTTGATTCTATTCTCTCCTCATCATCAAAATCTGGCTATGCAACATACTTTCTTCTTGGTTTCTTTTGCAATACACTAGTTTGTCTAGTAGCCTTCTTCTTTTCTTTGACTTGCTCTTTTTCCTATTGTGTAGATGTCCTTGTGGTAGCTCTTGTTGTAGTTGTTGGCTTGTCTTGTGTGGGCTTGGCAACTTTTTTGGCTTTAGGCTATGCTAGAGGCTAAGTTTTACCTTTTCTCTTCTGGGACTCGTCTTGTGTTGGTGCTTCCTTAGCTTATTCTTCCTTGAAACCTTCTTCTTTATCTTCACCTAAGCCTTGAGAAAGTTCCATTGGGCCTTCCCCTTGTTCTTCTTCTTCACTCTCATCTTCTTCTTCTTCATCTACATCATCTACACCTGCTACCCCTTCAATTTTTTCTCTAGATTTCTTCTTTATCTTCTTCACCAATTTATCTTTCTTCTTTAAGGTAGAAGCAATTTTCAGCTCCATATCTACCTTGGAATGCACAACATCATATGTTACAAAGTGAGGTGCCTCCTTATCAATTTCTTGTACAAGAAATATTGTGATTGCTGCTAATGCTTCATCAACATCTACCTCATAACCTAGAGGTCTTATCCATCTCACCCTTGGAACTGCTACTTGGATATAAGTATAATCAACATCAACTAAGAAGCAGATATCATTGATGTGTATTTCCACTAGGGAAACTAGTATCCTAAGTCTTTTCTTCGTAGGTTTCTTAAAATCCTCAAAATAATTAGTCATAAGAGAGTCAAAGTTGTCTCCCTTTTTCTCAATATACTCATTAATTTGAGTAATGGCTGACTTATTTGATTTCTAGTTGACTTTTCCAAAAGAAGGAAACTCTTTCAAAACATAGAAGAATATGCATACAAGAACTAAACCAAACTTGCATTAAACACCTTTGGATCTTCTTATTGCTTCTAAGTTTTCATTTATCTATTGCAACAACAATTATGCAAGATCATATGTATGATCTTTCTTCACAAGTTTATAGGCTACATCCATAGCAATACATGGTACACTATTCAATATACTAGATTGATAAAACTTGTGAGATATGATTCTCATTGCAAAATCTAGAAGGGGATCTATGATTGTGTCGATTGCCCCTTTTATTCCATTTAGCCCTAGTGTTCTTTCCAATAACTTCTTTTTCATCACTATGTAGGGTCTTGTGCTGATCTAGGGTTGGAAAACCTATAACCCTATGCACTATCATCTTCATTATTTTGATTGTTCCTCCTTCCATCCTAAAAAAACCATTATGTATCCTACTTAAAACTATTCTTATCCATTTAGTTTTAAAACCTGTAGGGTAAATTAGGCCATTGATAAAAGCCTTTTTTTTTAACTTTTTGAAATTCTTCCTTAAGAACTCAATTTTCACACAATTTATCATATGCTTGAAAAATTTCAAGGTCTCCTATTGGACCTATCTCGCAATTGTAACACTTTCTCACATCCTGCACCATTACGAATCTGGGTGGAATAATGGAGAGTGTGCCAATAGGGTCATTCTTATAATCTACCTCTGGAATTGGTCTAAAATTGAGTTGTTTGACCTCATTTCTAACCAACTAAACCTCCAAACCTTCCTTTTCCTTAGGGTTTTTACAACTCAATGCAATTTTGTAAGTTTAGGGTTTCAAGAGATTCTAAACTTTAAAATTGTGCAACTTAGAACTTGAAGAATACCTTAAATTGATGAAATCTATGCTTGATCTATGTTGGAATCCATGCAAAAGGCATCAATGCTACTCTACAATCACTTCTACACTCTTCTCATTCTTGCTCTATTTTCAAATAATGAGAAATGATCAAAAATTGACCTTATACTCTTTCTAAACCTAGCATTAAATGCCTAGTGCACACAACTATACACTCAGCTCTTGAAGGTTTCAATATGACTCAACTTCCATTGGTTTTCTATCACTCAACTCCAACCATCAACTTGGTCACTACTAGCTATTCGACATGCATTGGAGCTTTACTCGGCATTTGAGGGAAATTCGACAGTATTTGCAAAAACTTCAAGTTTTGACTTGGCATCTTTACTCATGCTATTTTCTTCTTTGTAATACTTCTTTATCTTGGGATTGACGTATGATGTAAATTTGTATATTAGTCCCATACACCTATCTTTGCTTAGTTGTATGAGGTGTGACCACTTGACCTCTTATGTGAAGTGATCCCTCCATTGGATGTGCTGGCTCCATCCCTTCTCTTCCATGTCCTATTCATCTTTGTTCTAATGTGTTCAACATCAACTTTCTCTTTATCCTTGTTGAATTTTGATTTGGGTTCCTTGGCCCTTGTTGGGCAATACTTGCTAATATGGCTAGTCTTCAAACAACTAAAACATGTGGTTTGACTTAACCATCTGTTTTAGTTCTCTCTGAAATGTGTTCTTATACAATTTTCAAGAACATACCCATACCCTTGAAAATAATGATAGCTATATCTAGTGTTATAGTCTAAATTACAATGATGAACATGGTTAGCTTCTCTTTTTTCTTGATTTAATGTCCACATAGGCTTTGATTTGCACTCAAATGCTCTATGTCAATAATTCTTGCAATTGTAGTTGTGACCTTCAAATCTTAGTGTTCTCATGGTCTTGGCCCTCCAGTCTTGTGTCTAGTGTCGTTGCTTATTGCACTTGTGACAATGACCCTTGTTCTTGGGTTTATACTACTGAGTGGTCTTCTTACTCCCACATACATTAGAAGTGTGTCCCTTTTTACCATAGAAATGACAAGTAGGTTTTGTTTTCTTACCTTTATTACTCATTTCTTTTGTAGTCTCAGATGATTCTCCTTGTTTAGTGCAAGTGTAACCAAGTCCTAAAGTATTATTACTGGCCCTTGATGATTTTAATAGCTACTCAAAGTACTTGATAGCCTTATTGGGTTTGTTGAAACTTTCTACAACTTCCTTCTCTCTTTTTAGGTCATTTTGTAGTTGTTCATTCTATATCTTTGGCATAGAGATCTCAATGTCTTTCATATTCAGCTCATGATGTGCCTTCATCATTTGGCTTAAGGTATCTAGCTGCATATTTGAGATTCTTTCAAATTCAATTGTCTTTTCCTCCAGTCTATTGGTAAGATTTCTATTGTCATCTTCTAGCATGGCTTTTTCTTCAATGGATCTTTTCTTTTGTTTAGTTACTTCAAAAAGCATTGTGGCTTGTGATTGTTGTTCAAGCTTGAGTATTCTAATTTCTTCTTCTTGATATCTATTCTTCTCCATTAATTTTGCTATTGTTGCATCAAACTCTTTGGAATCTCCATTGGCAAACACTTTTGTGGTATCAATCTCCTTGTATTATGTGTCATTTTCTGCTATGGCTATATCCTTCCTTCTTTTCAAAGATTTTCTCAATTCTCCTTTGGCTTCCTCCAAGTTGTGTAGGGTGAGCTACACATCAATTGCCCAATTCTCTATAATCTTCCCAAGTTTGAAGACTTCCATCTTCAAATCTTTTCTCTAAGCTGTTAAGCTTCTTCTTGTGAGAACCTTGCTCTGATACCAATTGTTGGAATAATCAAATGGGAAGAATACTTCTAAGAGTGGGTGGGGGGGGGGGGGGGGGGGTGGGGGGGGGGGCGGGGTGGGGGTGTGAATCAGAAGTATCACACTTTTAACCTTAAAAAATTTTAACCAAAAATAAATTGCATGCATGTAAACATATCAAACAACCATAAAGTGAACACATGCATCACAACACATAAAAAAATTGGTAACCCAAAAACCCTCTAAAAATGAGAAGGTAAAACTACAGTGGGGATGATACCCATAAAATCACTCCAGCAATAATGTTTGACCACTTTTGATGGTCTACCCTATTAAAGGCTTTACACTGTATCAATAGTGACCTGTTTAAAGGATTTGCAAATACTTTACATGAAGTGCCACCTTGTTAAATGATTTTATCACCTCTTCAAAGGATCTACAACCTAGCTGTTAAGCTAACCTATCAACATAGGATTTTCCTTCCAATACAATTGCTAGAGAGTATTAGACTAATAAACTTGATTGCTGAATCTAGGAACTTGATCTACTCTCTAATTTTGATCATCTGAGATCTGATATCTATTTGTAACACTTTCTCTATTCAAATCAACTGAATATGCAATGTTGATCTATTCCTCTAAGTATTTCACACTTCCCACTGAATTCTCATATAGTTTACCCTTACACTACTCTCATCCACACATACAATGGGTTTTTGTCCTCCTTTTAAAGATTAAAAATACTTAGGGTTAGGTATGGATCTATGATCCATATTGAATTTGTATTTCCTACTCATTCCTTGCACTTTTCTTATTGGTTGCATGCCTTCTACATTTTTCTTATTGTTTGCATGCTAATTATATAGGAAATATAAAGGATTCATTCTTATCCTTATTATCCTTCAAGATCCTTCTATGTTAACTCAAAAATGGTTTACATCTAGTTTGTGAAGGCACAAACTCATATGTTGATTCTGTGTTACTCGGCACATACTAGATTATTGGTGCTTGGCACATATATGATTCTAGTTTTCTTAGCACCTATTGTATTCTGGCTTGCTTGGCATCAACTATGACTTGGCACCTACATATCACTCAACTCGTATGGTTAACTTGGCACCTATATCATGCTTGGCACCTGGAGTCACTCGGCACCTGATCTTCACTTTGTACCTGAAGATCACTTGGCACCTGTTGTAGTTCTATCTAGCTTGGCATATATAGTGTACTCAGCTTCTATATGAAAATTGGTTAAGTGTGTTGACACTCAATTGTCAAAACCATTTTGAGACCAACAAGAAAACTCCAAGAATCAATAACAAGGGGTATAGAAAGGGAAGTGTGAACCCAACTGGCTTGGTCCTTATGTTGTTACTATAGTGTTTAGATCTGGTGCTTACCAACTTTCTACAACTGAGGGAGAGGTGCTCAAGGTGCCCATCAACACACTCCATTTGAAGTGGTTCTACAACTGATTTGGTTTCAAAAGGTCTCTATATAAACTTAAATGTCCTAAAAAAGGTCTAAAAATTGCAAAACATCTTTAAAAAATCATTATCTTGGTGAAGACCTAGCAATAGGTGCCTTGGTAATACCAAAAAAATGGAAAAATCCAAAAAATACAAAAAAATAAAAAAAGAAAAAAATACAAAAAAACCTAAAAATAAAAAAGTACCATTGACGAAAACATGGAAAATAGGTATCATGGTAGGAAAAAAGGAATCTTGCCAAGAAGGTGAAAACCTAATAAACAAACACCTTTTGTTCCTAATGCTATATCTTGTAGTGCATCTTCTGGCTTTTGTACAGTTGCTTTCATACTTTAGTTTGCTTCTTTCACTCATATATCCATGGATTGAATCTTGTTATAACTTGGGGGAAACACCCTATAATGTCATAAGAATGTCTTGCGTCAGTCACAAGTTGTTCTAACTACATCTGCCTACTATCGCTCATATCACATTAGAGATTCCTTTCATAGAACATCTCTCGCATCAGTCACCAGTTGTTCTAACTGCATTTGCCTACTATTGCTCATGTCACTTTAGAGATTCATTTCACAAAGCATCTCTTATGTCAGTCACTAGTTGTTCTAACTATGTCTGTCTATTGTCACTCAATTTCTTACTAAGGTTCTTCTTACTAAAGATTCCTCTTTGACTTCAATCACTAGTTGTTCTAACTATGTCTATATATTATTTTCATCCTACTAAAGAGATTTCTTTCATATATGTTCTAAACATTGATACTTGACATTAATCTTATAACAAAAAAACTAAACTCAGAACGATGAACTTGTTTGTGAGATTTTGAGCTTTTAGTTGTTTGTTTTTCTTTTGATTTATCATGCCTCTTTGAGAAACTTGATGATGCCCCTTTTGACTAGAGAAGTGAGGATTGGGGGCATGATCTTTTCTTTGCTTTCTATTTGTTGGTTTAGTTCCAATGATCTAAAGCATCCTTATAAAAGGGGTCTCCACTATAAGAGCCTCCATCTTGTATTGGATGGCCGTGTGTACCTCAACTCCTTTTATATGGAATCTTCATTGAGGCTAGTTCTTTTCCTTGCTTGTTTGAGTGTATGCTCTATGATATAGTAAATACTGATACTCATCTTGCTCAATGAACATATAGGTCATTGCAAGTATATTTAACACACTTTTGTCTAAGGTTATGAACACAAGGGTCATTGCCAAAATAATACTTACTAATTAATACCATAAGAATGATCTCCCGTATGTCTAGTGTATTTGTACGCAATAAGAATTCTAGTTATTCTAGTGTTTATGCTCTAATGCTTATGTTAGCTTGCTACATTAAAAGGACCAAATATTCTAGAGTTATTCTAGCTTCTTTTGCCTTGAATTCTTAAATTTAATCCCAACAAAAATAGAATAGTTGTCATATTCATATTCCCATGATTGCAATGTCAATGGTAATTGTATGACATTTGGGATTTAGCTAAATGCTTAGTGATGATAATTTTCAAAGCTTGGTAACAAGACTTAGGGTTGCATCTAGCATAGGGTTGCATTACATAAGTACATTGTTCAATCACTAACTCATTTCCATCCTTTGCAATGAGGGATTGCTAGTTTTTTTAAAGTATCATGTTACTTCATGATTGCACAAGTGTTTCATTCTTTGGTTCATCCTCATGATCTTCATGAGATA
This sequence comes from Cupressus sempervirens, assembly GCA_028749045.1. NCBI lineage: Eukaryota > Viridiplantae > Streptophyta > Pinopsida > Cupressales > Cupressaceae > Cupressus > Cupressus sempervirens. The sequence continues at coordinate 109,085,244 of CM053793.1, read as the reverse complement.
CCTATTACTATCAAAAAAATGGAACACTACATGAGATGTTAGTTCATTCACATTTTGCATTTCATCCATAATTTCATGATTAATCTCATCTACACTACATTCATACATCATATCAAATGTGTAGTCATAATCATAGCATAAAAATCTCATATACGATAAACTATAAAGAGAAAAATGACACATGTAAAGGTGATCAAATAAAAAATCTCATATTTATATAGAGTCAAGTATACATCAATGCAAAACTAAATGCTACTCAAGCATTATTGATCTCAAAAAGATACAAAATGGTGCTGACACACCAATCAATACATAGCTAGAGAAAAAGCATAACAAAATGAGCTAACTCTCTCCTTCCCCCTCACCTCCTAAGAGTAGAGGACGAGGAGGAGGCATATATGGTCTTGCTAGAGGCCATGCACCCCCTAACTCTCTGGCGTACTATAAAAATTGAGGCACTTGTTCTGCCTCATTAGTGACTACTGCTACATATGCTACATAATAGTAAGTTGCCCTGACTGACTCTAACTTGCAAGCCTCTCGCTTTGACTTCTCTCATAAGTTATGGATCTCATGATCCCGCTCTACTATCTATGTATCTCTCATAGTGAGCTATATGGTCATCTCTCCCAACTGTCACCATGTAGTTCATAATCAATCTCTCGACCTCCTAAGGGCATCTTGGGTTTGTTCTAGGATATATCTAGCATATCCTCATCACCCATCCCCTACGTTGCCTACTTGACTAGCTATTCTACCTTTGTGCATGGTCTTTGGGTGTCTCCTCTGATGACTCATAGGGAACCCATTTCACCTCGAGGACATCTCTATCCTATCCCACTACCATAAGAACTTGGGTCTAATCTCATCTATCAAGGTTGAATGGGTACCTGGCATTTCTTGTACCTAACTTGCTCCTACTATGGCTATTTTACTTGTGGCTATGGTGCCTGCACTGGCTGAATGGGTATGACCATCCCCACTATATTGGTGAATCATGGGAAGGGATGACTTGCAAAGCGTGCTTGATATGTTCAAGTCATCCCCCCATCAACTATGGCTGGCAAGTACTCCCATTGGGTTGCCACTAGGATATGCACATCAATCATCGATCATCCTAGGTCTAATCTCATTGACCAACTATGATTCACATCTGTAGCGAGTTGTGCATAAAAGTAGTACTCTTGAGATATGTCCTATGGACAACCATACAATCACCAAACTTATGTTAATGAGAACCTCTAAATGACCTACATGAAGTGACCTATCAGTGATCAAGATGTGAATATGTATCCTAGCTCCACCTATGCATCATCCCATGCCTCTGTCTCCCTCCATGGTCATCATACCACCACTACTAGGTCATCCAATCAACCTCTCCACTACTTAGTCTTCCCTAGAGTTTCCTAGGTTAATTAGCCTTGATACCTACATATATAGGGCTCCATCAGTTGTCTCTTATCTACAAAAGTGGGTCTCATCATGGGAAAATGCTCCATTCCCATACCTGAAGAACATATACCTCAATAGCCATGCTCTTCCTTTCATGGTAGAGAATCTTGTGCATCTCATGGAACATGTGAGCAAGCATGCACTGACCCTATCTGTATCACTTAGGTGCCTCTAGCATCATCTACACCATCCATCCCCATCCATACCCAAATCCATGCTAACCTCTCTCTGGCATTAGGAAGCAACTAATAAATATGCCCAATACTATTGGTAACTTGTGAGTGGGCCTGTATGTATGTACTAGCTCATCCTATGTGATGGCTCTACCCATGATAAGATCCTCTTGGAAAATGGTCCTCATTTCCTCTGTACTTGCCTATGGTACTATGTCATATACAACCCATGGCCCATGGAACAGGACCCATAGTATCCTATAAATGTCCTCTAGAGTTATTGTCATCTCTCCCTATGGTAGATGGAAGGTGTTTGTCTTTGAATGGAAATGCTCAACTAGTGCAGTCAAAAGGTCATGATTCACTAGCAATGTTGGAATTTGACAAAGATATGACAATCTAAGAGCATCAATATGTGTCATGTTGGCATCATCTAATTGTTGCAATAGAGCTCTGTAAGGCGAGTAATGTGATCTAAATCTGACATTGGGAAAAGTAACCTGCATGCACGAAAATAATAGGAAAATGATCAGTCTCAAATAGGTGACAATGATGAATGAAAATACAAAATATCAACAACAATATCAATTTTCAAACATTAAAATTTGCACTTTACACCAGATTTTTGCACGAGAATTCATGTTCTCGTACAAGCTTGCACATCTTTGTGCGAGAACACACTTTGTCACACGAGAAATGATCAAACTACTAGTGAAAAAATCACTAAATTTAGGGCTTCTCACATGAAAAATGGGTGTCTTTTGCATGACAAAACCCATCAAACTAGGTGAAGAAATACTGGCTTGGTACTTCTTCATGTGAAAAGAGATTGGGCTACCATGAGGAACAACATCCTTATGCAGGAACTAACACAACAAAATTTAAAATAGCCTAAACACATGCTAAAAACACTCAAAAAGTGTGAAATTTTAAAAACAAAGCAAGATTATCGATGGCTCACTAGATGTCCATACTCTACCAGTTGATTGTGTCATCTGGAGTGCACGAATTGGTGTGAATGCATGGGGACCACCATATTTCTCCTTAAAGCTCTCATCTTCACAAAAGACAAAAGCACAAATGAATTGAAAATGACCCTTTGGGCCCTTATATAGGTTTTGACGTAATTTTTCAAAGTGCTTTGATTGGCATGAAAATCACACCCTTAGCTAATTTGGCTGCTCTGAACTCATTTTTGGGATCAAATTCAAAATTTGACACACTTAAACAACTCAAAATCACATTTTAAAATTTTGGGACCGATGCGATCAAACACATGTGTAGTCCATTTTTTTGATATTTTGTGAATATTGGAATATTTTGAAATCACATTTTTTTCAAAATTTTCAACCTTTCTAGAAAAGTCAACTTTGGTCAACTTTGGTCAAACTTGATATTTTGGACCTCGAAATCACTCTAAATTGACTCCAAATTTTCTATAGATCCTTCTAATCTCTTTTATATTCCTTCAAACCTTGGATTTCTTCTATATCTTCTAGTATATTGCTCTACATCACCATTCTGGTGTGTCATCTTTCGATTTTTCTCCCAAGGGAGTAGGATGATTGCATCATTGAATCTTTGAAAACTAGCTTCAACTCAATCTGAATCTTATGTCCTCATCACTCAAGGCATCTCATCACTAGGGGAATCTTGTTCCACTCTATCTAGCATCTATGTCATCTATCTTATCTTTTGATCTATTGATCAATCATACAATAGTTCTTGTTAGAGTTTAATGGACAAGTATCGGGATAGTCTAACCCCAACTCCTAAGAATGAAAGCATCATTCTAGGGATGATTCTATGACTCATGATAGGCCTTGTTATCTTTTTCATGGACTAGTATTTAGGTGTTCTATCTAGACTCTCGGGGATTAAGCTTCATTCTGGAGATAATTCCAAATTCGTGCTGAGGGTTAAGCTTCATTTTGGAGATAATCCTAACTCTTGCTAAGAATTAAGCTTCATTCTAGGGATAATTCTAGGCTCTCACTTTCAATCACTATTCAATAGATAAGTATCGAGATAGTCTAATCCTGACTCTTGAGAATTGAGCCTCATTCTAGGGATAATTCTATGAATTGTGATTAATCTTGTCATTTTCTAATGGACAGGTATCAAGATAGTCTAACCCTCACTCCTGAGAATTGAGTCATGCTCTGGGAACAATTCTGTGAAGTTTGATAATCTTTGTCCCTCAATTTCATTATCTAGGTGTTCTATTTGGATCTCCTAAGGTTAAGCTTCATTCTGGAGATAACCTTACAAAACTTACCAATCTTGGTATCTAGGTGTTCTATATAGATCCCCTAAGGCTAAGCTTCATTCTAGAGATAACCTTAATTTTTTTATCAATTGATCTATGTATCATCAACCTTAGAGCCAATCTCTCTTCTTGGTGTATGCTTCATACTTTTAATTTCTTTGAATCAAATGTGTTGCTCATACATTCATTCAAAGAGGGGCAAATGCAATACCCCAAAAATTGGCACATTGCCATGCTACACTAATTCTGGTCTATTTAGTCAATTCTAAGTCCTATTTTACTAGACAATTCTAATTCTAATTATCAGTACTTGACCTAAGTGTCAAATACAGAAAAACCCTAATATGCATCAATTACGCGTTTTATTTAATTCCTAAGTATTGACTCAAATTAGCTACATTAAACCTATTAAATAAGTTTCATTTAATTATAAGTGTTCATACTTTGATTAAATTAAAATGACCTCTTTAGCTAATGTACAAGGGAATTAAATGTATTTGATTTAATAAGATAATGTCCTCATTTTAATTTATTGAATTTAATTATTCAATTAATTAAGATTATGCATTAATGAGGTCAAATTCTATTTTATTAAATTAAATATCCTCTCCAAAATATTCTCTTTAGTTCATAAATAGAAATTCTGACTGAACTAGAACTCGAAATGGAATTAACTCAGTTAACTCTCCATCACACTCAGAACAAACTTAGTTAACTCTCCAACACACTCAGATCTAAATCAATTAACTTCATTTCCACAAGGAATTTCCATTCTAAGTGAATCTCATTTCTAATCTCGACCGCTCATTCAAATTGATCTCAAACATTGATCAATTCTAGGATTCTATTTAAGAGGCCTTAAAGTCCTCATTCTAGAGGTTGAATTGATTTTGCATCGAACTTATGCTAAAATATCCATTTTCTCATATAGACATAGCTTGTTATCTTTCTTGCATTGCAATATCATTTTAATGTTAAAATGCATTCATTTATAATAATATGCTCCTTTTATGCTTAGCTTTATATATGTATCTCATATAGATTAATTTGCATATCTCATCTTAAATTAATACTTAAATATCATTTTGTGGTTCAAAATCCTTTGTAATAAATGTCTGGTTGCTAGCTTCTCGGTCTGAAAACAATAGCATAATCATTCTAGTTAGAAGGCAATAGATTGACTTGTTGGACATTTTGGATGAACAATGCCATGCTCATTCCAAGATGATCTTTTAGATAAGGGTCATGTTGAAGTGTGTGTGAAGGCTAAGGCCCACATTTCTCACATACATAGATAACCTACCCTAACTTAGTAAAAGTATAAGGTCTCATACAACCATAAACCACACATCAGTTCTTAGATAAGCACTGGAAATTACTAAAATATTACTTATCACAATCATAGATTTCACCAATACAATCATCATAACATGACTAATATAAAATCAAGTACACATATACAAAACCACATGTGACATCACATGACATCACCAAAAACAAACCACAATAATCAACTCAGTCATAAAAAAGTAACTGGGAAGAAATCCAAAGATAAATGATCAAAGACTCAAAGGTTACACCAGAAAAGTCACACCATTCACTTCAGTTCTACACAAGAAACTATACAGCTCAAAAAAACATTTCATCAAACTCATCATAGAACACACATGACAGATCACCATGGTCACGTATAAAAGATTGTAACCAAAATAAGTCATAACATCATCACAGAACAAAACCCCCAAGCCTCTTGTAAACATCCTAATTTGGTCAAAGCTAAGTCAACCCCAAAACCCATATCAATAAACCACACATCACATAAAGTACATACAAATGTAAATTTCATAATTCACTAGGTTTTGAAAACACTAAAGTTCAATTTTCACTAATAGGTTTCCATTTTTCATTTTCATTTCAAGTATTACAGATTCACTAAAGTTCTCGAGTCCACATGATTCTCAACTCTCAAAAAATCATAAAAAGTTGTTTAAAAATAGATTTCATAGTTCAACTCATTATAAAAATATAAGAGTCAATAAACAAACATGGTTTTAGTTTTCCTTCCATTAAAGTATGATAACTACTAAGGTTTTCCAATGATAAAATTAATAGATTCATAAATCTTATTAAAAATAATAAAATATGACACCAAACTATTAACCAAAACCCGAGTTAATCAATTTTCCCCAATTCAAAATTTGCAATGCCGTTGTGTAATTACATTTTAATAATTAAGTAATTAAAAAAATTAATTAAATGTTATTAAAATTCAATAAAAATTTATTATATTATTAATGATTATAATCATCTATTAATAAAATAACTTAATTTAAATTATTAATAAAATAATTAATAATCTATTAAAAATCATAATACTTATAACATTTAAAATATTAATTCAATTAATAAAATTTAAAATATTTAAATAACATAAATTTTAATTAATATAAATTACAATTATAAAAAATTTAATACTAAAAAAATAAATTAAAATAAAGTAACAAACAAACTTACCCTCTTAAACAAAAATGCTTATAGCCCTTTGGCTGGTGGCATGTTGTGCACAACCCTAATGATGTAGTAGCCTTGCCACATGCAACCCATTAAATGGTCACCAACCATGGTAAAACAAGAGGAGGAAAGGTGGGTGGGTGTGTGGTGGCCCACACCCACCATAATACATTATTGTTATTTCTTTTTTATTAAAGCCAAACCCAAACAAGCCCCCTCCATAATTAATTTTTAAAAATATTTAATAATGTAATTATATAGTACTTATCAAAATTATTGTGTATTTATGTTATTTTATATAACTCTTTTTAATCAAAATTTCATGATAGATCTGGTAGGGAAATGAAATTAAAACAATCAAATTTATTGATTCCAATTTCCAGTATTTTTTCTCAAATCCCATCACAAATCACAAGCAATCAAATTTTGAAAAACTAGGTTTCCAATTCATATACAAATATTTCTCAATCGAAGAGCAATATTTTGCATACAAGGGTTTCAATCTTCATTTTTTTATAGGCATTTTAGAAATGAAAATAATAGATTCACAACTAGGTTTTTAGATTCTCAATTCATATACATAGGTTTCTCAAATGAAGAATGATAAAATCACATCCAAGGGTTTCAACCCAATTGAATTTTGAAAACAGATTCACAAACACAAAGAAGACAGAGAAATCAAAGAACGTGCAACTACTACACAAACCCACAAGATCCTACCTGGACCTAATGCTAAAATGACAAATGCACAAAACACGCAAATTTTTTCCTTTTCCTTCAAAAACCCTATTTTCAAAAATTGGCTCTTCCCAACCTATGTATGGAGAAATGAGCTCTAAATCTCTAATAAAGAATTTTTCGCAAAATTAGGGCTTCGATTGTGAAATCACGTTAAAACCCTTTTTCCTTTATTATTTTATTATTTTAATTTCATGCACAAGATTTATGCAATTTAATTAAAATAAACATTATTAAATTAATGCTTTCTCTCTCTTATTAAAAATCATGAGATGCTTTTAATACAATATATATTAATTTAACTAATAATATTATTTAGAGTTTATTATGAAAATGAAACTCTAAAATGAATTATTATTAAATAAAATAAATATAAATATGCCAAAATTAGAACTTTAATAAAACCTTTTAAATTTAATTCTTTCATTTAATTAATTTCTTCATTAATTAAATATAACTAGATAATGAATTTTCTTTATAAAATTTCTATTAAATTAAATCATTAAATTATCTTTTAATATGATTTAATTACAACTAAAAATCACACCAAACCCACAAAACTAAATCCAAAAGTTGAATTGAAGACAAAAAACAAAATCAAACTCTAGGATCAGAATCGTGAATTTACATTACTTGACAAATTTGGATGGGTAACCAACTTAGATACTTGTGCTACTTTCTAGGACAATTGGCTTAGGATAGGATTTGAACTCAAGAATTATCTCCCCACTTATACCATCAAGATATTGTGATATAGTGTATGCTCATCCTAGCAATTTAGGAAAGTTGATGCCTAGTACCTAAAATTTCGATAAAATCTTATTAATAATCAATTACATATGGCATAGTATTATTAACCAAAACTCAAGTTAACCAATTTTCCCCAATTCACAATTTGTAATACACTTGTACAATTACATTTTAATAATAAATTAATTAAATATTTTACTTAAATAATATTAAAATTCAATAAAGAAAATCATTGGATTATTAATGATTATGATCATCTATTAGTAAAATAACAATTTTAATTATTAATAAAATAATTACTAATCTATTAACAATCATAATACTTATAACATAGCCAAGAGCCTACAATGCATCTGATAAATTGTGAGCCTCTCATCGGGGAGGTCTTAGGATCAAATCTATTTTTGATTAACACATACTAATAATCAATCTTAATAATAATAAATAACCAAGGTTCAACCGTATATATATTATTTTAAAATACTTATAACATTAAATATTAATTTAATTAATAAAAATTAATACATTTAAATAGCATAAAATTTAATTAAAATAAATTACAATTATCAAAAATTTAATAATAATAAAAAAAGAAAAAAATTGATCCTCTTAGAAAAAAGTGCTTATAGCCCATCGGCTGGCAGCATGTTGTGAGCAGCCCTACTGACACAACAGTAAGGTACTATGTCAGTAGTACCTACTATTGTGGCTGTAGACTTGCCACATGCAACCCATTAAAGAGGAAAGGTGGGTGGATGGGGGGTGGGGGGTGGCCCTCACCCACCTTAATACATTATTATTTCTTTTTTATTAAATCCAAACCCAAACAAGTTTCCCAATAGTTAATTTTCTTTTTTAAATATATTTTATAATGTAATTACATAGTAATTATATTATTTTATTTTATTTTTTTTAAATCAAAATTTCACCATAGATCTGGTAAGGAAAAAAAATTAAAATAGTCAAATTTATTGATTCCAATTTTTGGTATTCTTTCTCAAATCCCATCCCAAATCCCAAGCAATCAAATTTTGAAACCCCAAATTCATTAAACTAGGTTTCCAATTCATATACAGATATTTCTCCATCGAAGAATGATAGTTTGCATATAAGGGTTTCAATCTTCATTTGTTTAAAGATGTTTTAGAGATGAGAACAATAGATTCACAACCAGGTTTTCAGATTCTCAATTCATATACAGAGGTTTCTCAAATGAAGAATGATAAAATCACATACAAGGGTTTCAACCCAATTGAATTTTGAAAATAGATTTACAAACATAGAGAAGAAAAAGAAATCAAGGAATGAGAAACTATTACACAAACTCACAAGATCCTACCTAGATTTGATGCTAAAATGATGAACATGCAAAACACGTAAGAATTTTCCTTTCCTTCGAAAACCCTCTTTTCTGAAATGTAATATCCCTTGCCCAAACTGATTGATTTTAGCTCAAGGAATATTATCAAATACTTATATGTTGCCTCTTAATGCTAAGACATTTAGAATGTTTGCAAATGATATTACAATGCCTCTTACAATGAACTAATATGCAAGTGCAGTTCTTTGGTATTTTCAATGCATATACATTGAAACTAGATATGAAATGCATACCTACAACCATCTATCATTTTGACAAACAATTGACATACAACTATTATGCTAATCATATATGCTATTAGATGGACATTTTGTCAAACAAATGGTATGCAACATGTGTCTCCTTTATTGAATTCATTCTCATGGGCTTACAATATGGACTACATTAATGCCAAAATCTGATTCTAAATTATCACACAAAATCATATGCTTAAAAATTACAATTCTAACTACTGATAGTTGAAAGAGGAACCTAATAATAGTGATGCCTAAGAATAGAAATGAATCAAACATAAATATTGTAGCGTGACATCATTCATGCATGTTGTAGTAGCCAAAATGTATTCTCTAATTTAAGCACAAATAGAACTCCAAAATGAAGTTCCCTCAAATACCAAATTCAATGGATATTTCACTACCTCAAATGGCTGCAACACTAAAGAGTTGATGTTCTTCAATGGGTGACTAAAATCAAAAACCTTAGTTCTTCTCCCAACTTTATATCAAATACACTTCACAATAATCAGATGATTAACAATGAAGCTCTCACCTCTATTTATTCTTTTTCTTCACCCTTCTAGAATGAAATAAAATATTATTTAATTATGTTCTCTAGAAGCTTCATCTTTTTCAATGCAATAATTAGTTGTTTTTCTAGAAAACACACTCTCTAGAAGCTTCTCCCTTGCAATAAAACTATTAATTGTGCTTCTAGAAAATTAAACAAATTTAATATAAAGTCACCTTTTTATTTTAATTTATTTAATGACTTTATAAGAAATTAATTTAATCAATTTATCCTTATTTCTCCACTTAGCCTTTGGAGAATGTAAAGGCTAAGAACTCCACTAAGTTACTAAAAAGATAGGGACATTACAGTCCGCCCTCCCTGAAATTGCTTGTCCTCAAGAAATCTAGCAACACAATGAACTCCAACCTCCACCTATATCCAAAATGAAGTAGTATATGACATCTCTATGACATTAAACCAACTACGAACTAGCATCATTAGGACCAACCACATATCATGTAGCCTAGCACCCAAAACTTCTACTAATGATGTAGAAGTTATAATGTCACTAGAAGGAAACTCCAAAAAAGATATATGAAACCTCTTCTTCCTTATATCCACCCACATAATATATATTGGACTGGAATACTAATCATCACCAAAAAGCATTGAAAAAGATGTAGCTATAGGCTAACCATATGCACTTATGCCAACTGTATCAACAGTAGGTGGAATCTATAGCTGATGAAAACTCATAATCATCAACATGTTCACCAAAATTAGAACATACATCAACAATTGCATCCACACTACTAAACTCCTCATTGGATGGTTCAATTGACATAGAAGTGGCTACTAATATGACAGTATCCTTGCATGCTCCTAATCCTATTATTGTTGCATTGCCATCCCCTAGCAAAGCCTCAATAGTGGACTCCTGACTCTTAGTTCCACTTGAGGAAGCAACTGCCTTGTGCACTATAGCAACACCATAAGATCTCACATACAAATCTCTAATAATAATCCTATCCTTGACAGAGCCAAAAGTATTAGTGGTAACAACCACATCAACTATCTTTTCACTATCTATAGCAACAACTATGGGAGCCTCAACATGCTGAAGCTCGGTGCCATTATTCTCTGCTGCCATTGACACAACCACATTTCCTTGTGAAATAATTCCATCATCAATATTGTAGATAGGACTAGAAAGTGTCATGTTAAATATAGATACATCTGCATTAGGGACTGCTATTGGGGAAAACTCAAGCTTCCTTCCCTGCAATCTCTATGTTGGCCTTCTAAAAGTGGAAACCATATACTTCATTTCCCTCTCAATTGTCTTTGGATCTGACAAGCTCTGTACTAATTTCTATTGATGAAGCTTAAGTTTCTTCATACTCTCCTACAAAGCATTCATCTTTGTGCTAACTTCCTCATTACTCCACTAACTTCTAGAACAACCAGTCCTCCTATGTCTGTCCATGACTAGAAAATGCTAGAGTGCTGGTCACTCCAAATGCAATAGAAAATTTGATAATAATTAATATTTTCCTATCCCAAAGGATGATAGGAAACCACTCTAATACCAATGTAATAATCCCAACTGGTTATAACTTTGTGAAACACTAAATCCTTCTCAAATTCAATTATTTGACATTGTTTCAAACACTTTGCAAGCAAGCTCTAGTACCACTATAATAACCCAAATTGGTTATAACTTCATGAAACACCAAATTATTCTCTATTTTCATTGTTTGACATTTTTTCAAACACTTTGCAAGCAAGCTCTAATACCACTATAATATCCCTTGTCAATTCAAACCTCAAATTGTTGATTTGCAAGTCAAAGAATATTGGCAAACACTTCCAATATGATCTCTGTGCTTGTGATTTCTGAGTTTTAGACTGATTGTGCTTGCTTGAAATGATATCAAAGGGAATCTAAAAGCATATAATTGATTACTGCTATATGTAAGAAAATAACTAAATGCATATGCAATACTCTTTTGGCAATTCAAATGCATGTATATGAATTCTAAATGAAAAATGTCCACTTACAACCAATTGGTATTTTATCAAACACTTAGCATGCATACTATTATGCCAATCATTAAAAATAATATGCACATTACATCAAATATATAGACCTACAACTTATCACTCCTTTAGTGAGATATTTTCTAATTCAATGCTTAACATAATATTCCAAGGCTCTTGGTTTTGCAACCCCAAAAAGTCTTAATAGAAATGACATTATAAATCTGATATAAAATGTGCATCTACAACTACTTATGATAGCCACCTTTATAGTGCCAAATGACCAATTTAAATGATGCAAATTGATTGTAAAACTTGACATAAAAATTGACCAATGAAGGAGATGAAATCGAAATCATAATCAAGCCAAGTACTATAGCACAGTTACAATTCATGACACTATAGCAACTAGCAAAACAAAAAAATGTATTCTCCAATTTAAGCACAAAAAGAACTCCAGAATGAAGCTCTCTTGAATGAAAAATTCAATGGATATTTCACCACCTAAAATGGTTGCAACACTGAAGAATTGACACTCTCCAATGGCTAATTGAAATAAGAAACCCTTAGTTTCTTCTCCCTATTTTATATCAAATGCAATTGACAATAATCGGATGCCTAACAATGAAGCTCTTGGATCTATTTATTCTTTTCCTTCACCCTTTCTAGAAGGATATACAATATAAATTAATTGCACTCTCTAGAAGCTTCCCCGTTTCCAATGCAATAATTAGTTGTACTTCTAGAAAAATGCACTCTCTAGAAGCTTCCCCCTTTCCAATACAATAATTAGTTGTTCTTCTAGAAAATTAAATTAATTAAATATAAAGTCACTTTTAGATTTATTTATTTTTTGACTTTAATATAATTTATTTCTCCTTATTTCTCCACTTAGCCTTTGAAAAATTAAAAGCTAAGAACTCCATTGAGGGCCCAAAAGATGGGGGACATTACAGTCTGCCCTCCCTAAAATTGCTTGTTCTCAAGAAATTCAACAACACAATGAACTCCAACCTCCACCTAAATCCAAAATGAAGTAGTATGTGATACATTTGTCAACATTGAACCAACTACATACTACTAACATCATTAGGACCAACAACATAACCTACAATATAGCACTCAAAACCTATTCTATTGAGGTACCTGAGTTAGAATATCACTAGAAGAAAACCCCATAAGAAAAATCTTCAAGGAGGTCCCCACCCATATAATATACACCGGATTGGAATTGTGATCAACAATCCCTTGAAGATGTAGCTATAGGAAAACCATATGCACTCATGCCAACAATAGGTGTAGCCATGTCAAAATCTGTGGACATAGGAACATTACCAATAGCCACAACACAAAGATGAATCTTTACAAATGGTGAAAATTGAGTCCAAATCCACTCAAGTGAGTGATCAATATCAACCTCAAATAATGGATTTTCATAAGAGAATATTGCATCCATGTCGAACATAGGATTGTCCATGAAGTGAACAAGAACACTTTTTTGATCGATAGTATAACATGACTCTATTATTATATCACTCACCTCATCAACAATAACAAGTGTACTAGCATCAAAGCACACATATACAACTATATGCATACTACTAAACTCCTTGTTAGATAGTTCAAATGACACTACTGATATGACATTATCTTTGCATGCTCCCACTCTCACTATTGTTGCATTTCCATCAAATAAATGATCTAGGCAACTCATGCCAACAATTGCATCATCTAACTTAACCTAAAATGAATTCTCATCACATTCCACCTCAATTGTGCCCAACTCATGCAATGTTTCATAAGAAATGTCCTACAAATCTAAAGTCACAATTGTATCATCATATTTTCTCTTTGAAAAAATGATATCATGCTCTGCTCAAATCTTGGATTTGAAATTAGTTATGTCATCTATTTGTGATTTTGATACATCTCATTCACTAGCACATCCAATTATTTCCCAATACCCTTTTTGTCAGAATCTCCATCCCTTGTTAGAGAAGTATGCCCTCTATAGGTATAATGAATATCAAACCTTCTCTTACCATCCATAATGCTAAAAACCAAGTCCTCTACCTATGGGTCAAAAGAAAAGTAATGAGCACTGCTCATAGTGTAATGCCGACAAAAGCTCTCAATCTCATCATCATCAAGCTAGGAATCAAAATATGCCTCCACTTTCTGACTCTAAACTATTGGTTGGGTAGGATCTTGGGCAGCCCTCTCAAAAAAACCAATGACAAAATTCCTATTAGGAAGCATTGTAGCTAAGTTCTCTACAATCTTCCTCACCAATCATCGTATAGAAAAAAAGCGTCGAATGACAATACCCTTAGATATACTGTATGAAACCTCTTATAAATCTGAGCTCTTAAGAAAATACTCCATGAATGGCTCAGTACAATAGAAACTGTATTAATAAGAATCAATCTACTCCCTCACAATTCATAGCTGATCCCTCTAAAAATGTGACAACGCCAACTATCCAATGCTACCAGTTGTATAAAAAAAGAAATAGATTTACTTCTAGTGGAAGGAAGTAAATCACCATGAGATATCATCTCCACTGATCCTCGCACCTCCTTTGTACATACTATACTCATATCCTAGATGAATTTTTTTTCCACATCATCACATCCCTCATCCTCAATAGTAGAAGAAAACTCACCACCAACCACAATATGTACTTGAATAGGGTTTGGGGCTATGTTGACTATACCTTTTCTAACTCCACAGAAACCTCATCCAATTGTGACTATGACTCTTGAAGAGACAACTGAGTATGCTAAAGAGAGTCCATAGTCAACTCAAGCTCTCGAGTAAGCTCAACCACCTCCTCCTCTTTCCCTTAAACATCTCATAATAGGTGCTACCCCACTCCAGAAGGTAATCCCTGTCAGCAAATAACTGAAAGTAACTATGCTTCAAGATCCTAATAGCCTCTCAAAATGCATGCACCTATGCTAGAGAAGAGTATTATCACCATGCTCATCAAACATAGGAGTACCCCAACCAGATGTAGCTATCATCTGATGGATAACATCATAATGCTCAAGAGATAAAAAAATGTTACTATCACCCACCTTTAGCTAATAAGTCACATGATGCCTCTATAATCACTGACTCCTATGCAAGCTCTCTATCTCACTAACTGAAATGAGATAGGAAACTGAATAAGAACTTGCCACCACAAGATCACTCATATGGGTGCTATATTCCTTGCATAATTATGCATCTGAAATACAACTATTATGTACCTCAACCAACCCCTCATCCAGAGAAATGAAAGCCCTTGCTATATCAATCTTGTCGCATGTCTTAGCTTCCACCTCAATTGTAAGATCCTATAAGAATTGATCCTGGGACTCATCTAGAACCTTCTCAATGTCATCACCCAATATTTGACAAGGGGTTTCATACCCAATACATCTCATAGCATCATCAAATGGATCATCATATGTGTCCATACTATCTACATTGACATCTCGTGATAGAGCCTCAACTAATATCACCTGACCTTGCACACATGATTCTATGCTAGGCTATGAGTAAATAATACTAGATCATGAACCCACATCTACTGCTTTTGTTGAAACACCCACATCACGAACATCATAGCTGGGTGACTTTGTTTGTCTCTTGTTCCCACATGAGGAAGCAATTGCCTCCTAAACTATAGCAACACAATGAGATCTCAAATAATAATCACGTTCTCAAGAGAGCCAAAAGTATTAGTGGTAACAATTGCATCAACTATCTCTACACTAACTATAGCAACAACTCTTGAAGCCTCAACCTACTGAAGCTTAGTGTCACTATCCTTTGTTGCCATTGACACAACCACATGTCCCTATGAAATAAGTCAATCATCAACACTATAGATAGGACTAGTAGGTGTTTCACTAAATATAGGTACACCTGCATCATGGACTCATGTCAGGGAAAAATCAAGCTTCCTTCCTTGCAACCTCAATGTTGGCCTTCTAAAGGCAGAAACCATATACCTTGTTGCCCTTTCAATTATCTCTAGATCTGACAAGCTCTCTATCAATCTCTATTGATGAAGCTTAAGTTTCTCCATACTCTTCTACAAAGCATTAATCTTTGCACTAACTTCATCATTATTCCATTGAATTCTAGAACTATCAGTCATCCTATGTCTGTCCATGGCTAGAAAATGCTAGAGTGCTAGTCACTCCAAATGCAAGAACTCTGACATTAATATAAATTTCCTACCCCAAAGGATGGTAGGAAACCACTCTGATACCAATGTAATATCCCTTGCTCAAACTAACTAATTTTAGCTCAAGGAATATTGTCAAACACTTATATGCTACCTCTCAATGCTAAGAAATTTAGAATGTTTGCAAGCAATATTACAATGCCTCTTACAATGAACTAATATGAAAGTGTAGTTCTTTGGTATTTTTTATGCATATACATGGAAACTAGATATGAAATGCATACCTACAGCCAACTATCATTTTGACAAACAATTGACATACAACTATTATGCTAATCATATATGCTATTAGATGGACATTTTACCAAATAAATGGTATGCAACATTGTATTTGCTATAATCTCATGGGCTTACAAGAGTGACTATAGTAATGCCAAAATTTGATTATAAATTATCACAGACAAATCATATGCTTAAAAATTACAATGCCAACTACTGATATTTGTAAGAGGAACCTAATAATAGTGATGCCCAAGAATGGAAATGAATCAAACATAAATACTATAGCATGACATTGTGCATACGTGCTCTAGTAGCTAAAATGTATTCGCCAATTTAAGCACAAATAGATCTCCAAAATGAAGCTCTCTCAAATGCCAAATTCAATGGATATTTCACTAGCTCAAATGGTTGTAACACTAAAGAGTTGGCATTCTCCAATGGTTGACTGAAATCAAAAACTTTAGTTTGTTCTCCCAACTTTATATCAAATACACTTCACAATAATTGGATAATTAACAATGAAGCTCTCACCTCTATTTATTCTTTTCCTTCACCCTTCTTGAACGAAATAAAATATTATTTAATTGCATTCTCTAGAAGCTTCCCCCTTTCAAATGCAATAGTTAGTTGTATTTCTCGAAAATGCACTCTCTAGAAGCTTCTCCCTTGCAATACAATTATTAATTGTGGTTCTAGAAAATTAAATTAATTAAATATAAAGTCACCATTTTATTTTAATTTATTTAATGACTTTATAAGAAATTAATTTAGCCAATTTCTCCTTATCTCTGCACTTAGCCTTTGAAGAATAAAGGCTAAGAACTCCACTAAGTTGCTAAAAAGATGGGAAAATTATAGGAAATCAGCTCCTCCAAACTTATGTATGGAGAAATGAACTCTAAATCTCTAATAAAGAGTTTGCCCCAAAATCAGGGCTTCGATTGTGCAATCATGCGAAAACCCTTTCTTCTTTATTGTTTTATTATTTTAATTTTATGCACAAGCTTTATGGAATTTAATTAAAATAAACTTTATTAAATTAATGCTTTCTCTTTCTCTCTTATTAAATCATGAGACACTTTTAATATAATATTTATTATGTTAGCTAATAATATTATTTAGAGTTTATTATTAAAATGAAACTCCTAAATAAATTATTATTAAATTAAATAAATATAAATACACCAAAATTAGAACTTTAATAAAATCTTTTAAATTTATTTATTTTATTTAATTAATTTCTCAATTAATTAAATATAATTAAATATTGAATTTTCTTTGTAAAATTTCTATTAAATTAAATTAGTAAATTGTCTTTTAATATGATTTAGTTACAAGTAAAAATCACACCAGACCCACAAAATTTAATCTATTAGCTCAACTGAAGACAATGGACAAAATCAAACTCCAAGGTCAGAATCATGAATTCATGTCACTTAACAAATTTAGATGGGCAACCAACTTAGATACTTGTCCTACTTTTCAAGACAATTGGCATAAGATTTGGACTCAAGAATTATCTCCCCACTTATACCATTGAAATACTGTGATAGGGTACACTCATCCTGGCAATCTAGGGAAGTCGATACCCGGTACTTGCAATCTGCATAAAACCTTATTAATAATCAATTAAATATGACATAGTCTAACTATTAAACAAAACCTGGGATAACCAATTTTTACCAATTCATAATTCGCAATACATTTGTACAATTATATTTTAATATTGAATTAATTAAATATTATTAAAATTTAATAAAAAATCATTAGATTATTAATGGTTATAATCATCTATTACTAAAATAACTTAATTTAAATTATTAATAAAATAATTATTAATCTATTAACAATCATAATACTTATAACATTAAATATTAATTTAATTAATACAATTTAATATATTTAAATAACATAAATTACAATTATTAGAAATTTAATTATAAGATAAAGTAACAAACAAACTTACCCTCTTAAACAAAAATGCTCATAGCCTGTCGGCTGGTGGCATGATATGTGCAGCGTTGCTGATGTAGTAGGCCTATCCCACACAACCCATTAAAGGGTCATTGACCATGGTATAATAGGAGGAGGAACGGAGGGTGGGGGGGTGGTAGCCCTTACCCACCATATTTCATTATTATTATTTCTTTTTTATTAAAGCCAAACCTAATGAAGCCCCCCCATAATTAAATTCATTTTTATATATTTAATAATGTAATTACATAGTAATTATCAATTACTATGTAATTATATTATTTTATATATTTTTAAATGTCAAAATTGCACCATAGATCTAGTAGGGAAATGAAATTAAAACAATCAAATTTATTGATTCCAAGTTATGGTATTCTTTGTCAAATCTCATCCCGAATCCCAGGCAATCAAATTTTCAAACCCCAAATTCATTAAACTAGGTTTCCAATTCATATACATATATTTCTCCATTGAAGAATGATAGTTTACATACAAGGGTTTCAATCTTCATTTGTTTACAAACATTTTAGAAATGAAAACAATAGATTCCCAACCAGGTCTTTAGATTCCCAATCCATATATAGAGATTTCACGTACAAGGGATTCAATCCAATTGAGTTCTAAAAATAGATTCACAAATATGGAGAAGATAAAGAAATCAAAGAATGAGAAACTACTACACAAACCCATAAGATCCTACCTAGATCTGATGCTAAAATGATGAATGCACAAAACACACAAGAATTTTCCTTTTCCTTCAAAAACCCTCTTTTCAAAAATTGTCTCCTCCCAACTTATGTATGGAGAAATAAGCTCTAAATCTCTAATAAAGAGTTTTCCCCAAATCAGGGCTTCGATCATGCAATCATGCAAAAACCCTTTTTCCTTTATTGTTTTATTATCTTAATTTGATGTACAAGCTTTATGCAATTTAATTAAGATAAACTTTATTAAATTAATGCTTTCTCTCTCTTATAAAATCATGAGACACTTTAATATAATATTTATTAATTTAACTAATAACATTATGTAGAGTTTATTATTAAAATTAAACTCCTGAATAAATTATTATTAAATTAAATTAATATAAATATGTCAAAATTAGAACTTTAATAAAATATTTTGAATTTAATTCCTTAATTCAATTAATTAAATATAATTAAATGTTGAATTTTTATTATAAAATTTCTATTAAATTAAATCACTAAATTATCTTTTAATTTGATTTGATTATAACTAAAAATCACAGTAGACCCACAAAACTAAATCTAAAAACTTAACTAAAGACAAAGAACAAAATCAAGCTCTAGGGTTAGAATTGTGAATTCACATAACTTGACGAATTCAAATAGGTAACCAACTCAGATACTTGTCCTACTTTCTATGGCAACTAGCTTAGGTTAGGATTTGGACTCAAGAATTATCTCCCAACTTATGCCACTGAGATACTATGATAGGGTATGCTTATCTTGTAAATTCAGAGAAGTTGATACCTGGTTCTTGCAATTAGCATAAAATTGATGTATGTACATACACATATAATCTAAACTAAATAGGCAATGGTGGGGAGTGGTATATCATGTATATCCTAACTTGTAGGTGACTACAACTTCCTCAACCACACCAGGAACGTCAATCATAAAGTACAACATACACATACACCATACACATGCAAGTATGGGGTAAGTATCCATAAAATTGGATATAAATAATTCATCTAACTAATCATCATGAGATTTAAAAAAATCACTAAATGAACATACAAATGACATCATTGAAGTGATCTTGAACACATGAAATAACTTAGTAACTCATCACATATATCAACTGAATATGAAATACATTTAATCTAATCTAGTAACCAAGTACCGATAATCATAAACATAAACATAAAAAATGCCTAAAATAATCCAACAATATAATCAAAAAAGTCAACTAGGGGTAGGCATTATAGCAACCCAATGGACAAGGCATTGAACTATGCAATTCTAGTTGTGTGTTCTATTGTAACAAAGAAGTAATGTAGTTTGTCGTGTGTGTGTGTTCTCCTTATTCCTTTTGTAAAACTCAAAGATATCTAGGTTCCTACTTAGAAATTCTCATGTCCAAGTCTCCAAGTCAGAGCCAACTATTGGTGTACTTTAGGTCTTCCCAATTTTGAGATCCTAAATGAATAGTAATCCAATGCAAAATATCTCAAGTCAACTCTAGACTTACATTAGGATGACTTTTCTTCTCATCTACCCCTGTGAGCCTACCCATGTGAGAAATGGAGCAAGTCAAAAAGTATCAATCAGCTAGGTGATTCTAGAATGGGTAGGCAAGTGTCAAGCTTTTCCTAAAATGAGAAGAAAGCTAAATGTTCTCTATTGATACATCTATCCATTCTTAGAACCTACTTAAAGTCAATAACTAGTTCTGTGTACATTAGAGGAAAAGATTCCATGAAGATCTAGAGCTAGATTAATGAAGAAGCAACTAGTTCAACAAAGAGAGCATAGACAAAATTTGGCAATGTGTTTCAGGTCATTGATGTGATTAGAGCAACTGTCTACACCAAATTGTGATCAGCCATGATAGAAGGAAGAAAATTCAAATATCATGTAAGTAAGGATTTGTGTCACTAAGTATTGAAGAGTCAAATCTGTAGTCATAAAGATCCATGAGCCAACAGACTCACAACAAGCCAAGTGAAGTGGTTAATAAGTGATTGAATCCAACAAAACTTGCTTTACTGCTTTAGTTAGATGAAAACTTTTTACTCTTCATGGTGTAGTAGGAGCTATAGATCTCCTTCCACCTAGTAAGTTGTAGGCCCAAATCATCAAATCATCCTGATCATCCAACAAAATCTAAGATCATATGGCTCTACTCATGTTTCATGCCTAAACGTTGAAGGACAATTTTTTTTGGAGAAAGTCTCCATAATAGTGACACTTATCCACACTCAAATCAATTTCAAGCCTAAATATTGAAGGAATTTTTTTTGGAGAAGTTAATGTTAATGCTTTTCCTCTTGAATTTATGTATGACGATTAAGCATATATAGGGCATCAAGCTGAGCACCTTTTGATCAACTTAGATCAATGACTCTCATTATGCCATTATGAAAAGCTGCAAGGATTTTTGGCCAAAGCAACATAGCGACATTATGATATGTGTCCAGTGGGACTATCCAACTATAGTGGCAGTTGAAATCAACTTTAGCTACATATTGACCTCAAGATTAGTAGTCATCGTTATGTTTTTATAGAAAGTTGCAAGGTTTTTAGTTATAGTGACATAACAACAACACTTTTTGTGTCCCACTTAGTGTTCAAGGGTTTTAAATGATGGTTTAAAGACAAGGATTTTCTATCATTGGGATTTAACCTTGAATTAATCATGGCAACCCATCAACTCATCAAAAGATTAGAATATCAATCACTCCAAATGAATTTTGGGTCAATTTTGGAAACAATCAACTTGTATTTGTGTATTCCCCAAAAAGAGGATATGTGGCATACTTGATCTAACATCTATTATGGCATCCACATGTTACACGTCATTCAATCAACAAGGATTGAATGACCCTAATCATGTTTCATGACTAAATGTTAAAGGAAAAAAGGTTGTGGAGAAA
Organism: Cupressus sempervirens; assembly: GCA_028749045.1. NCBI lineage: Eukaryota > Viridiplantae > Streptophyta > Pinopsida > Cupressales > Cupressaceae > Cupressus > Cupressus sempervirens. The sequence goes on along the minus strand of CM053793.1, from coordinate 109,063,143 downwards.
GTCTTTGAAATAATGATACTTGTCCACAATCAAATCCATTTTATGCCAAAAATTTAAAAGGATCAAAATTGAGTTGAAAATTAATTTGAAGATAGTGTAGGAGGCTCCATGTGTCAAATTCTTGCACAACCATAAGCTAGAGGTATCAAAGATGAGAAGCTATTAGATGAGGCCATGTGGCAATGACATGGTGAAACACCTAGGTGTAATATGACAAAGCTAGTGATAGGGATCAGGTGACCAATTATAGAAGGTCATGTCTCAAGAAGAGTCAACCAGGGTTGGACTAAGCTTGCAAAGAACCTAATTTTGATTTAAATATATAAGTATTGTATATCAATAGAAAGAGGAGAGATGCTTTGTAGTAGTAGCAGAATGAGATTTGAAGTGGACACTTGTCATTTATAGATTAGATCCAAGATTCCTCATTCCTCTATATCTTTCTTTTTTTTCTCATTTTAGTGGGGTTAGTTCAAGTCTATTGAGTAGAGCTAACAATATCCTCATTCTAGGTGTCATGGAGTTGAAGAATATAACTAGTGCAATGAAGGCCTACAAAGATAAATCCATAACCTCAAATAACTAATGCTCTATCAAAATTGTTACATTTTCCCTACAAAGATGTGACAAGTGTCACCCCTTCTTTGACTCTTTTTTTTTTGACATTTTGGCCATATTTGGCATTCTCCTTATAGGCTAAGGATTTTTAATGGATGATTGATCAATCAATCCTATTTTGAGAACATGTCTATGCTCTGTGTGGTAATCATGAAATGTAACTAGCTAGTTCGAAAGGGCATATAAATGTAACTTTCTAAGAAGTATATAAGATTAGTAGTTTTTTGTGCAATCTTGCCTTGGTAGCTGAGACTATAGAGTGATACTCAAAGTTGTAGAGAGAGTGTTGATTGATTAAAGGGTTGGGAAATTTATGAGTCTTGCTATTTTATTAGTGTAAGAAGTTCTTGTGACTAATTCTCACTTTGATTCTTTCATTGTCACCTCACTACTAAGTCAAGCTTGTTAGTTTGTTTGAGAACTGAAATGTGAACTGGTTGGGAAGTCATTGATAGTGGTACTCACATGGATTATGTTCCATTTAGGTTGGGAAAAATTCTATTTTTCATTGTGTTTACATTTAGTTAGTTTAGATGCATGTAGAAGTAGATAGTAGTTTAAAGATAGTCCTAAAATTTGCCTAAGTATCCTATAGTTATAGGTTACATGGTTCTTCCTCTATTACTCTCGAGTTAAGATCATACCTTTAAGTTATTTTTAGGACTAGAATATATTGAAAATAATTCTAGAGGGGAGTTGTGCCCTTATAATTGAGGGGTCTTTGATAGAGAAACTACCCAGACCCATTCTGCTAGTATTAGTTTGTTCCTTTAGTTTTGGGCAAAGAGTCAGGGCTAAGACCACTTTCAAGAAAATGACAATCAATTATCCAACATAATGATATCTTCTCTAGGAGGAGAATTTCTAGGTGAAATTATTTGTAACGCATTATTCTCTATGAGAGAGAATTGAGGGGAAAGCGTTTGTACCACCCTCTAACTTGTTCATGGTGGTTACTATTTTGCATATGATATGTAATGAGAGCTGATGATATTTCATGTGTGCATGGTCACTATTTTAAGGCAATGAACTTATCAATAGTTTGACCTATCTCCTAGATACACTACATTAACTTTTAGGACCTAAATGTTTCATATGTCTAGGAGTAAGTTTTATCATGGTTCTTTGAGGTAGATTTTTTTGGACACTTTGATAACCAACTCATCATGGTTCATTGGGCTAAATTTTGCTAGACACCATGATAACTAGCTCATTATGGTTCTTTGGGAAAGATTTTTCTAGACACCATAATAACCAACTTGTTAAGGTTCTTTAAACCAAATCTTGCCAAACACCATGACATATAGTTATGATTATATAGACCACACTTAAGGTGGTGTTTAAGATATATTAAAGTTATGGAAATTACGTCAATTATTTGTTATGAAATGTGTGAAATTTAGCCTCATAGTGAATTGAATATCCTACTGAGATGAAATATCTTCATATACTTGAGAGCATAATGTGTTCTACAAATCCTCCCTAGTTAAGAGGGAGTGTTAAAGTTGTAGCTTCAATCAGATTGATTCAATCTGATATACATTATTGTTATTAGTAATCATCATTTCCTATATATACTTATCCATATTAAATAATACATATTATTGTATAAAATATAGGTATATATATATATATATAATGTTATAGAATAGAATATAATATATATTGTTATATATATCATATATGTGATTATTTATATTACTAATATATTAATATGTTAACTAGTGATGATTGACCGTAGAGACATGTCTTCTCCTCTCTTATTTATAAGCCTTCATTTGCATTCAAAACACAATAAATACAATGGCATTGTTAGTACATTTGCATTGATCCTAGAAACCAATAAAAATAATTGACAACAATCAAAACAATCTAGATTTTTTTAAAATTTTCTAGTTCTATAGTCATTCATTCCCTTTTTCACATTCTTAAAAATGGGACATAAAGATTATAGTTTGTACATACTCAAGAGAAACAAGGAAAACCACCTCCACCATTAAATACCACCACTGTTACTAGTAAAAATAAAGATTCAAAAGGGTAGCGAGAGGGGCAGGGTGGGCATCACATTTCAAACAAGTAAATTTGTGTCCCTCTACTAGGCCCCCAACACCATAGATTCTCACTTAACATCTAGTTAATAATGCCTTAGCAAAAACTAAGACTGTTAAAAGCTAGGGTGAAAATAAAGGTGGGTTTATGAGTAGGCCTAGGAGAATAGATTCTTGAGGTCCTATTATGCAAGGAATATTCCTCCAAGTCACTTATCATGTTGATTTGGCGCTCTATTGACTGGCACTCGAGGCCTTGTCACAAATTTTTGTAGATGTTAAAAAGAAAAGCAATGGCAGTTCCTAGATTTTAATGATGGAAAATGAAAAATTCTTCAAGTGGTCATAGATACTAGACCTATGTATGAAACCAATGTTTTTTGATTCTATAATGCAATGGAGGAAAATCATGAATTATTTAAGGCTTCTCTCTTGTTTTCTATTAATACTAATATGAAGTGGTCATGTTTATAGTAGATTTTTGAATACTACTACAAAAAATTTGGAACTCTAAATTTCAAAAAAAATTATGACATTTTAAAATAATTTTCTTGCAAAACAAAGAGATTAGCACATAATTGTAGTCATTATTTTTCTTTAACTTAAAACCCCAAGCCAAATGCTATTTAGTAACTTATGAGTGAAATTTGTGTGCATGACTTTTAAAAGGAGGGGTCAACTAAAAACATTAGTTCCCTACCTTATATAGGAAAGACACTAATAAAATCTTGACAAACCCAAGGGTTTCACCGATTATTGATCCACTATATTGATCACTTGCTACAATTTACAATATCATTAAGGGTACATGACTATTATGCAAACCAATGTATTTGGAAAGACATAATAGTAAACCGATGTGCTAACATTCATCCACAATTTAACATGTTTATCTTTTTGGAATTATGTGAACACTTAGAAAGTGCACGCATTAGATACAATCTTGTTTGCATCTCTTACCTCTTGAATTTTGAAGCTATAATCACTAATGTAAAGGCCATTTTTCCTCACACATCATCATGCCTATCAACATGTTTCACTATATACTAATTAATTTTGAATATAATCTAGCAATATTCATCATGAGCTCCAAGTGCATTATTATTTACAAAAAATAATGTGGATTTTTCCAATAATTAATACATATACTTTTCATGTAGATAGAGAAAGGGATTTCACATATATAATGAGAAGAAGATGCAATTATTATTTTTTAATGTAGTGTAATGGGAGTAAATTCCAAATTGAACTTTAAATTAATTACTTTCACATTTTAATGTGTCTTTTGAATATCTTGCAATCTCAAATTTCCATGAAAATACAATATTCTAAGACATTTTGTTAAACTATTTGTTGACCATGTTCCTAGCTTCAGTATACATATCATGTTGGAAAACTTTACAATAACTGAGGGAGGCGGGGGGAGTGGCTGAATCGGTTATCCAAGGTTCAAATGTAAAAATAAAGCTTTTCAATACTTTAACTTATCCTTATGCATGCATTGACTATTCAATATCTTAAACATATACATATTGTTGTCTTATTTTAAAATAACTTTGCAGAAATGTAAACATGAAAAATAACAAAATCAATCACACATTTTCACACAAGGATTTTACATGGAAACCTAATTTCAAAAAAACCACCAATAACATGCTACCAATTTTCACTCTTCTGAAGTGATCTCTATGAGGAGCCAACCTTGCTAAAGGTTACAATGCACACTGTTAAATGTGACTTGGTTAAAGGATTTCAATCACCCTATTAGGAGTGAGCCTTGTTAGAGGAATTCAAATGTTTTAAGTAAAGAAATTTTACATGTTAAGTTATGAGATAGATGAATGGTGAAATGTTTTAAGTAAAGAAATTTGAAGTATTGATTCACATCCCACTTTTAGAGCTTACTTTTCCATTTATATTTCCAACATAATTATCATTCACATCTCCATTAGCATAGTAAACATATTTCTAATATCTAGATTAATATGTCCTAGGTCTTCTCTCTAGACACTTTGATGTAAAATGACCACTATTTTTATAAAAGAAAATTCTAATGTAAAATTTCCTTCATACTTGCTACATCCCTTAGGTACTATTCTAGAAATTAGGGTTTCAAGATTCTAAAATTCCCTTTCCTTTTATTCAAACCCTTAAATCTCCTTAGAATATATGGATTTTTAGGTGGATTAAATCTCCTTAGGGTTATATTTTTTCTTGTTCTTGTGAGTTGTAGAATTATATTAAATTTCTACCTTAAAAAGGCAATCTCCAAATTTACTCATCTTGAATTCAGTTAACTTTCCAAGTAGAATATCCCTTGTTGTTGCACCCACCATTCTAATTTTTTTGAGGGATCCTTCCTTGTCCTTGTAGGAGAGAGGTGAAGATTTGAAGACCTTACCCATAATCTCATCTTTATTTATAGTGCTACTAGCATTCCTCATACTACAAATAATCTCTATTACCTTCTTCATATAGGAAGTGATATTTTCATCTTCACTCATTTTCAGGGTTTAAAACTTTCCTTTCAAATTTTTGAACTTTACCATCTCAACTTGAGTATTACCTTCATAAGATCTTTCTTTAGCTAGATATATACGAGATGAGTAGTTTTTCTCAATTACAACACAATAGTCATTTCCAAGATATCTAAAATGAATATCCCTCTAACTTTTCTAAAAGGAATAGTTCATGACTTCGAACCTTAGACAATTCTTCTTGAAAGATGACATCCCTAATCACTTCAACTTTATAGGATTGAAAGAGAGGCATCATTCTCATTATGATTGTTAGGATTAGAAGAACCACATGTGACTAAGAAGAGGGATGATTTAGTTGTGCCCTGACTAAAAACTTTAACCAACTTGTATAATTACATAAGTTCATTGATCATAATGTTTGACATGAAAGCATAGATCCACAATAACTCAAAAATATATAACATCAAGAATTTTGTGTAAAAACCATTTTAGAAGAATGACCATGTCAGGAGGAAACCTTCAATTAAATATACCCTATTAAAAGTATAACTTATTATAATAGGAATTCACTTCCAATCAGGGACACTACTTAGAGATCAGTACAAAATAAGGACCATTGCCATATAATTATTATTAGACAATAGAATAATGGACTATAATCCATATATTTATGAATTGACTAGCAACATGTTTAACATACTTGATCAGTTTGGATGAAGTTCATTATATTCTACTAATACCTCTTCACATAATCACTAGTACATATCTCACATAGTTACACACATGATGAACATTTTCTAACTATAATTAGTTACATTACTTTTATATAATTCATCAACCTTTTAAAGACAAATAAGGTCAACCTCAATAAATACCTAAAATTACAACAAAAATATGTATTACAACACATATTACAAATCAATCAACTATATGTTGGATTGTGCATAGAAATGATGCTTATTATCATCCAGAAATATATAATATCCATATTAATCAAACCATGACCCATCAGTATAGTATACATCATCAAGTCATTGATTAATATTGCTCTTTCTATATGCTCTAACACTATAACTCTAAAAACCTGCTCTATAGTCCTCATCAACATGAAAAAAATCTAGTTAACGACTTTAAACCAAGTCTTGAGTACGTCTCTACCTTTACATAAACTAACTCTATTATTTGATGAGTAGGACACAATTTTTAGAACAAGTCAAGTTTTTATATTGCTATTAGGATTTAATTGTGTATTTTTTTTAAGTCAAATTCATTGACCCATATTTCATGAGTAGTGATTCAACATGGATCCATCTCTCATGAGACTAAATGGATCATTTAGCACTCATTGGATCTAGGTCATTCTCATAGAGGTTAAGCTCCCAGACTTCTTGGGAGGTCACCCATCCTATGTGGTTTGTAAAGGAAAATATATTGATTGTGCACTCTAGTTAACATGTAGCATGTCCAATTGGGATGAAACTCTATTGCAACATCTACCACATTTGTCAAATGTTTGGTTGTAGATGTTGCGTTCATCCTTCAATATTCCATCTACACACATATTATTGTACTCTTCCTTTATTTCTTCAAATCCCAACACTTTAATCTCATAATGGATATACAATGTGATATATTCTATCAACAATTCTCTTAGAAGAATAGTGGATAGGAAACAAGACATAATAACTTTGACCAGTTTGATAAAATGAATTTTGAATTTGGGTCAAGATGCCTCTACATTGCTAACTACAGAGAGTTCATATATGTTATTATTCAATGAAAATAATTAGAATGATGCACAAATAAAATCATGAACCAAATTGATGACTCATTTTATACTCCTTAGATATCATAAAAATATTATAGAAATTGTCTTCACTATTATCAATTAATCACAACAATTTATTCATAGTTCTCAAGATAGCTCTCAAATTTATGAAGTTAAAGTAAATGTGTATGCTAAAATTACTTTCCTCTATTTATCATTAAGAAATAGATGTTGCATTATTCAACAATCAAACATTACTTCTAACAACAACAGTAATAGTTACTTGTCACCAAATAAAAACCATTTGATAGTTGGCTCTCATCAATCATTATGACCAATAATAAATAGATGTGTACAATCAAATCTCTAATATGGTCATTTTAGATTTATTGTAAAGTGTCAAATTATTAAGAAAAACCAAAACCATACAATCTTACATAATAATGAGAAAATATATATAATTAACACTTTTGAATGAAGGGGATCAATAAATAATCTCTCTTTATGTGCTCCATATAAGATAGTATTGAGCCTAGTTTTAAGGTAAGTCCTTTAGACTAGAGGATATCGATTTCCTTTCAAGTGACTTGACCTATTCCTAATTTTATTCTTTCTTCAGAAAATTCTTCTTCATCTCACTTCTAATTTTATGAAGACTTAAAAGGTTCTTCATTTTTCTGTCATCTGACTAGTTATGAGATCAATTCCTAAAGTATCTATCTTGCAAGCTTAGTTACCTTGTGTAGACACCAAAAAATGGATAGACTTGCGAGTTTACATTTAACACACTAATTATTCTTCTATTAATTAAGGGTTCTTAAATCATTAATTAATCATCTTTATTCCTCTATTATCAAATCTCTCCATCATTTAATCATTCCCTAACTTTAATGAAATAATTAAGTTTATTTAATTATTTAACCTTTAATTAATTAATTATTATCTATTAATTAAACTTAATTTCTAATTTCTCATAATTTAAATAATAATTATTGATTATTTAAATTAGCTAATTATTCATCTTCATTAAAGTAAATTCTAAATTTAATTTAATTTTATCTTCATTTCACATTAATTTTAGTTTCTGATTAATTCCTATTTAATTTCATCTTTCAAATTTAATTGAATTTTTACTTCAATTAAATATTCTAAAATATTAAAAATAAATTTTACGAGGAATTATAAAATTTAAAAATTAGAAAATCTTCATAAACTATATAAAAAAAAAAATTTGAAAACCCAAAATTTGAATACATTTTGATGTTTCTATTTTCAAGTTTTGGAAAATTTATCTCTCAAAAAATGGCAAATATCTCAAATTTTATCCTTTTCCTCTTTAAGTTTAAAATTGGAAGCTTTCCAATTATTTCTTCAGTCTCTTTCATCCTCATCTATTCATCATGATTTTCCCAAAATGATCTCAACCATTTATGGATTTCCATCAAATCTATATAAACAACCCTCTTATCTATTAATTTCATCATTGACTTTTGCATTGAACCTCTGCCAATTTTCTATCATTTTTTATCATCTAAATGTTGGAGATGTTCAAATCAAACTTTTCAATGCTTAGTAGACCTATATCCATAAAACCTTATCATGCATGCATCCATTAGATCATACAATACTTAAATTTTGTAGGTTACTATCCTAGGTCAAAACAACTTTGTAGAAATGTAACCATGAAACAACATAAGAACATTCACAAAATTTTTACACAAGGATTTTACATGGAAACTCAATTTTGGAAAAACCACCACTAACATGCTACTAATTCTCAATTTTCTAAAGTAATGCCCTGTCAAAGGCTAACCTTGTTAAAGCTTACAATACACACTATTTGATGTGACCTGGTCAAAGGATTTCAATCACCCTATTAGTAGTGAGCCTTGTTAGAGGAATTTATACCATTCCATTAGAATTTCACCCAGTTAAAGGATTTACAAATGACTATTAGGTCAACCTTAATTGAAAGAATTTACCATAGACTGATACAATGACTAGAAAGTAACAGTAAGGCTTGATCCAATAACAAATTACAACTCACTTGCAGATTACAGATCTCTATTTCAGTCCTCCATTCTACTTGGCATTCACACACTTCAACTCTAATAGTTTTTTCACCCTTCAAGAATTCAATCTTAATCCTTCTACCTATGCATGCTAATTGTAGTCGCTTTTTTTTTTACCACTAATGAAGCAATACCATAGACTCCTTGTCTTCCTTAGATTCTCGCACGTGACCACCTTTTCGTGTAACCATCTATCTCTATAAATAGAGAATTAAGATCTTTTTTTGCTTAACCACAATAATCCATTGAAGGGTTAGGTAGGATTAGGTAGGATACAATTAATCTACTCACTTTCCCATTTGGTTCCTCTAGAAACTTCTAAAATCTTCCTTGAATTTTTCTCAAAATGGTTTCTACAATTTTCCTTGAATTTGCCTCAAAATGGTTTACCTAGAATTCTGTGCCACCATTTCATCATATTTCTCTTCCACACGCTTCACACAATTCAACAAGAAAAAGAATTTGGCTCAAGTTCATCAAATCTTCAATTTAACACATTTATTAGAACTCTTTATCAATATGATGTCACTCAACATCTATACTATTCTATCACCTAGCCAACACCAGTTCACTTAGCAAAAAACTAAAGTCTATTGATGATTGATGCCAACTAAACTTTACCTGACATATACTAACAATCACTCGGCTTGAAATATGTTTTATATTTCCTCAGTGATGGTCTGAATTTTCACCCAACAAAATAATTATGACTATTAAATGTTAAAATTAGGAAGAATTGTGTTTGTCATGCTTAGGATTTCTAAAAATTGTGTTAATCCTCATAAAAAACCTAAGGAAAATATTTATTTTTTATGTTTTGTTGAAATCCATTTGAAATTGGCTTGCAAATAATTAAATAAGGATATACAAAAAATTATTGCTCATACATTTTATATCCCTATGTTTTGAGTCCATTGTTTCATTATATTTCATGTCTTTTTATATTTTAAATTGTGATGTTGCAAAAACACTTGACTCACAACATTGCCCCGTATTGTTCACTAACCATGTTGAATGATCTGAAGGAGTGAAAAGGTTTCTAGGCAATTTATTGTGGCATCAGAGCAGTTAGTGCTAACATGCAAGTTCAAGATGCGAAGGGGCAAAATTGTGGAAAGTGCATGATCTCAAGTCAATGAAGGCTTAAAATATTATAAGTTGCGATGAAGTGATGAAATCGCAAGCTTTAGATCAACCCTAAAGTATAAGTCAGGATAATAAAAACAGAGGGAAGCAATTAGTTTGAAGGGTCATCACATGCTCATTTCTGGTTAAAGGAAACCTAAGGTTAAGGTTGTGAGGCTATGAAAACTTGTAATCATGCCTTTGCAAGGTTAGATGTTATGTATTCAAGTTGCAAAGCAACAATGATAGAGAAGACAATCAAGTTAGTTAGTTGGTTGCAACATCACATGAGTATGATGAAGACTATTGTTTTAATTTGTGAAGTAGTGGTTGATCAAGAAATAGTTGAGAAAAACCATTTTGCATGACTACATAGTTAATCCATGAAGAGATATTATAAGCTATGAAACTGTGAAAGACATTTAATAGTCAAAATAAATGCTCATCACTCTTTCACAAGGTTTTGAAGAAAAGTGAAAGATTAAGTTGCAATGGAGAGATTAAGTGGTAAGGTAGTTAAGTTTTAGACTGTTGCAACATTACAAGAGTTTTGAGTTAACTCAAGTATACAATGGTGAAGTAGAAAAATCTCTAAAATTGCACTTTTGCAAGGTTTAGCTAAAGTTAAGATATTATAAGTTGCAAAGCCATGAAGTAAAGTGATAGTTAAGGTCAAATTTGATCGCAACATCACAAGGGGTTTGTGTTAACTTGAGCTTATAGTTGCAAAGGAGAGAATTTCACATGAGCAAATCTTTGGGGGTTAAAAGTTGTGGATATGAAATCAAGTTGTGAGCTTGAAAACAAACAAAATGTTATAGTGACAAGATGACCATTGCACCTTCGCATAATTTTATTTGCTATTAACATATTAAGTTGTGAAGTGGAAAAATGTTGTTGAGCACAGTATTGCATGGCTTCAAAAACAATTAGAATGTTAAGTTGCAATGTTGTAAGTTGAAGTAGATGTCGAAGAAAATGGTGAACACAACATTACATGGTTACAATGAGTATTATGTTTGGCAGTTGCAAAGAAGCAACAAGGTAAAAATATGAAGCATTATATCATTGCAAGAATGAGAGATGTTGGGGGATAAACTATGGTGAATGTGTGAAGTAAAATATAAACAAGTCATCACCAGATTGTAGCAGTTAGAAAGATAAAGTGCTGAAAGGTTGTGAAGTGGTGATAAAGAATAAAATAAAGTGATCATAGTTTTGCAAGCCTATGTGGTCAGTGAAGAAATGAAGTTGCAAAGGAGTGAAAAAAGGGAATCACAAAATCACTAAATGATGATAATATTGGTAGGGTATTAAGAAAGTTTGCAAATTATAGGTCAAAAACCTAAATAGGAGGGCTAATTACAAGGGCTACTAGGGGAAAACAACTAGTTTTAGAATTAGGTATGAAATGGAGTTTGGGGTTGTTTTAGTTGATCATTTGTGATCAAAATCAAATTGGAGAAACCTTAACTTATTCCAAGACTCTTCAAATCAAGGAGCAAATTTAAGAAAACTAGAAACTAGAAACCATGTTGGTTAAAGTAGGTAATTTTAGTGCTAAGAAAAACCTCATTATGAAGTTGAGTAAGGAATAATAATTAGGGTTGGGTGATGATATAAGGGACCCATTAAACCTATCAAGAAGCCTAGAAAAGTAATGATATAAGGGACCCATTAAATAGCATTTGGGTCCATTGTAAATCAACTAAGATATTTGATTTTGAATAGAGTATGGTAAACCCTCATCTAAGGCATTGTTTGTTAATAAAATGTAGGATTTATTTTATTACCTTTATAAAAAATTTATTGCAACTATGCAAGGGATCATGCAAGATTGGGAATGTGATTTCATATCGATTAGTGAGTCCTGTTATTTGTCAGAGGTAGTGGATTTTTCATAGCAACAATCAAAGGTATATGATTTGTCCATAGTTTGGGGTAATTTTGTTGCATGAATACTTGAGAGAGGGAAAAATGGGGTGTCCACAACATGAAAAATAGTTTGCAAGTGGAAGATAGCCAAGGGAAAGGTTAGGTGAGGGAATTGGTAAGAGTTTGCATGGTTGTCATAGTCGAGAAAGTGTCTATTTAAGACTTGTATTCAATGAACCAAATATGTATTAAGGATATGGACAAGTCCTAAGGGAGGTTTGAAAAAGGTGCTCCATATATTGGTTGGTTAAGACATAAAGTTTGAAGGATATTTGGAACTATTATGTCAAATGTGCAAGTTGACTATCATCATGAAAACAAGTAATTATTATGTTATTCAAACATCAAGTTAGGATTTTGGTTGTTGAGTGGTTTAGTTTGGTTGATGAGCATGTCTATAGTAGACAATACAGTTGGCTTGTGTTGCAATGGGATATTAGGAGGTTCCTATGAGCAAGGTTGTTAATACAATGTGAAATAAAGATAATAATTAATCTAATCTAGGAAAAAGTGATCACAAATGAAAAATTTAAAATAGTATAAGTATCATTTTGGTTTTAAGGATTCCCAGACAAAGAAATATATCTCTAATAAGTAGTTCAAATCTAAATATCACATATCCTTGTTTTGAAAGAAAGTTTGAGGGACTATGACGATAATTGATGAGGCCAAATTGGATATCTAACATTTAATTACCTCAAAGAAGACATAAATTAGGAAAACAATATTCTCTATACCAAATCAAGTTAGATTTTGATTTATATTTCATAGTGCTTTGAATCTATAAGATACCTAATACTTGTAGTACCATTTAACTTGTATGATGGTAGGCTAATGAAGAATAATAAACCTATAGTCTAGGACTAAACTTGTAGATTTTTTTTCTTTGGGAAGAGTTGAAGATTGATAGCTAGGAAAATTGAACGGGTTGGCCTCTTTGTAAATGTAGATGTACCTCCCTAAACTAGTAAACAATTTGATAAGTTGTAATTGAAGATAGCTACCAATGTATATTGCTAAGGCAGAAGAAAACATAGAATCATAGTGGATATTCCAATAGGATTAATTAATTTGAAGGCTCTAAACTCATAAATGTTTGAATCCTTATAGTCTTACCTAAGAAACAAATGCAAGTCTTGGCACCAACTTAGATATATAAGTAAATATATTCATAAATGAATCATATGGTTATAATATGAGAGAAATGACAATAATTCAATAGAATGAATTGTGTGCAGCAAGAGGTAAAGTTCATAACATGAAAATCATAGAGCCAACTTCAGTAAGGTAGGGCGTGATGTTTACCAAGTGTAGGTACATGAATGGTGACATTTTTAAACAATAAAGATCTTACAAAACATAGTCTCATAACTTAAATTTTAAAAGGAATTAAAGCCTACATTTTTTACACAAAATTTTCAAAATTTTCCTAGCTTGAGAGAATATAAGGAACCTTGTGATGGAGCTCAAGTTTAATTGCATCATATATTTTCTTGAGTGGGTGGAAATGTATTGTTTTGAGGAGTACTTGACAAGAATTATTATTCCTGAGCCTATTAATATTGATACCTATGAGTTATGATAGCCTAAGAAAGAAAGAGGTGTAATAAATCATTTGTGCATGGTGAAATAGTAGGCTATGGAGAGTTCTTTAAAATTGTATAGAACCAACCATGGGTCTCACTGTGGAAGTGAAGAGAGGAAGATGGGTGATTTCAATGTTTTTTTTTCCATTTTTTACAAACTATAGAAGAGGAGAAGAATAGTTCTAGATGTGGAGATTTTGCAAGTCTGCACTCTATCTATGCACTAGTAAATCAAGGGGTGGTTGATAGAGTGCTTTGGTTATCCTGTTCCAAGCCGAGGAGCTAGAGACATGCAATTTTAATATGGATGTAAACATTGTGTTGGAATATTCTTTGATGCCATGTTGAAAATATATGTTTATCTTACAGAAGTTGTTAGTAAACAAGGCCCTAACAAAACATTTTTTTTACAACTTACTAGAGACACCAAAGTTATCTTGCTATTGATATCTAATTAGGATTACTTTTAAAGGAAGAAGGGGAAAGAGACTATAACATAGGAAGTTCATCTTGATTACTTGACTATGGATTTGGATGTGCATGTAGCAGGAAGCAAAGTTCTTCCTAGTCTTCTCAATTTTACTACAAACTTGTTTGAGGTAAAATTATTTGAAGAGATTCACTTCATTTATAGTAGAAAGTAGGTTGTATTGACTGATACCAAACATGTATAGGGAAAGGATTTACTTAAGCTTAGGGAAATCTAAACTATGAAATAGTCGGGAAAGTAGGAAAAGAGATGAAATTTATGAATATTGAGAATGAAACACATGTTTCATCTCATGGATTCTAAGTTCCCTAATGCTCTATGGATGACAGATGCCCTACTAATGATAGACTTAGCTGTGCTAAAATGTTAGTTTTTTCTAGACTAATGAAAAATCTAAATCAAATATTTGTGGCAAGTGGTTAATGCCATTGTAACTTTTCTTTAGCAATTTATCTTATAAGATTGTGACTATGCAAACCAATAAGTGACGCATGATGATATATTATTCTTGTCTTGTTCTAAGTTTTAGAGAAAATATTGCACCAATCTAAAAAGAAAGGTGGCTTCCCATCTAATAGGAAATGTGAAATAATTTACAGACATGTGATGATTAATTATTGATTCACAACATATTCTATTATACTATAGTTATAATGTATTGTTGTTTCTATAACTCTCTATATGTGAATGTTTAAACCTTTATCTATAATTTTATTGAAATGATACCTAAGAAAATTAACAATATTTGTGTTTGCCTATAATTATCATGTTTATCATATTTTCCTTTATTACAAGACTTAGATAAGAAAAGCACTGACCTTGTGTTGTGCATCTTGAATTAGTTCCTTAAGAAGGGATTGTATAATATCATATTGTGATAGGATTTGTTCTCTGAGAGCCTATATATCTACCATCCTTTGAGGAAGTTGCATTAAGATTGGAACACATCAAAACCAACATAGCAATGGGAATAGAAAGAAGCCATGTATATAATCTCATTCTGAGTTTTAGGTTTTAAGAGCCATAATTGTGGCTTATTTAAAGAGATATATGGTAAGTCTTAATGGCTAAGCGGTCGCTTCAAATCAACTATGCATTCACTTATAAAGTAAACATGACAAACCAAATTCCTAGATTGGGAAGATTAACTAGTTTCCATTTCTAACAAGCAAATGTTAAATGATGACTAAACATTAATAAATCAAAGTTCAATTATTTTACAAAAAAATTTGTGTTATCCATTAAATACATAGAATGAGAATATGTCTTGGCATTTTCTTTATGTAAAATTTTAGAGCTTATTTAGAATGACTTCTCTCATTACCATGGAGGTTAGATTATGTTAGTGACACCAATTATCTTGTGCTTCAAATTTGCTTCTTGGAATCAAAATGGCTAGGTAACTTTGTTCTATGAAAAAATTATTTCCAGTAACTTTGTTTGTCTTTTGCTTTACATTTGATACATGGAATCAAGATGTCCAACTATATTTAGGTGTAAATAGGTCAATGGTTTACCTAACTCATTTTTCTTTCTTAAAGAGATTATATATACTTATCTTGAATTAAAAATCATTACTACATATTGGTTCTATTTTTTCTTGCATTTAGAAAAATCAATTATCATGCACTATATATTTAATTAAGTCTTATGTTATTAGTACTTGTCATAGGCTACGTACTATTGTGATTATTTTTGAATTTTAGCCTTTAGCTAATGATTAAATTGTTTAGTTTCTACGACTTAAAATTTAAAAAATAAAATTTTTTTTATCAAACTAATACATTTTGCATTGCACAGGTGCAAATTTTTTAGCTTTACAATTTTTAGAAAATATTTTTCTAAGATTTGATTCATTGAATTCATTTAGCTCTTATATTGGCCAGATTTGATGATAGTAGAAATAATACTTTTTAAGAGTGATTTTTAATTAAGCTAAGTGTATTAATGTTTAATAATTTTTGAATGTAAGTTCTTTAGTTTATATATTTTATATTTAATTTTATATATTTTTTATAATATAATTTTAATCATTCAATTAAAAACTTTTTAAAAATGGTATTACTTACATTATATTATCATTTAAGAAATTTAATTATATATTATTATTATAAAATATTATTATTTTCGTCTTATGATTTATTTATAATATAATAGAATATTTATGATTTATAATATTCATAAATAAAATTTAAATTTAAATTAATATCATTATATAAAACTATAACTATATAACATTTTTATCAAGTAAAATATTTTCTATAGTATAATAAATTTATTAAATTAAAACTAGACTTCTATTGAAACTAAAGGCAAGTAATAAGCCATTATGTGACACTTGTTGGTATTTTTGAAGAGGAAAATGGGGTTGGCATTAAGCATCTACTCAAAATTCTAGGCTTCAAATTTCAAGCAGCCATAAATTATATTATTAGTTTTAATCATAAATTTTTAAAACATTCCTCCTACATGTGAACATGCAATGCACAACAACACTACCTAAACACAAGGTCTTGGCTCAAGTCCATAACCAAATTAAGAGTTTTTAGTGAAGAGGAAAGGTGTTAAAAAATCATAACAAGGAAGTCTATTGAGTCTAGGATATCATAATAAAAAACTTCATATATTCTAACTCAGCCAAAGGTCCTTGTTTTTATAGTCTAGTTGGTTAGTAGCTTCAACCTTTAGGGTTCAATGTTCCATCAGTTCTCTAATTATTTCTCATATGATAAGCAATGAATCTTATAAATAGAAACATAGATCTCTAGAACATCCCAATTATACATGTTTTATGTGAATTAGTCTTGTGGATGATTTCCCCCCACCTCCCCCAAATCTCGTGTTTCTAGAAAATCATTGACTGCAATGTTGAACATTATTTTTTAGGTGTCTAACTCACATAAAATCCTATTTAAATATTATTTCAAACCTTTAATATTTTTCTCATTAACATGTGAAACTATTCAAATCCTATTAAATGGAAAAATATACCCACAAACAAAAATAAGACTATTCTTGTTTTATGAGTGGATATGGGTTCTCTACAGAGCCCGAATATGCACAGATGGAAGAATGATTTTTAATGGTCATAATTATTTCAATATTTTTGAAGCTGGACGTAGAATGATGAATGCTCAGTCTAAATTTTAAATACATCATTTTTGCATCCTCATTGAGGTTACCTTTTGTAAGTTTTGATGTTCCAAAATTTTGTATTTATCAATGATTCTAGGTTTTCTTGCTAGTTCATTCCTAGTTGAACTTTTCAATCAATCTTTTTTATAAATAAATTAATATATTTATTGGCTTGCACACATTTTCCCAAAAAAAATAAAAAAATTGCTGTTGTGGTAAATGATGGAGGATTGTATGAGCACTATCCTCTCTTTAGGCATAACATGGAAACTGGAGTCAAAGAATTACTTGGAATTGAGGTCTTAGAGACTGTGGATTTAGAACATTCAAAATACATTTTAGGCATTGGAGCTACTATCCTCGCCACCTCCAACTCATAATATTCAATGAGAACTTGATGTAGGAACTTTGTGGCATTTCTCTACTATTCTAGTACACTACCACAACTCTTTGATTCTTTACGTCCTTTATAGTAAATCATCTAGTACATCCCACCAAGACAACTATAGAATTTAAATTGAAATAGTTAGCCTTGTAGAAAGATATGGAATTTGAATCTACCAATTCACAAAAAAGTGACTAAAAGGAATAGAAGAAGAAGAAGCTCAATGATGAGATCAAATCTTGGAATCACTTTTGGTCTTTGACATATGAGAGTTTGTGAACAAACATGGAGGTTAAAAGGTGTGTTATTGAGAACCAAGTTCTTATAGCTTCCCTTCTACTGTGCCAAATTTAATTATCATAAAATCAAATGGAAACAATATTTCTATATCCACAATTGAAGGAGGCACCTAAATATGCTTCAAAATGCTATTAATGTTTTACATTTTACTTGGAACTTTGAAACATTGGTTTTCTTCCAATCACTTAAGACTCATTTGATGCACATAGTAACATACACTAATCCTATTTTTTAATATTATTCAAGAAAGAACAAGGTTGGTAAATTAGTAAATTTATCCTAGTGGATTCATTTGGATTAAGATGGATGAATAAACTTCTTGAATCTAATTAAATGCTAGAATTAGAGAACTGTTATATGGATATGCTAATAATGTTGTTCATATATTGTTGTTAGAATTATCTTGATGGTGTTGATTTCAATGTTATAGATTCTCTCCATGTTTTGATTTTTTCAACATGTCCATGTTTATGATATTGTGGAATGACAATAGCCCTATATATATCTAGCGACCCCCTACCCTAGACCAACCTGAGAGAAGATGTATCATTTATCTTCGCCCCATGTGGCCCATGTCATTCATATGAGGTTGAGTAAGAAGTGCAATGCCCTATCACCATTTTCCTCAATCTTTCCACTTCTATCTTACTACAAATGATTGAATATCCTTGTGTATTTTTTTTAATGATGATAAAGATCATGAGGAAAATTTGTAACAAGTGCCCATATAGTCCATCCATCCCAATATAACCCACCAATAGTGGTTTCCACCATCCAAAGGATTCCTTCTTTTCCTAGGTGTGCAACAATTTTTTCTCAATATATTTTTCAACTACCATTTCTAAGATTAGCCCTAATCTTTAATATTGTAGTTGGATAGTTCTACAAGTTGGTCTCCTATTTTTCATTTGGCTTTAGAAATTAGTTTAAGGTTATGTTATACGACACAAAATTATGCTGAAAGATCTTTGTTAAGAAAGATGTCACCTAGTAGCATCATTTCCACCTTCAAAGTTGCATAAATGAACCATTTAAATTTAAAATATCTAGAAAAGACTCCAAAGATATGTTCCATAATACAATATATGGAGCTCAAAGTCACTTTGAGATTCCTAGGTATGTTTTAACTACTAGTTTAAATTGTAGAAATTTTCCCTGAGGGAGAACTCTACCCCTATTCATCAATGGAGAACAATTGGATGCTTGAGGGAAAAATAGTTTATATGCTATGAAAGAGTGATTGTGGATACTCCCTACAAATATCACATAAATTATATAATTAAGAATATTAATAAATAGAATGTTTATTATATCATATTACAACTTTTAATTAAAGAAATATATTTATTACACCATATTACAACTTTCAATAATGAGTAAATGTTATTCTTCTAGAATTTGAATTAAAACTTATGGATACTAATTGTTAGTAGAAAATCATTGCAAAAGAAAATCTCACCCTCCTCTAGATAAAATTTATTAGTATCACAAAGAAAGAAATTATATTCAACAAGATTCATTTATAGGATAGGTAGGTTTTACCATGTGTAATGGCCATTATAAATTTCTAGCTGTATTTTCAGTTTATCTAGCAATTCATGCATATAAACACATTAATTTAGATTTACATGGGCTTAATGTTTATCATTTTTAATAAGAAAACATTAGTCTTTATATAAAACATGGTTAAATTGAAAACATTAGACTTATCATGGAGCTCAAGAGTCCATTTCAGGATTATGGATAGAACCAAACCCATTTCTTCAAGAATGGGTTCTCCTTTGAGTTTAAGATGGACTTGTAATGGTGAGAAGAGATTGACCTATTTGCGAAAATGTAATTATTAACATTATACATCTTCTATAAAGATTTTTTAGTAAGCTTGAAATTCAAATGAAAATTTTGGAAAAATTTCACAAAACCAAATACAATAGAAATAAATGAAAGAAATCCCTTCAATGATTTTAAGTTTCATAATGAGTGTAATAAGGATACCTATAATTTAACAAAAAAGATGAAGGGAAACTCTAAAAACTACAATGGATAATACCTACACTAATGAAGTCCTTGTAACCTTGACATGAAGACATCTATTTAGAACTATATGACCCTCTCATTTTTGACAATAGGTCTATAGATCTCACAAATTTTTTTCTCATTGAAAATTATGGCTTTTTTAGATGTTTGGGGCTTCTACTTTTCCCCTATCTTACAACTATTTAAATTCTCTCAACGTTCTACTTTGTCACACGTGTATGCTTCCGATACTTTACCACCAAACATTTACCATACCACACCGAAAAGGCCTCTTAATTTTTGATAGGTTTGATGAAATACCATTCTATTTCATATATGAGTTAATTAATTTTTTTTTTAAATTAATGTTAATTGATAATGTTACTATTTTACTTTTTTTCTTAATTAATTAATTAATTTTTGACTAATTAATATTTAAGTAAACTAAATATTTTAGGCCAGGCATAAAGTTATCGTATTTATTTTATTTTTATTTTATAATTTAAGACAAGGTAGAATAATTTAAATTTAAAATTTAAAATAATTAAAATAGTAATTTAAGCAATTAAGACAAAATGTTAATTTTCCTTAAACACCTTAAGCTTTTGAAATGCTTTAGAAAACTTCACCTTGAGAAACTACAAATATGAACCTTTATACTATTAATTCTTTATAATGATGTTATGTAAGAGGTCTCAACTGTAGATGTCTCATAAGATAAAAATTGATCACTAGATTCATCCTCTAATAATAGACTTCTTTCAGCAAAAAAACAAGATACATCAATAGATCATTTGACACATGAAACAAACAAGCATTTATTTTTCATGTAAAATATTAAAGAAAATGTACAAGGCAAAAGGAAGACAACAATTTACCCATTTCAAGGATAACATTATCCATAAAGAATTTATAGGGACTCCTTTCATTTCCAAATGAGGTTGCATCGACTCCTAAATTGTGAATAAAATATCTCAAGCCATTTAACAAAGTGTCATGTATCCTAGAAGATGCAAAGTGAAACCATGATTAGTGTGAGAAATAGAAGATCCAAGGGTCATGAAAGAGTTGTGGAAAGTAAAATTAACCTAATACATTGATAAATACACTTACATAAATGTGATCAACTTTAGTCATGTGACTAAAAGTTTTAGTGGCAAGACTAATTTTTTTAGTAACATAGTCACATATTTGCCAAAATGTACTAGTGTAAATATTTATAAATAAATAATTTTGTGCAAGATCATCTAACTGTTCAAGAAATATTTTTATTTATATCTTTATTCCCATAGAATAACACTTATAAATATTTTCTCTGTTACTTCATTTTTGTAGCTTCACTGAATCAATAGTTAGTTCTATATTTTCTAATGGTTCTCTTTATTTCCATCTCTCTTATTTGCGCATTTCCATATATATTAACCTTTCCCATAAGATCTCCATTACATTATGGCAACATAGTCTTATAAAATGTTCATTTGGAGGAAACCCTATCAATATTGCAACATAAATGTAGTGCCTGCCCCTGGTTCGCATTTTTTTATCATTGCTAAACTCTTTTACGAGCTAGTTTTATGTTGCTGGTTAGTAGCATTGTTATGAGATTATCAGATATTGTGCTATGGATTTAGTTTATTATGTGATGAGATTACTTAGACTCAACATTTCATGTATGTATGATGATTATTTTTAGTGTTTGCAATTATTGATGATTATTATTACATTGCTTTTAGTTATTAATGATGATTAGTAAGATGATTTATTATCATATGTGTTTTCTTATGGATACTTACCACATACTTACATGTGTATGATGTGTGTGTTTGTTTTACGTGTTTGCTTTTGTATGGCATGTCTGATGTGGTTAAGGAAGGGAGTCATAGTCACCTGCTAGTCGGGATCTACACAATGCACCACTTCCTGCCATTGCCTATTTAGTTTAGTATATTTGTGCTTGTACATGCATGGTTTTTATGCAAGTTGCAGGTACTGGGTATTGACTTCCCTGAATTGCTAGGATGAGCGTACCCTATCATATTATCTCAATGATAAGAGAGGAGAGATAAATTCTCAAGTCCAAATCCCAACCCTTTAAGCCATTTGTTCTAATTGGAAAATTAGGACAAGTATCTGAGTTGAGTACCCTTCGAATGCGTCAAATGACATAATTCGTGATATTAACCCTTGGTTTGATTTTGTATGTATTTTGGCTATG